>CM028349.1:0-412809 GCA_016618105.1 Dendrobium huoshanense | reverse complement strand
CTCTCCAACAACAACACGGAAAATCACGAATCAGAAAGTCATCACAGGTAAGCTGAATACCTGAGAATCCAGAAGACTTCCTGCTCAAAGCATCTGCTACCACATTCGCCTTCCCAGGCTGATACTGAATAGTCAGGTCATAGTCCTTGATCAACTCGAGCCACCTCCTCTGTCTCAGATTCAAATCCTTCTGAGTAAAAATGTACTTCAGGCTCTTATGATCAGTAAACATCTCACATGTGACGCCATACAGGTAATGCCGCCAAATCTTCAAAGCAAAAACAACTGCAGCTAACTCCAAATCATGTGTCGGGTAATTCTTCTCATGTGGTTTCAACTGTCTCGAAGCATAAGCAATTACCTGACCATGCTGCATCAGGACACATCCTAGTCCTTTCAGTGAAGCATCACTGAACACCTGAAAACCTTCCGTACCTGACGGAAGCGCCAACACTGGAGCTGAAGTCAAACAATCCTTCAATCTCTGAAAACTAGCTTCACACTCCGGTGTCCAAACAAAAGGAACTGACTTCTGAGTCAGTCTCGTCAGAGGAGTCGAAATCTGTGAAAATCCTTTCACAAATTTCCTATAATACCCGGCCATGCCTAAGAAACTACGTACCTCAAATACCGTAGTCGGCCTTGGCCAATCAGCAACTGCCTGAATCTTCTGGGGATCTACAGAAATGCCTTCTCCGCTAATCACATGCCCCAGAAATGAAATGCTCTTCAGCCAGAATTCGCACTTGGAGAACTTGGCATACAGCTGATGCCTCCTCAGAGTCTCCAATACAATCCTCAAATGTCTGGCATGCTCATCCTCAGAAGCAGAATATACCAGAATATCGTCAATGAAGACGATCACAAACTGATCCAAATACTCCCTGAATACTCGGTTCATCAGATCCATGAAAATCGCAGGCGCATTGGTTACCCCAAAAGGCATAACCAAGAACTCGTAGTGCCCGTACCGAGTACTGAAAGCAGTCTTCACCACATCAGATTCCTTCACCTTCACCTGATAATATCCGGATCTCAAATCAATCTTCGAAAATACCGAAGATCCGGAAAGCTGATCAAACAAGTCGTCTATCCGAGGCAAAGGATACTTGTTCTTGATCGTGGCCTTGTTCAAATCTCTGTAATCAATACACATACGGAGTGTACCGTCCTTCTTCTTCACAAACAGAACAGGTGCTCCCCAAGGAGAAACACTAGGACGTACAAACCCTCTGTCAACCAACTCCTGAAGCTGAACTTTCAACTCAGAAAGTTCTTTCGGTGCCATCCTGTACGGAGCTTTCGATATCGGAGCGGTACCCGGAAAAACATCGATAGAGAACTCCACATCTCTATCCGGAGGTAAACCAACCAACTCCTCAGGAAAAACATCAGTAAACTCCCGTACCACAGGGATCTCAGAAACAGAACCAACCTCCAGGTTCAGATCCCGCACCGAAGCCAAAAATACTGGATATCCTTTCTTCCACATTCTGCTCACCTCTAACGCAGAAATCAGACTGGAGAGAACACCTCGTAATCCCTGAAATACAACTCTCTCTCCAGCCACAAACAAACTCACTTGCTTCTTCAGACAGTCAATCTGAGCCTCATATTGACTCAACCAATCCATTCCCAAAATCACATCATACGAAGAAATCGGCAATCGAATCAAACTCGATTTCCACTTCTTGCCAGAAATCTCGATCTCACACAAACAAAACTGTCGAGCAATCAATGGATTCCCAGCCGGTAAAATCACAGACAAAGAAACCGGTAAAAACCATCGAATCCAAATGTAAAAGCTCAAAACAATGCTCGGACAGAAAAGAATGACTCGCTCCAGAGTCAAACAAAACACGACAGGGCTGATCAGAAATGTAAACCGTACCTGTCACAACATCCGGAGCATCACGAGCCTCCTGCTGACTCAAGCTGTAAACTCGTGGCTGAACTGGAACAGGAGCTGAAGCAACAGAACTACTCTGCTCCCTCTGAATCGTAGGTGGTCTCCGTGGTGCAGAACTAGAACCACCACCTCTACCAGCAAATCCCTCAGGGCGTGGAGGAACAGTCCTCGGTCTTCCTGCTGCTGAACCAACAGGTCTGACTAAACCCTCAGATCGCTGATCATATCCCATCTGTGGACATTCTGCAATCCTATGTCCCGGCTGACCGCATCTGAAACAAAGACCAGCTATCCTGTAGCACTGGCCATGGTGTCGCCGTCCACAACTCTGGCACACAGGTGCCGAACTGACAGATCCAGAACCAGTCGTACTGGTAACAGTACCAGACGATCCTCCGCTCCTTCTGGAATCTCCAGATCCAGAACCAGGAACAAATCTCCTCTTCCCAGAGGAACCACTGCCAGAAGTATCACCTCCAAACCTCTTCTTACTCGCAGACCACCGCTGCTGAGTAGTCGTCATGTCGTTCTCAATCAGACGAGCTCGCTCCACAAGCTCAGAGAAATCAGAAATCCGGAACGGTATCAAAGGCTGCCTCAAAGTGTCTCGTAAGCCTCTCAGAAATCGGTAACACCTCTCAGCAGAAGTGCTAACCAGCTGCGGAGCGTACCTGGCTAATGCAGTAAACTCAGCCTCGTACTGCATCACCGTCTTGCTCCCCTGAACCAGCCTCAAAAAACTCTCCTGCATCTGCTGTCGTGCAGAAGGGGGAACAAACCAGTCTCTGAACACCTCAGTGAACTCTTCCCAAGTGATCAAAGAGTTCAATCTGCCCTGAAATCTGGCTGCCTGCTGGCCATCCCACCAGTGCTCAGCCTCTCCATCTAACAGAAAAACTGCTAACGGAACCTTCCTGTCTGCCGGACACTGCATCCCGTCAAAAGTCTTCTCTAATCTCCTCAGCCACTCCTCGGCTGCTCTGGGCTCAACAGCGCCCTCAAACCTCGGAGGCTTCAACCTCAAAAACAACTGCAGGTGTCGATCGATGTCCTCAGATCTAACAGTAGAAGCTCTGCTCTGAGTCTCGCTCATCATCTGAGCAACCAACGAAGCAAACTGGGACAGTGTGTCAGCACCGACCACTGGGGCTGTACTCCCCACTGGTGCTGCCTGATCATCACTCTGACCGTCTGTCATGTCTGGGTCTGGCTGATCCATACAGAAAAATCCAGAAAATCCGGAAAACTATCACAAAAACAACACAAAAACAACACAATAAAAAGCCAAACGACCCAAAACTACCTCCCAGGCAGACTTACTGATCACTTCCTAGAGCTCTGTTTTATAATCCAACCTGTTTCCAAAACCAGTGCTCTGATACCACAAAAGCTTGTCACGACCCGACCCGACGGGGACGGATCCCGCCCGAGCCGGATCGCGGCGAGCGCACACTTACTTGCTTATCCAGGATCTGGCTTTGGATTAGGTTGCTGAACTGAACTTCCCAAATACATAACTCAACAGAAAACACACAGAACAACAGAGCTACTAAAAACATCAAATGCAGCGGAACAAAACATCTATCTTTTCATTTCCTCAAAATAATCATCTACAGAACAGTACATGGCTTTCAACAGAAAGAAAGACAGAACAGGAAAGCCATGACTGTACAAAAATCAACAAGTACAAAAGTACCTAATCGGATCAAACTCTGAAACTAATCCTGGACTTCCTTGCCCTTCCCAGAACCTGAAAACCACCAGAAAGCAAGGGTGAGCTCAACAGCTCAGCAAAGCAACAAACCACCAATCTAAATTCTCAGAAACCAAAACCAAACTCATCAGACAGAAATCAGAACAGAATCGGAAATCAGAACTTATACGGACAGATATCAAATCAGAATCGGAATCGTACAGATCATATCAGAACAAATCAACAGAGTCAGAATCAGAATTCAGAAATCAGAATCGTACGGAGCATATCGTATCAGAATCACAATTTCGTACAGAACAGAAAACAAAACAGATACACATAGCTAAATGCCCTGACACTGACGGAATCTCTACGGATACCGGCCCCTTATGCCTCCCTTCCCAGACACTGACTGAATCTCATAGGATCCAGGCCCCTTATGTCTCCCTTTGTGCTCACGGCACCAAAACAGATGTGCTTATAGCACCAAAACAGAATTCATCGGATCCGGAACGAAACAGATATCAGATTTCAGATTTGAGCTCATTACAGATTTCCCCTTTCACTAACTGAATCTCATAGGATTCAGGCCCCTTATAACTCCCTTTTTATAGCTTATTCATATAGCATTACAATTCAGAAGAAATTCGGACATTTCAGAAATTACCCGAAAATCGGGCAGCACAACGGCAGTATACAGAATTTACACAAAATTCCTGCAAAGAAAATTCACCGAATTCGCACATAACATAGATAAGCATATTCCAGAACATTTATTCTACTGCACAGATAATTTCCAATTTCACAGAAAAATCAGGTCGACTAAAAACACAGTCGAATCAAAAATATCCGGACGAAAATCTTCAAAATATAGTCAAAACGTGCACACCCGGCACGGCAACGATATACAGAAACTTACGCGGTAAAAACTGAACCAATCAAAAGATACGGACGAAAAACCGTAACGAAAACGAAATCCGGACAGAAAAATACCGCCAACCGAGACGGAACTGAAAATTGAGAAAGACGGAATGTGCCTTACGTCGAGCACAGCAAAATCCTCAACAGTCACTTCGCTCGAAAACGGCTCCGCGTCTTCCCGAAATCAACTTTTCCAATTTTCTCTTTTTCTCTCTCCTCAGAGCTGAAATCAGATATTTTATTTTTTTATTTTCTCTCTCTTCAAATGAGCTGAAATCAGCTTTAAAATACACAGATCGGCCCGGCCGATCGTCCAGATCGGCCTGGACGATCAGACCAAAATCCCATCGTCCAGGGACGATTTTTCAGGACGATGTTTACTATTCATAGGCGATAAAAACCTCCATTCACTGACTTGTGCCATCCACTGATCGTCCCGGGACGATACCTCGATCGGCCTGGACGATCCCTACAGGAAAACCCTTAGAGCAATTTCTGGGCAAAATCTGGAGCTGAATATACACTGATCGTCCCAGGACGATCCCAGATCGTCCTGGACGATACTGGAGCAGTTTGAAATATTACATAAATTTTGGTGGCCTGGATTGAAAAACAATGCTATACATTTTATTTTAAAATGTGAATCCTATTAGTGAAGGCAGAGCATTTGCAATCGGGAGGTTTTCTAAGGAAATTTCCCATTCCATAATGGAAATAGGAAGAGGAGGCTATAGATTTTGATATAAGTTTTACCAACTCAAGAGAAGGTCATAATATTATTTGAGTTAATCATCTAATGAAGTCTATTCATTTTCTTCTGATCCGACTGTCTACTTTAGTATATAGATTGACACATGTTTATGTGTGTAAGATTATCATATTACACGATGAAAAGTTCGTATAGGTTGTTAGACCTATGCAATTTTCCCAAGTATAACCAAGAGGGGGGGGGGGGGGTGAATTGGTAATTTTAAAAAATCACTCTTGAATAAAAAAACCATTTATAATAATTTTCACAATTTGATTTTCTTTTAAAATAAGCTTTTTAACCACAACAAATTACTGAAAATAAAATGCATAAATAAAAAGAACACAATAATTTATAGTGGTTCGATCCAATAAGACCTACATCCAACCCTGAACACTTCCTCTTCAGGTATTACACTATTACCAAAGTGACTCTCATTTTGCCCCCACAGTAAGATGGAGAAGCATTTACAATTTTCCTATCTTCCACCAATCCCCGGTTCAGTAGAGTATTATCATCATTTCACACCCTACAAGTGTCGACAGAGTACCGTCGTCCTTTCACACTCTCCCAGTGTCGGCAGAGTACCATCGCCCTTTCACACCCTCCATGTGCCAATAGAGTATCATCATCCTTTCACACTCTCCAAGTGTCGGCAGAGTATCATAGTCTTTTCACACTCTCCAAGTGTCGGTAGAGTACTAGATCTTCTCCAAAGATCTTCTCTCGAGCAACTAGAAAGAAAAAGGAAGAGAATTGACACAAAAACAAAAGATATTCTCACCTTTGAGTAATCTTGTGAATCCTTTATACTCCACTTGCAAGAACTCTCTCTTAAACACTCTCCCAAATCACCCTTTAACTTGCTTTCTAAGAAATTATTAAGACCATATTCATCCAAGTCAATTTCTAAGCGCTTTTTATATAAAATACATAAAAAATCGTACAAAAAAATGAAAATTTTAATTTTGAGCGTCCATGATCGTACAGTATGATCAACAATCATCCTGGATGAATAAATCAAAATATGCTTGTATGATATTATATGAAATATTTTCATACAAGCATATCATATAGTATGATATGTATATCGTACATTATGAACATTTATCAAAAAAGTCTAATTCATCTGGACAAAAATCTTCCCCATAATTACATACTAGATGTACTCTATACGAAATCCAGATCGTCCCGGACAAACAATTCAAAAAATTTACTTGTTCATACGGACAAAAATGTTCCCAATATTTTTATGCTCTAGATGTTGTCTGAATGAACTCCAGATAGTCCCAGACAAACAGTTCAAAAAATTTACACGTTCATATGGACGAAAATGTTCACATCATTTTCATACTCTAGACGTCGTCTGTATGAACTTCAGATCGTCCTTGACGAACATTTCAAAACATTTACATGTTCGTTCAGGCAAAAATGTTTACATCATTTTTGTACTCTGGACGTTGTTTGTATGAAGCCAACTTTGTGCAGTACAAACAATACCTAGAATTTTTTCCCGTCCATGCTTTGATTAACTGCTTGCTGGAGAGAATAACTAAAAAATTTGTCCCGTATGAATTGAAATCGTACAATACAATTAGTTTAAAAATTTATAAATTTAAGACTCCCCCAATGTGGTGTGCACGATTACTCAATTACAAACACACAATCTCAGCAATAAAAGTGAAAAATGTATACTCAATTTACAATAAACACTAAACTACTCAGCAATATGCCTTGAAGTCTTCAATAGTCTAGAGTATGATTTACCTAAAATGTTAGTACACACAAACAACAAAAGCAATATTTCTAATATATGTTAGGAGAATCAATAACCAAACTTTTTTTTTTGAAGAAACTACTAAAAGCGTTTTATTAAGAACAAACTACAAACAAATAAATTCCTCCTTTAACAAAGCTAAAAAGGAAGGAGGAATTTTATTACAATTGAGATTCTCCCAAAAAAAATCATAAGAAATAGCCAATCTTGTACACATGTCAGCAAGCTTATTACAATCTCTCCTAACAAATTGAAATAAAATTTGGTTAAAATCACTACGAAAGAGTAAATCCTTAGGATCAAAGCTCTCCATCTCAATATCCACCTTTTATTCACAAATTTCTGAAAGAATTTGATAACATTAAAGTTTTCACCCTCAATGATAATCCCAACATTATCAAGCATCCAATCTTGAATGAATCCACTAAGAGAGAAAACGGAGAGAATATCAACTTGAGAACAATCCCAATCCAATAGGCTTAAAAAGCACTTAGAAATCTTCCTTTACTGTCTCTAAAAACTCCTCCAATACATGCCTTGTTAGAAGTTCTTAAAGATGCATTTAAGTTGACTCTAATCCATCCAGGAGGAGGAGGATACCAAGAATTATGAAATAGATCTCCAAATTGATTGGTATCCTAGATCTCCCAAACGTGATCAGATTGAAAGAAGCATATGCATAACTAACACAATTAGCAACCATTTGAGACACACTGTCCTCTGACCCACCATGAATTACCTTGTTCTGCTCTTCCAATAAAGAAAAATTGATGAACATTATAGATTTCCCTTAAAAGGAGAATATACATAGCAATGCTGAAGAAAACTAAAAATTCCTCAAAAGAAGAAAAATATGGAAACTGAAAACCCCATTTAGTAAGAATGTTTAACACCTGAATGAGTTTACCACATTGAACTACAACATGAAGTACATCCTCCTTGAAAGCATAACCCCTCGGTCACCCGTCAGAATCCGCCAACCTCCTATAACAAAGAAAAACATTAAAGGGAATACCATCTCTCTTCAAACGCAACAAAAAAAATTCAACTTGAGGTCTAAGTTTGATTTTCTTCAGCCAATTCAAGTTATCATCTTCAGCTGCATCAGCAAATAACACCTCTGTTGCAAGCGCTGTTACAGTTTTGCCAGAACACTTAAACAACAATTCCACTTGATCTTCCAGTAAGTTAGCATTAACTGGTATCTCAAAAATAATCTCCATCAAATGAATACCAAACCTCTGCTTCAGTTTTTCAACATTCCAAACACCTTTAGTAATGAAAACCAAAAGAAAATTCTCTTCAAGAAGAAAATTATCCACAAGTCGGCCACTTGTATATACTTCAATCCAGGATCCATACGTCTTTAAATGTGCTGATCTTCACACTTGAAGCTATCTTCCACTTAACTAGGGGATGTAAAAATTTTGCTCCATGTAAAATAAGTTTCCATGTAGAAGACTGGTTATTCTTCTTCAACATTCCAAGGATCTTTTCCATATTTAGCAATCAAAGATCTATTAAGAAGTGTATTTGGTTTGGAAATGAATCTCCAAGCAAATTTAGCTCTTAATGGGCCAATCTTATCAACAACCGACTTCAACCCCCAACCTCCTTTTGACTTAGGCATGCATATAACATTCCAAGCAACATAATAAATACCAAAATGACCATTATTTTTATGCCACAAATAGTTCCTACACATTTTATCAAAATCATTCAAAACCCCAATTGGGACTAATGAATGAGCCGGAAAAAATAAAGGTAGTGAAAGAAAAGCTGATTTAAGCAAAGTAAGCTTCCCAGTTAGAGAGATAAGTCTATTACCCTAAACAATCAATTTATTTGTAGCTTTCTCAATCAAATTTTGAAAATTTGAATAAATTTTTCTCCTTAATTCCATTTTCACCCCATGATACTCCATTTCATTTATCTTCTTGAATCCCATTTTCTTTGCCAATTTTCTACACATTCTCCTATTTACCGATTTACCAAACATGATAAAATATTTGCATAAATTAATTTTTTGTCCCATCCACTTGCAACAATCACTGATAATTTTCTTAACTTTCTTCAAACTCTTCCAATTAGATTTAGAAAAAACAAAAACATTGTCTGCATACATCAAATGAGAGATCAACAGAGAAGTTGGAGCCACTTTAATTCCCACACCCCTACCTCTTTGATTAAAAGAATCAGATAAAAGTTGAGAACACAAGATAAAAAGATAATGAGAAAGTGGATAACCTTGTCTAAACCCACTCTTAGCCTCGATCCAACCAGAATTTACTCCATTGACAATAATAGAGAACTTGGGGTTCATCACACATTCCATTATAATACTTGAGAATTTTTTAGGAAAACTGACATTATCAAGCACAAGATTTAAATTACCCCAACTCATGCTATCATAAGCTTGCTCCATGTCGATTTTCAATGCCATAAACTCCTTCAATTTAAAAAATCTAATTTTATAAAAAATTTCTTGAGCTAGTAAAATCTAATCAGAAATAGACTGTCCTTTAATAAAAGCTTAATGAACTTCAGAAATGATCCTTGGGAGTAAAGAGTTTATCCTGTTCAACAAAATCCTTACCACAATTTTGTATATTGAATTACAAAGACTAATCTGACGGTAATTAGAAGGCAAGCAATGATTTTTAATTTTAGGAATCAAAACCACACTAGTTTCTTTCCACCCATGACACATCTTCCCATGAATGAAAATAGAATTTATAGCATTCCACACATCATTATTGATAACCGGCCAATAATTTTTAATGAAAGAATAGGTAATTCCGTCATTACCTGGAGACTTATTATCCTCCGAATGCTTTACCACCATCTCCAATTCTTCTTTGCAAAAGTCCTTATTCAGCAAAATTTTAGCGGATTCTATAATCTTCAGTGAAGTAGTAGGCCAACTGTCCAGACTATAGTGGCGTTCCCTCCACTTGTCTTTAAAAAAATGAAAGAAAATTTCTTCCATCTTCTCTTTGTCTTCAATCAATGTTCCATTACAGTCTTTCACTTGATTTATCCAGTTGCAACTTCTCCTTGCCATCGCATATGAATGAAAGAATTTTGAATTGGAATCACCAGATTTCATCCATAGAACTTTCGATCTTTGCTTCCACCATGTACAAAGCTAACCAAGCATGGAGTTAAGCTCACCTACTTTAGATTTCAACAAGAACATATTAGAATACAAAATTCCATTACCATTAGCCTCTTCCTCTTGCAGCTTTAATATTTCCACTTTAAGCTTATTCTTCAAATCATATAAACTCTTATGCTTTGCTTTACTCTAAAAAAATAAAGTTTTTAAACCTCTAGAAAACGTTTTATTCAAAACCTCCACCTCATCACCGAAAATAGATTTCTTCCAAGAATGTGCAATAATAGCATAAAAAGCAGGATAAGATGACCACCCATCTTCATACCTCAATGTTCTTTATTTTCGAAAGCCAGCAAAGAGAATCTTCAACATGATAGGGCAATGATCTGATTCCACTCTTACCAAATGTCTCACAACTGGAAAATTCCAAATTTTTAAGTGAACAGAGTTTATAAGACAGCGATCCAATCTTTCTAAAATTCTAGCTCCACCACTTTTATTATTACACCAAGTGTATTTAGGTCCAACTATATGAACCTCATGAAAATCAAAATTCCTCATGAATGAAAGCATATCTTGAGTACCTTGAGAAAAAACAAATTTCTTACCTCCCCTCTTGTGTTCTTGAGAAAGAATACAATTGAAGTCCCCTCCCAAAACTGAAGGGAAAGGTTTCACTAATAAAGCCTCTAAATTGCTCCATAACCTCCTCCTATTATAAGTATCACAACTCTCATAAACTGTAGCAACCAACCAAGTTCCTTTATCTCTTATATTTAGTTCTCCAACCACAACCTGAGAAGACGTCTCTACAACTAAAAAAGATGCCACATATGTTCTCCATCAAACCATAATTCCACCAGAAAGCCCTTCTGACGGAAGAAGAAAGAAATCCCAATTATCCTTAATAAACTGCTTGAATTCCAAAACATCCATAGATGAAATCTTAGTTTCTAACAAACAAACAAAAAATGAATCATACTCATCCACAATCACCTTCAAATACCAAGAGGCTTCTCGCTTTCTTGCCACTCTACAATTCCAAAAAATGAAAGATGTCATTTAATATTAATAGTGGGAATAGTCCCACCACTTTTTTTCTTCAACGAATCACCTTTCCTATTTTTTTGAAATAAAATTACAATTGCCAAGAGACTTCAACTCTTTTTGGAGTTTGATTTCATCATAATAGAAATATTTTCCACCTCCTTCTCTATAGAATTGAGTTTAACTTCTTCTTTATCACTAATCTCCTCCTCCTCATGATCATTATCATGAGCAATAACCAAATCCAACAGCTGATTCACATCCACGTCCACCTCTACATTCTCTAGAAGTTGAAACTTATTGACATCCATAATTAAAGGATCCTTGCTAACAACATTTTTATTAACCTTTACATCAAATTGTAAATCTGTGTGGTCAACCAAAGAATTATCCAACTCTTTACCAATAAGATTAATTTGAATTTCATCAGAAGCTTCAGACAAAACAACTTCTGACATTACATTGAAATCCTTCTCCTTAGAAACTGCTACATCACACTCCTGGTTCATCATTTTCTTGACATAAATAGGGCCTCATTCATTGAAAACATCCCTTTTCTGAAATCTTCTATTATTATTTGAACCAAAAAATTTTCTACCATGATTCACATGTATCCATGGACCGTAAGAAATCTTTTCATTACCTTTGTTAATTGCCACTCTACCCTCAGATCTTCCCACCTCATTTTCTTTCACATCCATTTCATTAGGATCAAAATTAACCTTCAGCTCACACTCATTACTTAGATGCATAATTTTTCCAGAATTAAAATAAAATGTGAAAATATTCTCATATTCTAGCTTCTAAAAAAAACTACCATCTTTACCCTCCACCCAAACACCCAAAGGAAGCTTCTTATCTAAATCAACCCAAACACAGACCCTTGCAAACTCTCTTCTCCCCCACTGAAACATATTCCCATCTAACAGTAAAGGTATTCCAACCATATAAGCAATTCTTGAAATATTTATTGAAAGTTTGACTAGGATGTTAAGCCCTGATGAACTAGCCCAAAGCTAACCAAGAGGGGGGGATGAATTGGTATTTAAAAATTTCTTTAATCAAAACACAAATTCAAATCAAAGTTCACCATAAAGAAATCAAAGTGTTGAAATTAAATGTATAATTGGTAATGAATAATACAGAGATTTATAGTAGTTTGGTCAACTCGACCTACGTCTACTCCCCAGAGGCACCCTCCGAGTATTGCACTAAACTCAGTGACTCTCCTTTTCCTCCCACAGTAAGCAGAGAAGATTGTACAAACCTCCTTTTCACCAACCCCGGTGAGGCAGAGAACCCAACTTATTTTGCTTCCTCCTGAAGCAGGCAAAGAACCTCAACTCCTTTTGCTTTCCTCTTGAAGCAAGAAGAGAACCTTTATCAGTTGTTGAAGTAGACCTCTCTAAAACCTCCAAGGAACTAGGGATGATGACTTGAGAAGATGAAGATGGATCTTTGCTTGGAGAAACCTTTGTGAAACCCCTCACAAACTACCTCTCACAAGATCCTCTCTCTCTCCCTTGCTCTCCCTCTCCTCTTAGCTCTCTCAGGTCAGAACAGTAGCAAAAGATAATTTCTTGGGTAGAACAAGAGGTCTTAAATAGAAGAGCTTCAAAATAACTCTTAATAGCAACAAATCGACTTTATCGTCCAGGATGCGTCCAGGATGATATAAATATCATTCTGTACGATCAGTACAAATTTAACTCAATCAACCATGCAATTTGGGATGATTAATAGGTTTTTTTATTAATATCATCTAGGACTATAGGATATCATCCTATACTATTAGTACAAGTTGTTGAATATTATCCAAAACATCGCCCTGAATGGATGTCTGGATGATGGAAAAATAACCTGATCGTCCAAGCTGATCTTACGATCTTCCCAGATGATTAGTTTAATTCATTACATATCATCTAGAGTATCACCCTGAATAGAAGCTGCCTGATATTTGATTATCCAGAAATAACTAAGGTTTTTGAATTGATCATCCTAGCCGATCCTGCGATCATCCATGATGATATGATCGAGCAATCAAATCTTAATTGATTTCCTTAATTACCAGATTAATTTAGGCATAATTGTATTGCATCGTCCAGGACAATGTCCTAGACAATGTCTAAAATTAAAAGATACATAAATAGATCTGGCAGCTGATTCTTTCTGATTTGAGCCTATCATCATGACTGATATGAATATCATCTAGGATGATGCACTTAATGACGACTACCTTAACCAAGATGCCCTAATTAGGGTTTTTATTTTTAACTGATTATCCAGACCGATTTTTTTGGATCGTCCCGGATGATGTGAGTAAAAACAAAAATCTCTAAAATAGTCAGAAAATTTCTCACAAGTGTGTGTGTGCAATGTTACTTTGCATCAGGAATCACATCGTTTATAATTGACTCAAGAAAAGAAAAAGATTACAAACTAACTCATACATTGTTTACCCAATATTGAGCTAGTTTAAATTGCAATTTAATCTTATGAACCTGAAATAGTAGTAGGCAAGATAGTCGTAGAGAAATAGAAGTATTTGCTATCATCAAAATTCTATTCCCTAAAATTAGATTTGCAATAATTTCTCTCTCTTTTGATGATGGAAAATAATCAAATAATCACACCTAATTAAAATGAAAATTAACCTAAATAAAATGAAAATAACTCAAACACTACTCCCCCTTTTGACTTCACAACAAAGGAGGAAAAAACCAAAAAAGAAAAAAGTAGGAAAATGAAGAACAAAAGCAAAGTTCCTTTTTTTCAATCGAAGCATGAAAATGAAAATGTCTCCATGTGATTTATTTTAAAGACTTATAAGATCAATGAGTTAACATCATTGAAATTTGAAACTAGTAGAATATCCGATCTTATTAACCCTAGCTCGGACTTCTCTCATGAAAAAAATCATCTTTTGAAAAATAAAAGACCTAACTAAAAAAAAAACTAATTAGATAAGAAAAAGAGATCCGTTAAAGATTTGGTTTCGAAAAAATATCTTATAGAATAATGCAACAAAATAATTTGTCACAATCGTAAAATTGAAATCAAGCCTTTGAAAATATCAAGTGACACATGAATTCTTCTAAGATTTAAAAGTATTGAAAGAGAAGGAAGCTTTCCATTTGTTGGCTCATTTTATTCCTCTTATCAATTGATTGACGCACTTTGTGCATCTTTTAATTTTTGATACACTTTATGTATAATTCTCAAATTGGTATTATTGCGCATCTTTTTATTTGACATCATTGGCAACTTTTTTTTTGCAAGAAGGAGGTGTATAACCATCGTAAATAAGTATCCACATACGATAGTCAATTGATTGTAAAAATGTAGATATACGAGTTTTGCAAAAATCAAATGGAATCTTGTCAAATAAAAGGTGGTCGGATAATAGAATACCCTTTCGCAGTATTACAATTAACAAAGTTAGCCATTGATCTAAATTCAAAAAGTTTTCAAAAACTCAATTTTATGAATCCCGCTCTAATACCACTTAAAAGTTTGATAGAAATGTTAAGCCCTTATGAACTAGCCCAAGGCTAACCAAGAGGCGGGTGGGTGAATTGGTATTTAAAAAAAATTTAATCAAAACACAAACCCAAACCGAAGTTCACCACAAAGAAATCAAAGTGTGGAAATTAAATGCGGAAGTAGTAATAAAGAACATAGAGATTTATAGTGGTTCGGTCAACTCAACCTACGTCCACACCCTGGAGGCGCCCTCTGAGTATTGCACTAAACTCAGTGACTCTCCTTTTTCTCCCATAGTAAGGCGGAGAAGCCTGTATAAACCTTCTTTTCACCAACCCCGAAGAGGCAGAGAACCCAACTCCTTTTGCTTCCTCCTGAAGCAGGCAGAGAACCTCATCTCCTTTTGCTTCCTCCTGAAGCAGGCAGAGAATATCATCTCATTTTGCTTCCTCTTGAAGCAGGCAGAGAACCTTTATCAGTTATTGAAGTAGACCTCTCTAGAACTCCCAAGGAATTAGGGATGATGACCGGAGAAGATGATAACGGATCCTTGCTTGGAGAAACCTTTGTGAAATCCCTCACAAACGCCCCTCAAATCTCTCTCTCCCTTGCTCTCCCTCTCCTATTGGCTCTCTCGGGTCAGATCAGTAGCAAAAGATGATCTCTTGGGTAAATAGCTCTTAATTGCAACAAATTGACTTTATCATTCTATACGATCAGTACATATTTAACTCCATCAGCTAAGATGATTTGGGACAATCAAAAGGTTTTTTATTCATATCATTTAGGATGATAGGATATCATCCTATACGATTAGTATAAGTCGTTGAATATCATCCAGAATATCACCATGAATGGATGTCTGGACAATGAAAAAATTACCTGATCGTCCAGGACGATCTCGTGATCATCCCGGACGATTAGTTCAATTCAGTGCATACCGTCGAGAGCATCGCTCTGAATAGAAGCTGGCTGATGTTTGATCATCCAGGAACAACTAAGGTTTTTGAACCGATCATCCTGGCCAATCATGCGATCATCCAAGATCATATGATCGAACAATCAAACATTAATTAATTTTCATAATTACCATATTAATTTAGGCATAATTGCATTGCATCATTCAGGATGATGCCCAAAAATAAAAGATACCTAAGTAGATCTAGCGACTGATTCTTTCTGATTTGAGTTTATCATCCCGGCTGATATGAATATCATCCAGGATGATGTACTTAATGATGGCTGCCTTAATCAGGATGCCCTAATTAGGGTTTCTATTTTTAACTGATCGTCTAGGCTAATTTTTTTGGATTATCCTGAATGATGTGAGCAAAAATAAAAAACTTTAAAATAAATAGAAAATTTCCCACAAGTGTGTGTGTGCAAGATTATTTAGCATCAGAAATCATATTGTTTATAATTGATTCAAGAAAAGGAAAATATTACAAACTGACTTAGACCTAGTTTACCAAATCTTGAGCTGGTTCAAATTGCAGTTTGATCTTGTAGACCTGAAATGTTAGTAGACAAGGCAATCATAGAGAAATAGAAGTATTTGCTATCATCAGAATTCTATTTCCTGAAATCATATTCGCAATATTTTCCTCATCCTAATAGTGAAGAGGCAAATACATCATCCTCACACATACTGGAGATGTCAAACCTTTTAAAGAAGTGGTTGAAAATTTAACATTCCATTTGTCAATCCCCATGATATGCCCATTCACAAACTATGGGCCACCCGATAACACATTGTCCATAGCTTCAAGTGAAAAAAATGAGCACAGAACCCAACCTAACCCAAGAATAATTAGGTGGAATTTGCCAAACTGCATCCACTGTCTACCCAATTCATTTGCAATCAACTGAACTGGGATATTACGGCTAAAAACCTTCACAACTAATGAAAATTGCAACTTCTCAGAATTAACTTTGATGTTTGGCTCATACAATTTTACCGCCACACCATCCTCAGACATAATTCAAAAGTCCTTTGAAAAGTTAATCTTGATATTAGGAGGCCTACTCTACAGATTTGCTGAAACAACTCCGTCTCTTCCTTTGATAACTTCACTAGCATCTTCTTGCATAAAACCACAAACATCTAATGTATCCTTCACGGCACAACGATTATCTATTTTCCCTGTATCATTCACAACCCCAAATCTATTTACAAGAAGATTCATGTCTGAAGAGGAAGCCTCTTCACCATTACTTGGTCTCTATAATAAATAAAAATCACACTTAGAATTAAGAGTCTTGAACGTACCTTCATCAACAACTAGCTTGCCTTTTCCAATCACAAGAGAACAAATCTTGGGAGCATCAAACTTTGGTTCTTTAAAAATCAGAGGATCGTCCTTATAAATCCTCTGAAATGGAATCAGATCACATTTACGTACGACATGAGGATGAAGATCCTCACAACTTCGACAACTGGAACAGGCAGCCAAAGGGCCTCTCGCCTTGAGCGGAAGAACCGCCAACACATGAGGGAAGAATCAAAATTGAAAAATAGTGACAAAAGTGATGAATTCTCTCTCTAAAACCACATAGCTTCTCTCTCTAAAATTTGATTGAACTATTTGAAATAATCAAAAATACACATATAACATGAAAACATAATTATAAAAACTAAGTTGCAACTCATGGGACATCAAGAGTTATAATTTCAAATATATATGATAGGTTTACCTCTAGACTGTGAAGATGTATTCAACAAAATTTGGGTACAAACCTATATTTTAATATGACTTTTCATCTTCAGATGGATGAATAGTCTAAGAGGACTATACATGAACTAGAAGATCTTCTAAGACTCTATATTTTGGATTTTGGTGGTAGCTAGGAGGTTTACATTTTTCTAATTAAATTTTCTTACAATAATAATTTTCAATCAAGTACATGTATGACTCCACATGAAGCTCTTTATGGTAGGAAGTGTCATACACCATTATATTGGATCGAGGTGGGCGAAAGATATTTGAATAAGCCAATTTTGGTTTATGATGTAACTAAAAGTATTCATTTGATCAAGAGACAAATTGAAACCTATACATGATAGGTAGAAATAGTATTTTTATACTAAGATCATGTTGATGAAAGATATCAACATATTTGGCTAGGAAGGAAAGTTATGTTTAAGATATGTTGGACCCTTCGAAATAGTTAAAGGGATTAGGCAATTTGCTTATAGGTTACAATTACCATATCACATGTCAGAAACACATAATGTGTTTCACGTGTCACTTTTATGAAAATGGATATCTAATTCTAGAAATAGGAGATCTCCTGAAGATGTTGAGGTATATCTGAATCTAATTTATGGGGAAGAACTAAAAAGTCTTTTAGCCTATGATGTCAGAAAGTTAAGAAAAAATTTTTTTTTTAATGGTTAAAGTTTAGATGAAGAACATAACTAAAGGGGTCTACTTGGAGAAAGAGTAGATATAAGATAGTTGTATCTTGATTTGTTTCTATGATCTGAGATCTGAGTTTTGAAATATCGAGGATGACATTTTCTTGAGGAGGAGAGAGTTGTGACACCTCTAAGTTCAATATTTGGTTCTCCCTAATCTAACCCAAATTGAAAAAGATATATATTTAAAATTTTTTGTTTTAAACCCATTTGTATGTGTTTGAAAATGTTTTAGTATATGAGAAAGGTCTATATATATTCTGGAATGAATCCTTGGGTTCATAATGTATATTGGAGAATTATATAATTTTCTCCCTAGAGCGACACAATGGTAGGTGTTTAATTGCCACGACACTGTAGTTTCGCCTAAGTGTTAAATAGTGATATTACAGTATTGTAGTATCAGATTATTAGAATTTGAACTAGCATTGCAACACTATATGGTGGCACTATAGTGTCAGGCCATTATTTGTAGTTAAATATAATATTAAATCCACCATTCCCTTCACTTGCTTGACGTTGGCATCCGAAGAAGAAGGGGAAGGAGAGGGATTTTGAAAGGAAAAAAAAAAATAAAAAGAATATTTGACCTTCTTTGAGTCATTTTTAGCCGTTGGCATAGTTCAAAAAGTAATTCAGATCGAGATAGGTCACATTATGCCTATTTCAGTCTTCAAAAATATAACTTTTTTCTAAATTTTTATTTTAGTTACAAAAAATATGGATAACTTTACACTGGAAAAACTTTCATCACATAACTTTTTATATGTTATAGAAATTAAGATTCTGAACATTTTAAATATTTTTGTAGTGATTTTACCCATAAGGGGTTTGGAAATTAGGTCATCTTTATTGAATAAAAAATAAACCATACTTTAAAAAATAGCATTGTATTACAATTAAAGTCTTCAAATAATATTTTATATAATCTTTGATAATTTTGGTATATTTTAAAATTATGTATTTTTACTCAATAGAATTATCTATCATTATAGAAATTATGTAATTATGAAATGTGCCTAATTTTATTTAAATTGCTATAATATGATGAAATATGTGTTTATATGATATTAAACAATTTTGATATAAAAAAATATTTGTTGGGAGATATAAAGGGCCAAAATCCTTTAAGATTATGTTTCTAACAAAGAATTGAATTTGTAAAATCTCTCTCTTAGGATTAATAAAGGGAAAATGATATTTTGTCTAAAAGAGGGAGATATTTTGTTGAGAGTCATGAGAGGCCAAAATCCCATGAGATTTTGCTTGGGACGGGAGAAATCTATGATATGAACTATTCTGTAATATGAATTTCAGTTTAATTTACTAATCAATATCACTATTTGAATTTTTAGATAACTGCTATGCTCTTATTACTTTGTTTAGCACAATGACTTATTATACTACATTTAAATATTGTAAAAATGTTTCATAAAAGAAAAAACTGAGATTAGTGTTGTGGCATATTGAGCTGCCAGTGTAGTTTTATATTATATTTTTAGGATCTGGAAAAGAAAAGGAGCATGTTTACTAGCAGATCAAAATCTGGTTTGAGTCTATATAGGTATTTTTTTGCTTTTATTTTTGTATAATCAAGGTTAGGTTATTACATCCCTTAGTTGTTGATGAAACCTTTAATATTCATCATCATCTTCTCTAAGATCATAAGCCATGCCTTGATCCCACCCTGCTTCAGACCAGCCTCTTTAGAGGCACCCAAATCTACGCCAACCTCTCCTTCATCATCTACGACAACAAGCCCATCTGAAGAAGGTGGTGCATGCCAATGGAAAGCTTATCAAAACTCAAATATAAAATTCGCTGGGAGACCAACAACAGTTGGTCTTACGGCACATCCCCTCTGCGGTATGTGAGGGTTTTCCACTACTCTAAAGCCTTCATCTCACTAATTGATTCCCCTTAGCTTATCAAACTAATATGCTAATAAAATTTGAAATCATCCAATCCAACAATTTTACTTAAAAAAATTTAGAAGATTGAAAATGAAATAAAATTAAATTATCATTTACTCAATTAGTGATAAAATATTCTTGAATAAATTCAATTATATTCATGAATCCCAACATGTAAATGACAACAAAATCTATACATGAAAATATACTTATTATTTTAGATAAATTGGTAGTAGTAATATTTTTTCCTATTATTTATAGATTAGGATGATATATAAATAAATTTATGAAAAATTGATAAGAATTTGATGGTATTTTTATAAAACTGCAAAATCAAATATAAAATAATAAATAAAGCGACAAAAACGACCATAACCATCGACTATTTCTTTCAACTGTCAGGTTTTTGGCAAAAGCCATACAAACATACAGATCTATTGCTTATAAATACTCAAAACTCTCAATTCGTTATAGCCGAAAATTGCACAAACTACCGTTTGAAAAATTATGAACTGCCGATTATTCACAGGATATCAATAATGGAATGATAAATAAATGGGAAGAGAAAGACAAAATTAAATAATATGTACAGTGACGACAATAGTTACCATTATAACATAGTGAAGGGAAGACAGCACCATTTCTCTATGACTGTAAGAAGCCATTGGAATGGGTGTGGAAGTTCCTCAGATGCAGGCGGGAAAGGAGGTATGGGTAGTTTTGTTGGTAAATGCCTATGGAAAGCATTGACTGCTCCAACTACGCCATCTTCATTTTCAATCTGTTTGCCCAACTCCATTGCTCGTAGCTTCACCTAAAAAAAATATATATATAAATAAATTAAAGTGGAAACAATGATGACAGAGAAGGTAAAATTTAAATCCATGCATCAGGCCCTATGAGTTTTTTTATTTCATTTTATCTTTATTTTTTGTTGAAGGGCCTTTTCATTCGCGCCCTCTAAACCTAAGTTTTCCTCAATGACCGAGAACGTATTCAGCTGAAATTTGGGAAGTTTTGATAAGGATGAAATTTTCTCGCATCTAATCAAAAACATTTTGTACTACAGTCATCATAAAAAAATTGAATAAGTTTAAAATTTAATTTGATCAAATTTACGTTACATCCTAGCCCAAACACTTTTTCTAGCAAATCATCAACCTCCGATGCAAGCCAGTTCTTCTTCCAAGAAGAGGACAAAAAATATCACAGACCAATACTAGATAAAAAAAAAAAAAATAGCACTCAGGAAGTTTAATCAAACATGGTTATCACACGTGCATTAACTAAAAATAATATTTGCCGAAATCACCCAAAGAAGAAGGTACTTACATGGTTGATTATTTGAAAATGTTAGAAGGGGGGAAAAAAAAGCATGTCGATATTAGTGCATTTTCGGTGAAGGAATCTGAACTACTGCAACAACTAATATAAACACAAAAGAATTTCCTTTCAATATAGCCGCAACTATTAATAACTCAGAGACTTGAGAAAATAAAAGGTCAGACACTAAAATATGACGGAGATTCATGACTAATATAAATATATCGCAGGAAAACGCATGGGCAAGGATATATATAACACAAAGCTATCGATCCACTTCCGATGTTCTCCACAAATAACCAAAATTTCCAACGATAAAGTCGATATAATAACCTCTGGTTCAAGCATAAATTTTATGGCATTAGAAAGACGGTCAACATTGAGCTCTGATATGGGAATAGGTTGAGGTCCAACTCCTCTTGCAAGTATCCTTTCGCCCCAGAAGAATTGGTCCCCAAAGAAAGGCACAACAGCAGTGGGACACTGCAAATGATAGGCAGGAATTCAGCAATCAAATTGTATATTATGAAGACCAAAGGTACATATCATGAAGAGTAAAGATAACAGAATATGCTAACCAGCCAGTCTGAATCCTCTACTGCTGGTGAGAAATGCAGGCGGGATGAAAAATCAAGTTGTATCATGCATGCTTTGTAACATATTGCTCCAGTTAGCAAAGTTAGATTTCAGCGTAATGCTTGTATGAAACTGAACGTTTTTTTATAGCAGACTGAAAGCTAAAATGCAAAGAGACCAAGGCTTTTTAAGCATCTATTTTGATCCTATAACTTAACATGTATTCAATTTAGTTCTGAAACTCGCCAAATATGAACTAATTTAGTCCTACCATCAACTTCACCATTTTTGAATGAAAATTGGTGAAGGGAAGCTTTTTATAATGACATTTTGGATTTTTAGGGCCAAACACATTAGTGAGCTAATATTAAGTAGGGAGATCGACTTTGAAAAAGCCCATAATGCTCTCAGGAAAAGATTCACTCCACCAATTACTATAAAAAAAAGGGAAAAATTAATGGTATCATAAAATCAATTATCATTTAGTGAAAAGAGAGATTCAAGTGAACACCTAAAAATGTCTGAGACTAAAATTGATGCATTTAAAAATCTTAGGACCATTTTGAATATTTACTTCAAATACATAAACTAGTTATGCATGCTTGGTAACATCTTTTCCTCGTTACCAAAGTAAGATTTCAGCATAATAATGCTTTCGAACTTTCAATTTGGCCAACGAGTGACTCAAGGAGAAGTGTTCCAGGCAACAATAACTAAGCCATGCTAATAACAGCAAATAAAATTTTCCAAAAGAAGATTACCCCAGCTCTTAGTCCTGCAGCTGTTGTACCAGCTCCACCATGGTGAACCTAAACAATTTTCAAACGATATACTAATCAGGAATGGCAAGGCTTCTCTTAAAAGCTCCTTCTAGAATAGCGATAAAAAAGCAAGAGTTGAAAAAGAAGAAGGAAAACGAACAAATCAGATTTAGTCAAATAATTTGCTAAAAAAATTATAACATTAAATGCAAAATTATTCCACAGGGAAGGATATACATAACATTCACTAATAGAAGACTGTATTGCATATATATTCTATCTTTAGTCCGGACATGAAGCAGGATGTCAATAATACTGTTCTTGTTGCTTACGTACATGTAAGTTGGATTATAAAGGAGATGATGCTATATATATATATATATATATATATATATATATATATATATATATATATATATATATATATATATATATATATATATATATATATATATATATATATATATATATATATATATATATATATATAAACCAGAAATTTATCCCCTCTGCTTGCCTAAAAGGAAGCATTAATTAACTACTCTTCTGTCGTACAATTTTCAGCTTTAGCGTTTTGCGGGGACTTGTATCAGATGGTTGTGAAGATATTTGACTTAACCAAAATTTTCAGCTTTAGCGTTTTCCTTAAGGAGAAATTCCTTAAGGAAATTATATGATAAAAGAATATCATGAGTAGGTGCAAATTTTTTAAAATTACATTTGATTGCCTATATAGTATGTGTTAAAATTTGATGCAATTAAGACAATTTAAATGTGATAGCGATAATGTTGTGAAGATGGCTTTGTAAACCTAAGAAGGTTAATGTGTGTGGGCTCCGAAAATTCAGCCCCTACCTCCACCCGCATTGCTTTTCTTTCGCGGGAGTTTTAACGGATTAAAGTTTCGGGGTAAATTTTAGAAGACAGATGGGTTTGTAGATAAGACACTACCAAGAGATTTCGCCCTCATTTAGCGAGGACTTTATGATCTGAGTTTTGGTTTCTTATAGGCACAAGCCCCTATAGTTAATTACCTCTCCCGTTAACGAGAGAGAACTGTCGATTAAGGCTAGTCGTCAATCAGATATGTTGTATCCATAGATACGTAGTATCAAGCGTATAGTAGTAGCATGGGCTTAGGGATTTGAAAAGTTTGGAAGTTTGTTATTTAAAATTGGAAATTTTACCATCTTGCACTTAAAGCGAATGGTGGGGGAATGGGTGATGGACCCGATCAAGATCCCATGGTTCCATCATCCCAGCCATCATGATCCCTGCTCTACTTAGTCAAATGAGCTAGTCGACCCAACCTGATAGAAGGATCCTTGTCGACAGCCATGAGTTGCTTCGTCTAAGGGTACCTTATATACCTGGGATGGATGTTTGTCTAAGGAGATAAATTTGAATCCACCTTAGCTGACAGAAGACTTTGTGTCATATCGATTATATCCTATTGATTCATATCTCAAGGATTTGATGTCACTAAGGAATATATTGGCTCTAACCATAACCGCTATCTCGTGGTGCCATTTGGCGGCAAAACCACTCGATTCAGAGGGCCCTGGGTGATAATCATTTATCCTAGAATGCCATTTGACGGCAAAATTGCCGGTTAGAGACACGTACCAAGTTTTTACTGGCAGAAGATTATTTGAGAATGGATCCTAGTGATATTTTCGACTAGGCATTAGCTCTTTGCTTGTCCATCCCGACAAACTATTGCGGAGGGTGGATGAATTTTGCTATAAGTTATTAGATGAATTATTTCAATTTTAAACATTTGGATTTGGATGATTTTGGATTTTTGGGTATTTTCATGAAGTTTGGGTGGCATTTTAAGTATTTAAAATTAACCCCTCCGGTCGAGATCTTCATTCAACACAGCCATCATCGGGGTTTACGAGGTCATTTCCATTGACTAAACCTTGTCAACCCTATCAACTTGCTAATAGGGGATCGAGTTTATAGGCTTCGGACCTTTGTTGGTGAGTTTTCTTTATTGAATACCTTGAAGGCCTAATATAAATATATAAAATAAATATCCCGACCGTCCTCGCAGCCGAATATTTATTTAATGGTTGAACCGTGTCGACTATGTCGAGTTATCGACATAGGATCGGGTTTCGTAGGCTATATGCATTTCCTGGTGAGTTTTCTTTATTGAAGGCCTAATATGAATGTATAAAATAAATATCCCGGTCAACCTTGCGACCGCATATTTATTTAATGGTTCGAGCCGTGTTGACTCCCATCTACCCGAATAGAAGGACCAGGCTCGAACTTGGATTCACCATTTAACATGCGTAGCATCCTTGGGCATCATGGTGTATCAATAACACGCTCGTTGGGGTCCATGCGGGTGTTTGGAGGCATTTTATAGTTATTTACTGAACCTTTTCAACTCTTATCTACTTGCTTATGAGGATCGGGTTCAAATTTATTGACCCGCATAGCATCCCTAGACATCGCGTGTGTTCTTACAACACACTCGTAGCGGCCTATATGGGTGTTTGGTTACATTTACCCCTTTTTGTGTACCTATGTGTATACAAATTACGGTGCATGTACGAGGGTACTTTGAAATATTTATAAACGCCTTATGTTCGCTTGCATGGATGTCGCGAATCAGGTGGCGTGGCGTTGTACTGATTATTTGTCTGTTTTGTATGAGTAGACTATCGTGCACTATTTGTTATTTTCTGCAAGTGGATTATAATACACTAATGAATCTCATGCTTTAGGTTGTAAATGCTTGCATCTATCACAATTCTTTTACATCTTTGCTCGAAGTCTTTGATCTTTACTGGGGAATGGCATATTGTATGCTCATAAAGGATCCCTTGCCTTTATAGTATATCTGCCACTGCTTCTTGTAGATGAATCATGTTATCGCAGTTCTCTTGCGTTGTACTTGTAGACATCGGGTCCTTTACAAGTACTTGTAGGTATTTGCATTTATCACAGTACTTTTGCATTTGCTGGTGAGTGGCATGTTGTATACATGACAAGTTTCCTATGGTGATTTGTAAGAGCTCGCACTTATTGTGACCTTTCTATTTTATCATCCACAAATAGGCCGTAGTGCGCATATAATAATCTTGTACGTTTAATCGTAAGTATTTATACACATTGTAGGCTTTCATCTATGCTTGTAAATGACACCTGTTGGGTCTAGTAATTAGGATGTTAAGCCTAACTAAATGTCCCAAGGCTAACCAAGAAGGGGGGTGAATTGGTAATTTAAAAATTATACTTCTACTCTTGGATTTTTAGAAAACCTTTTTAATTATTAATGCAAGTTAAATTTAAAGTTAAAAAAAAATAAACTTTTCAACCAGAGTAAACAACTTGCAATGAAATTAAATGCGGAAGAAAAATAAGAAAGAACACACCAGATTTATAGTGGTTCGGTCAAACCTTGACCTACGTCCACTCCCCGGAGGCACCCTCCGAGTATTGCACTAATACCACAAAGTGACTCTCCTTTTGCCCCCACAGCAAGGCGGAGAAGCCTGTACAAAATCACTTTCACCTTCCCCGGTGCGGCGGAGTAGCCGGGTTCTTTGACACCAAAGAGATCTTCTTCTCGCCAAAACTTCCCTCAAGACGACTCTTGAATCCGATGGTACTGAAGTGCAAGTTCGCCGGAGCAACCGTGTGAATATCCCCTTCACACTCCCTTGAAATCCCCTCCAAGGATCTTCTCCCTCTCAAACTCCACCCTTTCCTCTCTCCCTTTCAAGTTCTCTCTTCTAGTTTTCTCCCAAAGAACGAAGACACAATGACTGTCAAAGATACACTTTGTTGTCCTTTTACACTCTCCAAGTGTCGGCAGAGAACCGGACCAATGTTGTTGAACTTCACTTGAGAGCCTTCAAAGGAGATGAGAAGAAACAAAGAGATCTTCTTCTTCAAGTAACCTTGTGAATCCCTCACAAACCCCTCACTTGATCTCTCACTCTTCACTCTTACAATCTCTCCCAAACTCTCACTCTCAATGATCCCTCTCAAGAGAAAACAACTCCAAAGGCTCTTGTAATAGTTTCTAGGACTCCTTATATAGAAAGGACATGAAAAACCGCTCAAAAAACTGCTAAAAACATGTTTTTCTGCGCACCGGATCGTCCCGTACGAACCATTTGTTCATCTGTACGAACCAATTTCGTCCAGGACAAAATTGGTTCGTCCCGGGACGAAAAATTTTGTCCGGTACGAACAATTATATCAAAAGTTGGTTCCGAAAACTGCAGAACATTGCCAGAAACTGCCATAGTCGGTTCCCATCGTCCTGGACGAACTGGACTTCGTCTGGATGAAATTTTTACAGTGAGAAACTCGTCCTGGGACGAAAAATGATTTCGTCTAGACGATCAGTCCTTAGAAAAATTTTCCATTTCAGTTCATGTCCGTTCTATTGCTCTTACAAGGAGATAACTGAACTGATCGTCCCGTACGAACAATGTTCGTCCCGTACGATCAGTACAAAAACTTTTTCAAGATCTCCTTTAAGTGTGTGTATATTTATTCACTCAATTACAATCACTCCCTCTCAAATTTAATTCAAATAAAAAGTACAAGCTTCAAATTCACAGAGTATCTCATGCTGAATCTGATTTGAAGTCTTCGTAGTCTGGGGTTCGATTTTCCTGAAATATTAGTACACACAAGAGCAAAAATAAATCTTCCAAAAAATGTTAAGAGATAACAAAACATAAAACAATAATATTTGGAATCATCAAAACTATACAAGTTGCAATAATGTAAAATATGCAAATAGCAACTTTCCTAACAACACCTTGTATGAGTATCCATACGCCTAAGAAATTCATCGTATATGCAGCATACCTCCTATCGTCATTTGCATGTATTCCTAATGCCTTTGCTGCAAATTTTTAATATTTGTTGTAAACCTGTTATTGCTATTTGTAGGCATGTAGATGCATTCATCTATGGCTCGTTGTTTATTACAGGGTACTTCATTTACTAAAACCCTTATGTATTTTCTTGCAACGAATTGGTGTATTTGTAGGATATTACACGGTGGTTGATTGTAAGGGTACACTGAACTTATTCACAAGTTTAAAATGACTGTGTAGAGGTCATTGTATTTGTTAAAAAAATTTCAAATTTATCTTGGTTAGCAATTCATTGCATACTAATTGAGAACACGCTTTTGTATTTGTTGAGTCTCCATATCATTATTTGCGAGGGATTCTTCATACCCATCTCATACTGGATATCATCACTTACAAGGCCACCTAAGTAACATCAGCTATGTATAAAAGCTTCTATGTCTAATTCATGAATACACTGTGATATTCATTGTAGTCGCACTGTTTCCCATTAGTGTTTGCAAGTGAATGATGAGTGTTGGATGAACTCCATTCATTGCTAATTTCTTCATATATTTTGACCCCCATTGCTTGTAGGGCTCAATACATTTGACTGCATTTTGATATTGCGTTTGTAACAGATGGACATGATTGCTTGCATGTAGCTGAGCCATGTTAAGTGTTACAAGTCTTCTATTTTCTCAACTAGATGAAGAAAAGTGATGTTTGAATAACAAAGGACCTTTTATTTTGATAATCCAAATTATCATTTTAATGCTTTTATTATGGTTGCACATTCGTTGATCTAATATTCGGTCCTCTGTGGTTCGTTGTTCGAGTCCCTTGTTATCCAGTTCAAGCCTTGTATGTCTAGTCCCTTGTAACTGCAAATTCTGTTGCATGTTCAAGCTCCTTCGCACTTAGTTCAAACCCGAGTTCGAGTTTTCTTGCACATGACTCAAGTTTAGTTCATTCAATTTTATTTATTATATCCAATTCAAGTTCAATTTCAAGTCTTATATGTTCAAGTTCTACTTGATGTTGCTCAAATCAAATTCAATATTCACAAGTTCTCGCTTTAACTTCAAGTCTATTGTGTTTCATTTAGTACATGATAAAATTTTAAAATTTTGAAGTCGAGGGCTGCTTACCTGCCTTGTTGAGTGTGTCGCATCGGGTTTGCTCCTACAATGCTAAGAAAAGTGGGTATAGGTAGTTAAACGACTCGTCACACGCATCGAGGCAAGAGAGCAAGCTAGCATCCTCCTTTCTTCTCTTTTTTGAAATAATTATAATTAACATTAATTAATTATAACTAATTAACTAGTTATAATTATATTTAATTAATTATAACTAATTAATAATAATTAATTAAATAATTAATCAAAGTTTATTACAATTAATTAAGATAATAAGTTATAATTAACTTGCAATTAATTATAACTAATTAATATTAATTGATTTTAATAAATTATAATTAATTGATAATAATTAATTCTTATAAATTTTAATTAACTAAAAAAAATTCAAATTAAATTAATTATAATTAATTAGATTAATTATAATTACTTAATTAAAATTAACTGTAATTATTTATAATAATTATATTTAATTAAAAAATAATAATTATAATTAATTAAAAAATAATAATTATAATTAATTATAATTAATCATAATTAATCAAAATAATTATAATTAATTAAAAAAATTTTACCCCTCGATTCAACAGATTTACGGGACTAGGCTGAAGAAGCGCTCGAAAGGGAAAGTTAACCTCACGGTTAGTGAGCTCCGTCTGCTTCCGATCGGATAGGAAGGGGAAGTCCTAGAAGGAGCGGAGTCGAACGACAATGACGGAGCCGAAGAAGCGCTCAATAAGGAGAAAGTTACCTTCATTGCATGCAAGCTCCCGTTTTTGCTTCCGACCAAAGTGTCGTAACTTCCGATCCTAGAGGAGGGAAAGTCGTCGAAGCTATGAAGTCGAACAGCCAAGAAGGGCCAAAGAAGCACACAAAAGGGAGAAAGTAACCTTCACAGTGATGAGCTCACGATTGTTGCTTCCAATCGAAATGTTATAACTTCCTTTTGGAGAGTAAAGGAACGTCATCGAAGGAGCGAAGTCGAACAACAACGAAGAAGGCGGGGAAGGAGCGATGTTGATTTGTCACTAGGGAACTGAAGCCCTCCCTCTCTCGTGTCTTTAACAATGTGAGGTCGTGCGATGTAGGAGGAGTGTCGCGAACATGCCTTCGATGTGCGAGCTCGTGTGGGTGTCAGGGAAAGTACATAAAATATATATATATATATATATTTCCATGTACAGGTCAACAATGTGCAAAAAGTAAGTTTTGGCATGCACAATAGAGTGTCCAGTAAGTAGTTTGAGTTAAACGTGATGAGATTTTATTGGGTGTGGAGTGCGGACGTAGCTCTGTGTATGCAAACAAGTAGTTTTGCGCCACGTGGAGCCCACCTTGACCCCACCGTAATAAGAAGATCGTGTGCTCTGTTAACCCGATAAACTGATAACACGAACCAGCCGAACTACTTCAAAAAGTGCGCGGTACCCATATCTTCGAGAACATCCGAAACGTCGCTTCCTTCCTTCTTTTTCGGCCGATTTGCTAGACTACAGTCCATCTTCGACAAGGAGAAGTTGCAGGTTGTAAATTTCGAACGAAGCAACTTCATCTTCTACGCTAAGCCTGTTGAGCTTCATCGTGGCAATGGGAAAGGTTTCTTTTCTCTTGAGTTTTTATGCATTTTTCGTTAATTTTGAGCTTTTAGGGTTTGGTTTGAATGATGTTGTGAATGTCATTTGCTCGTTAAGTTGTGTGACAAAATGTACCGCTCGGTACCGTTGTGTACCGGTGGGTACTGCTGCGTTTTCCTTATTTGTACTCAGCGGTACCTAGCAGATTATGCTGGGATATTTCTGTAAGCATTCTAAGTTGTACAAGTCATTGTAGATTTAGGGTTTGTTTTTCAGAGTTTATTCTTTATTTTACAACCGAGTTGTATTGTAATTTTTCTCCTGGTTTCGCTGGGTACCAGTCGGTACCGCTAGGTATTACTCGGAACCTCTCGGTACCAGTCGGTACCTCTAGGTACCAATTGGTATCCATAGGTACCGTCTGGTTTGTAGATGTGCCAAACTGGAATTAAATTTATCCTAATCAATAACGCAGGGATATGTGCCGAATATTAGTTTCCGTTGCAGAACCTCAACCTTCAGAGAAGTATGTGATCATTTAGTGGAAATATTTGGCGAGAACCTGGTTGAGAGTTTGAAGCAATATAATCTGCATCATTTTCTTTTTATGCCATGTCTAGTGTAGAATGTGCCGTTGGTTTACAAGTTGTTGTCCTGCTGGGAGAGTAAGAAACAATGCTTTATCTTTAAGGATCAGAAGTTACTTTTCACTGCCGATGAAGTTGCTATGATTTTAGGATTACCAAACAGAGGCAATAATTTTGATATTGGTAGTGCTAGAATTACTGGTAAATCAGCCAATGATATTAGGAAAGAGGTGATTAGTTTAGATGAATCTATGGCAATGCCTGATGTTTTGAAGAAATTCATAATTTTTTTGTTGTCAAACTTATTTTTTCCACTGCACAACTATCGAACACCAGCTTCTATCATCAGTGTGGCTCGAAATATTGATAAATTTTTATCGTACAATTGGCCGGATTCAATCAGAGAATTCCTTGTTGCTGACTTTAACGCCATTACAAAAAAGATGAAGAAAGGACAGCCACTGGGTTACTTGAATGGATTTGTTCATATTGTAATTGTGAGTGCATTGAATTTAAATTATTTTGTATTAATTGATTATGTTGATTATTCATATATTTTAAGTTCATATTATGTATGAGTTCAGATATGGTTTCTTGAACATTATACACTCCACGAACCATTGAACTCGAAGTCAAGACCACGGTTTCTCCGCTGGGGATCCGATGTAGTTTACAACGACGCAGATGCATCTAGTTTATTTGATGGTCTCGAAGTTGGTCATTTATTAACTTCTTTTGATGCTATAACAACTGAGGAGAGGGCTTTATTAGCAAATCCTCCCCCACAAACTCCACAGACATCACCTGACAAAGTTCCTAACAAAGAGATCATCTTGCACACACCTCATGAACATCTTTCTGCACCTCCAACATCACCTACACCCAAGAGTCCTCTAAGACAAAACACCCCGCCCCCAAGCCCAGTTCGGCCGCCCCCTAGCCCAATCAGCCCTGGTGGACCTACCACTGAAACACCACCTATGTCACATAGCCAGCAGCAGCAACATACTCCCCCACCTGAATATACAGTTGAATATATACAGAAGGTTTTAGATCAAAATAGATTTCTAAAATGTAGGTTAATAACCTTGGAGACAACAATGTCTCTGAATGAAAGAAGAGTGGAGGCAGTTGAACATCATATTTTTGAGCAGAGGGAAATAAATAAGAGATTGGAAGCAATGGAGAAGTTCTTATCTGAGAACTTCCCTTCATTCAACTCCTCCTCAACTGCAGCAGCTCATGTTCAATCTTCCTCCAGGACTATGAGTGATGAAATGAAGAAGGCAGAGTGTGCAGAGGTTATTGCGGAATGTATGTTTGAAAACACCCAGCCAATAAAGGATGTTCTTGCCAAACCTGATCCAAGCAGCTCAGGCATAGCCAAACGTATGAGACGTCGGGTTGACCGTAAAGCTAAAGAGGTTAAGACACCATACACCAAGGGTCAATATAAGAGGAAGGTGTTCAAAAAAGCTGCTGCTAGGCCCTCCCCAACTAAGGTTGAACTTACAAATGCTTTGATTGTAGTTGAAAGTCAAAGTTCACCTGGACCAAGGCCAGCTCCTACCAAAATAGATTATCCTGGTCGACAAATGATTAGTGAAGATATGAGGATGTTTATCGACGCTTGCCTTGAGAAATATAATGATATGTAAGTATGTAACATTGCAAATTATCTGTAAAGGCGTTCTGGTACCGATTGGTAATGGTTAGTACTGGTTGGTACTGTTCGGTACTGGTAGGTACTGTTCGGTACTGGTAGGTATTGTTAGGTACCGATCGGTATCGTTCGGTACTGGTAGGTACCGATAGGTACTGATATGTAACAGCTGGGTACTGGTAGGTATACTTCATATTTTAACACCCCGGCTTTTATCTTACAGGTCAGATACAATTTATACTGCAGGAAACATCCAGATTTTTAGAAGTCAGATCGATGAACTATTAACAGACCAATATCTGGACGACAACCACATCGACGCGTTCGCTAGTCTGCTAGTTGAGAAAAATAAACTTCGTCCTGGCCTTTATCAATCATTTATTTATGTTTCGAGTTTGCATTGGGTAATGGTGTTATTCTTTTTGCTATAACTGAATATGTTTAAAAGTTATCCTAACCCGAATACATATACAGGCATCCAAGAAATATGACATGGAAAGTAAGCAGTACGTGTCACACATTAACAAAGAATCCGTTACCGCTTCTAACTTTCTGCTACTACCAGTTAATGATAATGAACATTGGACTCTTCTGGTTGCTTATTTGAAGAAGGCAACTTTGTATTTTTTTTGATTCGTTACCTAACCCCATGCATCGGGCCGTGCTTCCACTAATGGTTAGTCGGGTGCTTTCCTTTGTAATTGTGCTGTAAACATTCGTATTATGAAATAAACGTTAATTTTACTTAACTATGATTACAGATTAATCACTTACATGAGGAAACTCAGGGCTGCTTTCAAACTGATATCAGATCGTGGAATGTTCTGGAAGCCGAGGGAGTTCCAACACAAACCAACGGTTATGATTGTGGGATGTTCGTTTGCAAATATATGGAAAATGTCATTCAACCTAACTCTGTTAAATGGGACTTACTAATGAACTTGCAAGCAGAAATGCCTAAGTTTAGAGCTGAACTTGCGTTTATGTTGTTATGTTCCACGTTAAAACGATAGTATTGATACAGTTATAAAATGTAAATAGATAGAACGTTCTTAATTGGTTAATATGTCAGTACATTTTAGTTGTTTTACTTCTTAAGTAGACAACGAATATGTTGTTGGAGTTGCGTTTGTGTCGGGCAACATTCAAATTCTGTCAGTAACTCAAACTGTAAATCTTGCCAGTCTTTAATTTCCAAAAACATCTTCCTTGTGCGACCATAGACACGTTCATTCTTTAATTGCTGATAAAGATCAATTAAAAACCGATCTTCAGCTGGATCCCACGGGTGATAAAGAATTACATTCTCAACATCAGAAGCTCGCCTGACCACATAATCAGAGGTAGTTGATTTTCCTTCACAAGTCAGCGCATGATAACGCTGCTGCAGGAAATTAACACTTAGGAGGTGTTGATAATTTACAAAAAAAATCTTTTGGACAGCTTTCCAACCCATAGAATTTAAGAATCGACCTGATCGGTTTTCCTCAATAGCAATCTCCTCCCTCCATGCCACTTTAAGCAAACTATCACAACGATCATACCATGTATGAACACAACATCTAGATATTTCATTCCGTTTTGCTTGCTGTTCAAGTTCACATTCTGCAGCAACATCCACGCAGTAATGCATTCTAATTGTAGCTAACTCTACAAATTCCTTGATCGGCAAGCCGAGATGAAGTTTGGCATCCGGCCACCGAAGTTTATGAACCATGGTAGAACTATTTAAAAAAACCATGGAATTCCTAAACTTATATCTTTAAATTTCAACAACCAAAGTTAATGCCACAACCACCCATCTTAAATACCTTCAACAGTACAACTGCCCAATTTAATTTCAACAAACATAGTAAATATCAACCCACAACAATAACGTTAAGTTCAAGCACCAGCAAATTGATCTGCTAGCTAATCCGAGGTATCGATCGGTACCACTACTTAAAAGTACCTACAGATACCGAGTGGTACCTAGAGGTACCGACAGGTACCGCTAGGTACCGAGAGGTACAGAGAGGTACTTAGCAGATCAGTACCGATAAAAAAACAACGAAGTTTCTACAATAAGATATCAATTAAAGTAATGACATATATCAAATAAAAAAAATCCGAAATTCTGAATATTCATCCATGCCTTTCAGCATCAATAAATCCATTCATCATGTTTAAATATTCAGGGTTGGGCTGACTGGTAGGTCGACGAAGAAGCCACTCATCCGTGAAGCATTCTGGTATGTTCGAAAAAGGAACATGACTAAAACGTTCCACATGTGTTTGCTGATGAATTGAAGCAAAATAATCTGGAATGTTTGCAAAAGAAACTTGGCTACTAGGTTCTGCTGGTGTAGGCTGTTGAGTTGAAGCGTAGTATTCTGGTAAATTTGCAAAAAAAAATTGAGTACTATGTTCCACTGGTGTAGGCTGATGAGTTGAAGGTGTAGGTTGTTCCTCAGCTTTCTTCCTCTTCGGCTTTCTTTTTTCCCAATGACTCTTTAACCTTGCATTTGAAACTCCTTTGGGTCTGCGCTTAATAGGGTCTTTTATTTTAGTTCGCATGCTTGAATTCGTATTTAAGTTTGAGTCCTTGCCGGCATTTAAAATTAGATCCACATTCTCAGCAATCTCAGACATTGCATCAATCATGTACTGTTCTGCTTCAGTATTTCCTTCCCCTGTACAGCTAATTTGATATGCAAATCTAGTAAAATAATTTCTGAAAATCATACTTCATATGCCATCCGAGGGGCATCCGGTAGCTACCATAGATGACAACGGCCTGTCAGAGTAAAGGTTCTTTCTTGCTCGACATGACCATCTCTTGAGTAGATATTTCGGATGTATATTAATTATATCAAGCCGCCTTATCACTCTCAGGCAGTGAGAACATAGTATTCCCATCATACCGAATTTTCCACAGCTGCATTCGATGCTACCTTCCGCATCATCAAAATTAACTGTCCAGTGGCGAGGCTGATCAATGTTCTCAACAGTTTTGACAAAAAAAATGGATAAGTCAGTAGAGGCTTGAGCTATGCACATTCCACCAACACCTTGTAAAAACTCCTCAAAGAAAGAATACAATTTACGCGAATAAAAACGCGCGGCCTGCCTTAGAATTGGACAACTCTTCACTAAAGGGATAACATCAGACTGACTACATTTGAAGTCTTCATCCTTTTCATTCCGACGCCATGTCTTCATCACCTTCTCTAGTCCCAAAAAACATTCAGTGATGGTGCTAGTAGGCTTAGAAATGCCGTGGCACACATTGTTAGTGGATTCACTGCGCTGTGTTGAAAGAATACCAAGGTTAAAACAAGTCTTGTTGTATGCTGTGGACCACTTGTGCCTTATTTTGTGGAGCTCTTTCAACCACTCATGGCTATGAAGGTCCCCTTCATTCAGCATTTTAGTCCAAGTGCTTTCAAACTCATCCTCTGAATCACACTTGCTGAAACATTTATAAATCAACCCTCTAACCTTGTTGTTGCTGTTGTAACAATGCACCTTGGATGGAAGCTTCTTCATGATGTGCCATTGGCAAAGCCTATGGCGTGTTTGCGGAAATGCAATTTGTATTGCACGAGACATTGCCTTATCCTGGTCAGTAAATATTGTAATGGGATGTTTGCCACCCATTACTCTCAAGAATGTTCTAAACAGCCATATAAATGATTCTACTGTTTCTTCAGACAGAAATGCTACCCCCAAAAGAACATTCTGCCAATGGTTATTAACTCCAACAAAAGGTGCACAAGCAAGATTGTATTTGTTCAGTCTATAGCTGGTATCAAAAATTATAACATCTCCAAAGCAGCCGTAGTCTATTCTACCAACACCATCAGCCCAGAAAAAATTCATCAATCTATCCTCCTCATCATATTGGACTTCCCACACAAACATGTTATCATTGTTTGCTCGGTTTTTAAAAATTTCTATTAGGGAATTGGTATCCCCAGTCTCAATCTTGCATCTTCTGTTTCTCTGAACAAAGTTATATGCATCTCTTCTTAAAAAACCAACATACTCCCTCCCACCAACTTCATCAGCTAAGTATGTGAATGCATCAATGGTTCTAATCCTAGCATCAGTCATAGATTTAAGAACAAATGCTCTCTCTTCGGTTATATTCCTGCATGACCTCAATAAATGTTTATCTTCAGGCCTTGCCAACTCATGGTTGTGGTTCTCAACACATTTATTAACCTTCCTATTCCCCTTCTTGATCAACTGAAAATCTAATCATTGCAGGACACCCAGTCCTAGTATTGGCTTTCCTGTATTTCGATTTGGCATTCAGGTCAAGGCCCTTCTTAAAACCAGCTTTGGAACATACAAAATCTTTGATCCGTATCTTGCGCGAATTAGGCCAGTAACAGTGATGATCTTTGCGAACACTAAAACCAACACTATGCGCGTATCGACAGTAAATATCATAAGCCTCTTTCTCACTATTACAAACAACCTACGAACAACAACCAAGAAGATTTTAATATTCGAAACACACAGACAATTTCAAAATAACTTCTGTACCTACCGGTACCTATCGGTACCGACCGATACCTACTGATACCTAGCGGTACCAAACATTTAAAAAATGTACTAAACAATGCCGCCAACCCACCAATACATATATTCTAACCAATACAAACTTTTTAAAACACTAAACAATTCACGGCTTTCATATCATATTTACCGATAATATATCAAAGTTTGGTTGGGTATTCTGTTGCAAATCATCTCCACCTCTAAGCTCTGACTCTTGCGTAAAACCTTCCATCTCCGGCCACTCGTTCATCTCTCCCGGCACAGAATCCATCTTCAGACCTTGCGCCAAGAAACCTCAGACCTTCCGCTCTTCTCGGGCTTTCTGTGGTTTCAGGTGTTACGAGAATAAAAGTTTTAACTTAGGTAAGAAAACCGCGCCAGCAAATATAACCCTAGCTTTTACCACACACTTTTTGAAGTAGTTCGGCTGGTTCGTGTTATCAGGTTATCGGGTTAACAGAGCACACGATCTTCTTATTACGGTGGGGTCAAGGTGGGCTCCACGTGACGCAAAACTACTTGTTTGCATACACAGAGCTACGTCCGCACTCCACACCCAATAAAATCTCTAAATGTGATAGCATTGACTAGATTACTTAAAATCAGCCATCTGGATCTAGTGAGGTTAATTGACCTTTACTAAAATGATTGACCAAGAATTAAACCATTAATTAGTCTTATAATAGTCTAACTAAATCAAAAACAGTCTTGACTAACCAAATTTAGCAACCTCATCAATCCTGTGTAATCTTGGTCTAATTTAATTTAAGTAATTGGCTCGATTTGGCTTCCCCGCAAATTCTGCTCAGTTCATATTCAAGAGAATGGACCCAACAAATTTCCTAAGCAAATCATTATAGTGAAACAACAGTGAATCACTTTATCTAAAATCCCAGCCTTCTAATTTGGACATGAATTCCTCTATGGGGTCTACTTGGCTAAATAAGCTTAATCAACCCAATTATTGAGTCATAAGATGGAAAGACCCGGTATTTTATGTAATTAATTCTAAATATTAAAAGAAAAAATTTAGTAAATTAAAATTATTGAATAAATTTAAGATTTAATCAAGTTTTCAAGATCAAATTTATTTAAAAATGTAGGCTTGACTGAATTTGCTTAGATATAATAGAGCATTCAAAATTAATTTTATTTAAATAGGCAGGTTTAATCGAATTTACTTCAAAGGAATTGAATCGTTAAGATTGAAATTATTTAAATAAACTAATTTCTCAATATAGATTTATTGTATTATGATTTTAATTAAAAAATAAAATGTCTAAAGATAAAATTGGTTAAGAGATCTATTTAATGATATAAAAAAAGAGATACATAAAAGAAATTTTAACCAATTAATATTGATTGAAAGAAACCAACTATTAGTCTGTTTATAAGAGAGTGGGGATGGAAAGGGGGCAAAATTGCATGAGAGAAAAAGAGTGGGAGAAGGGGATATAAATTGAGAGGAAGAGAAATGAAGAGAGCAAGTAGGAGAGAAAGAGAGAGAATGGGAGGCCAATTGAGCAAAGAGTAGAGTTGTGTTTGTTGCCGAGTGCGATGATGTTGAGCATGAGTCATAGGACTTTTTTCCTTGTGGTTAGGGCTTGGAATCAAAGTGATGAAATTTCTCCTTCTCCTCCTAGGTCTTGAGTTAAGGTAAATCTAAACCTATTATAGCTTTCAGCTTCCCTTTTCTCATTTATGAAAACAAGTGAATTTTGTTGACCTCTAACCACTTACGGTTTTAATACGTTCCCACTACCCACGTTTGCTTCACATAACTCTCTCGTTTCCTTTATATCGCACAGAAACCGCTGATACCCATATCCATTTGAGCAACTCACGCACAGAACTTCCACACACTCTCCATCCCTATGTGCTGCCCAGGACAAAGTAGACCATCCACCTGCTCTCTTACCCACATGTGAACCAGGCACGAAGCCCTCTCGATCTGCCCACTTCCGATCTGCCTGCTCCCGCACGATCACAGCCTGATCGGCCTCCGACTGTGACTCTGACCACACAGAAGCCCAGCCGCTCACCATCCGCCTCTGCCCTCTAACCGCATCACACCCACCACCTGCTCAATCTACCGATCAGCCTCTATCAATATGTGATGTAGGCAAAAGGGGGGTTTGTCCAGAATAATACGAATTTTAGCTTCCCTTGAGTCTCTATTTGACTGAAATTTTAGCATTTATGAGATGGAGTTTACATTTAGAACTAAGGGTTACATTATTAGCTCATTTTAGTTCATTTATTACACTTTTTATTAAATGTTATTTATAGTTTTAAACTCTTTTATGATGTCTCTTGGGGTTCAAAAAGGGATTTTGGATCCCAAGAAAGGTGTTTAGTATTCCCATGCATACTCTTTGTTTCCTCCATGCTTTTAGTTTTTTGTGCTGCCCCCTTGGATTCCGGCCGGCTGCTGGATTTCCGTGCCTGGGCTCCTTTCCGGACCGTGCCATCCGTGCGGCCTCCTCGGCTCCCAATGGCTCGTCGGTTCCTTCTTGGGTGTGTTTTTTCCAAAGTAATTATGTTTTAATGTTGTGATGTTTAGGTTCAAGTGGAAATTAATGTTTGTGTCTTTTTGTATTCCCCTTTCATACCTATATATATGAGGGGTTATGTATTGTTTTAAGTTAGTGAATGAAATGTTATTTTTGGAAAAGCTATAACCTATGGGTTTGCTTTGGAAATCCTGCGGGCTCTTTCCACCTTTCTTTCTCATCCCCTCCGGAAATCCTGCGGGCTCTTTCCAACCTTTCTTCTCAGGCTTCTAACCTCTTTCGTCTCTCCGCAAGTGCCACTCCACCTATATCCCTCTTCTCTAAGTGAAGCAATTTTAGGGTGTCTTTGATTCGAGTCGAGTTTGTAATTTTAATTTATTTTTATTTCTTTAATTTGAAATGTAAGAGTTTGTTTGTCCATTTTCTCGTCCTTAGTCATTTTCGTCGGTAGAAGTTCGCCTCTCCTTTGCGATCAAGAGATATATGGTCCCCTGTATTTCTTGCTCGTATCATTTGGTATCAGAGCAAGTTAGGAAGTCCTAGGTTTGTGGTTTGTCAAATTTGTTTTAGTTGTCCAGTCTAAGTTTAGTCAAGTTGAGTTTTGAGTCTTAAGTTGAGTCTTAAGTTTTTTTTTTTGTTAGGAGAAATCTTTTGAGTCTTTATTTTGAGTCTTTTTTGAGTCTGTCAAAAAAATGAAAAAGAACAAAAAATAGCTTCATTTATGGGGGAGATCAACCATGACAATCCTGATGTCCCACTTCCATTGGACAGATGGTTATCTACAGAAGGAGATTCTACTGACCCACTTCAAGATCGTTTATACAAGCTTCAGTATCACATGTTCCTATGTGATCAAAAAATCGAGAAGTACAAAAGATATCTGCGACAACAATTTGAAAAAGAACATGAAGAAATTTGGCGAGAAACTCAAAGAACTTGATGAACAGTATAAACCGCCTCAAGGGAATCATCAACCAATTCATCAGGAGCTAAATTCGCAAGAAGGGGAGTCTGATGTAGAAAAAAGAGGGGTCAACTTATGTCCAAAATAATACGAATTTTGGCTTCCTTTGAGTCTACTATTTGAGCTGAAATTTTAGCTCATTTATGAGCTAGACTTTAGTTCATTTATTGAACTAAGGGTTAGCTCATTATTAGCTAACATTTTAGTTCATTTATTATCTTACTTTTTATTAAATGTTACTTATAGTTTTAAAGTCTTCTTTTATGATGTCTCTTGGGGTTCCAAAAGAGCTTTTGGAATCCCAAGAAAGGTGTTTAGTATTCTCATGCATGACTCCTTGGTCCTCCATGGCTTTTAGTTTTTTGTGCTTATGCCCCCTTGGATTCCGGCCGGCTGTTGAATTTTCGTGTCTGGGCTCCTTTCCGTGACCGTGACTCCTTGGATCCGTGCGGCCTCCTCGGCTCCCGTGGATGGCTCTTCGGTTCCTTGGCTTGGGTGTGTTTTTTCATGCAAAGCAATTATGTTTTAATGTTGTGATGTTTAGGTTCTAGTGGAAATTAATGTTTGTGTCTTTTTGTATTCCCCTTTCATACTTATATATATGAGGAGTTATGTATTGTTTTAAGTTAGTGAATGAAATGTTATTTTTGGAAAAGCTATAACCTGTGGGTTTGCTTTGGAAATCCTGTGGGCTCTTTCTACCTTTCTTTCTCATCCCCTCCGGAAATCCTGCGGGCTCTTTCCAACCTTTCTTCACAAGCTTCTAACCTCTTTCGTCTCTCCGCAAGTGCCACTCCACCTGTATCCCTCTTCTCTAAGTGAAGCAATTTTAGGGTGTCTTTGATTCGAGTCGAGTTTATAATTTAGATTTATTTTTATTTATTTAATTTGAAATATAAGAGTTTGTTCGTCCCTTTTCTCGTCCTTAGTCATTTTCATCGGTAGAAGTCCGCCTCTCATTTGCGATCGAGAGATATAGGGTCCCCTGTATTTCTTGCTCGCATCAATATGATTGCATGTTATATATATATATATGTGTGTGTGTGTGTGTGTGTGTTTGTGTGTGTGGTGCCACGCAGTCGTATCTTAGATTCTAACGGGATGATTGCTAATTCCAAACTTTGTGCCATTGTATGTTTGATCCGGCCAGGTAGAACCAAAGGCAAGTGCCCCTTTGCGGGAATTGGACGCCAGGAGGCTGCCGAATTTTTTAAAAGAGCGGTTATTTAATTTAAAATTAAATTAAATTAATTCAAAATAACAAGTGTCGCTAATTACAAGACCTATGCCATTATATCTTAAGATCAAACCCTAGGTTGTGTTATTATTCAAGATAAAATTGAATGATTAGCTTGCTTGTTTTCCAAATATTACAAGTTACATTCGTTCCCACTCAATGCTCGTGTTATGACAAAATTATCATAGGTTGTAGGTCCCTTTCTCTAGGATTCTCACATCCATAAAATAGTTGGAAGATTGTTCAATATACTTATTTAATTGGTGGACTATTGAGATAGATGTGGGTCTTCAAAGGCCCACAAACCAAATCCCTGTATGTTTCTAAATTATTTAAATATAGTTTGCATCTTTCAATTTAAATGACTAATCGTGATAGAGAGTGATCCTCTAGAATGTAGACTACCCAATTTTTGTATCATGACAAGATGGATTTAAGTTGTAGAAGTTTGCACATATTCGAATTTGGATGTCTTTACAAGTTTTGAAAAAATGCAAATGAGTAAATTTAACTGGTTTAAAGAAATTCTAAATCATTATAAAATTTCACATATGCCCCCAAAGGTTTATGTCCAAGATTTCACACTGTGGGCTCCGAAAATTTGGCCCTGGCCTCCGCTCGCGATGCTTTTTTTTTTCAGGGGGGAGTTTTAACGGAATTTAAGTTCTGAAATAAATTTTGGAAAGCAGATGATGTTGTAGATAAGACACTACTCAAAGATTTCTCCCTCATTTTGCGAGGACTTTATGATCTGAGTTCTGGTTTCCTATAGGCGCAAGCCCCTATAGTTAATTACCCCTCCCATTAATGAGAGAGAACTTTCGATTAAGGCTAATCGTCAATCAGATATGTAGAGATACGTGTTATCTGGTATATAGTAGCAGCATGGGCTTTGAAATTTGGAAATGTGATATTTAAAATTAGGAATTTCACCATCTTGCACTTAAAGCAGATGGTGGGGGAATGGATGATGGACCCGTTCAAGATCTCATGGTTCTGTCGTCCTGGGCCATCGTGGTCCCTAGTCTACTTAGTCAAAGGAGATAGTCGACCCAACATGACAGAAGGATCCTTGTCGACACCATGGGTGGTTTCGTCCTAAGGTACCTTGTAGACCTGGGAGGAATGCTTGTCTAAGGGGAAAATTTGAATCCACCTTAGCTAACAGAGGGCTTTGTGCCCTATCGATTATATCATATGAATTCATATCTCAAGGATTTGATGCCACTAAGCAATGTACTGGCTCTGACCATAAACGCTATCTCGTGATGCGATTTGGCAACAAAACCATTCGGTTCAGAGGGAATCAGGTCATAACTGATTATCCTTGATGTAGGCAGGGGGGTCAAACCTAATCCAAAAATTTGGATTTTGACTTCCCTTGAGCTTGCTAGCTCATTAATTTTTGAGCTGAAATTTAGCTCATTATGAGCCGGTTTTTAGTTCATTTATTGAACTAAGACTTAGCTCATTATGAGCTATGTTTTTAGTTCATTTATTAATCTATTTAAGTAGCTCTTTATTAGTAGTTTTGTCTCTTCTCCTCCCCTTTTCTTCTTAAAAATCTGAGCTTGTCTCTTGGATTTTTGTGGTTGGCTCTTCGATTTCCCGTGCTGGGGGCTGTTCCCGTGCCTTTGCTCCCTTGGTTCCGTGGCCGGCTGCTGGTTTCCTGTGCTGGGAAGAATTCTCGTGCCTTCCCCCTTGGTTCCTGCAACTGGGCTCCTCGGTTCCCTGCTTGGTCCCTGGGCTGCTTTCCCATGACTATTGGGGGGCTTTTCCCATGGCTTTTGGTGCTCTGTTTCCTGTGTAGTTTGGGGACTACTGTGTGGTGGCTGTTGGCCTTTCATTTCCCTCATTTATTTAAGAATTTGAAGAGTTTTTGGGGCTGTTTAGTTCCCCTTCTCTTGTCAACAAATATAAGATGTTTTGTGGCTGTTTTAGAAGGTTATGTGAATTATTTTTGGAGCCTAAACCTGCGGGTTTCGTCGTGGAAAAGCTTGCGAGCTTGTTCCATTTTCCTTCTCCTCTAGGAAAGCTTGCGAGCTTCTCCTCCTTCGTCTTGGCTTCTAACCTCTTTCGTCTCTCCTCAAGTTTCATTCCATTTGTATCCTTCTTCTCAAGGCAACGATTGACAAGCTTCTTTAGGTGTCTTGTTTGAGTATTTTGTAAGAGTCTTCTAAGAGTCTTTATGATATAAAAGGTGTCTTTTAGTATTGTGTTTCTTTATGTTGTAAGTGTTCTTTTTATATGAAATGTAAGAGTTTGTTCTAAAGTTTCTAAGTTGTCTCTCCTTTTGAGTATAATTGTGTCTTTCTTTTATCTAGAAAGTCTTATTTTTGTGATAAAAAATTTGGGGCCCTCTCCCAAATTTTTGCTTGCATCAATCATGCGGTGTCATTTGTCGGCAAAATCTCCGGTTAGAGGACACGTACCACGTCCTTATTAGCAGGAGATTATTTGAGAATGAATCCTAGTGATATTTTCAACTAGGCATTAGCTCTATATAAGCATAAGTAAATTTGATTTGTTCACCCTGACAAACTGTTACGGATGGTGGATGAATTTTTCTTTAAATAGTTTGATGGATTACTTCAATTTTAAATATTTGGATTTGGAATTTTCTGGGAGTTTTTTATTGCATGAGTACTTCGAAATTTAGGAAGCATTTTGAATTGTTAGAATTAACCCCTCCAGCTAAGATCTGCAGTCAACACGGCCATCATCGGGGTGTTTTGGGGTCATTTCTATTGACTAAACTTTGTCGACCCTATCAACTTGCCGATAGGAAATTGGGTTTTGTAGGCTTTATACCTTTGTTAATGAATTTTCTTTATTGAAGACCTTGAAGGACTTATATGAAAGTATAAAAAAGAAATTTTAGTCGACACCTTGACCGTATATCTGTCTCATAATATGAGCCATGTCGACTTCTAACTATCCATATAGGAGGATCGGACTTGAACTACGTTCATTTATTGATCCGTGCAGCATCCCTAGACATCAAGTATGTACCAATAACACGCTCGCCGGGAACCATGTGGGTGTTTGGGGGCATTTTATAATTATTTATTAAACCTTGTTTACTCAATTTTTTCTTAAGAGGATTGGGTTCAAATTTATTGACCCGCGCAGCATCCCTAGATATCACGTGTATTCCCACAACACGCTCGTCGGGTCTCATGCGGGTCTGAGGAGGGATTCTGCTTTTGTGTGCAGGAAGGGAGGTATTGAATGGGGAAGAAGAGCCAAAGGCTCACTCTCTTCTTCCTTTTATTGACCAAGTGCAGCGGCGTCGAGGCAGCTAAATCACAGGAGTTACGCAGGATTTGCGGGATTCCTTCGACGGTCCGAGGATTTTAGCGGGATTTCAGGGATTCGACACAGCTATGGTACGTACAAGTTTTTTTTCTTCTTTTGGTTCTTTACACAGAGGTCAACACACACTCACTACAATCATGGATTATATCAACCTGCTACCCAAGCATTCACAAATTTCTCCATGGTTTTCTTGAGCCCAAGCATGCCACAATCAATACCAAATGCACTGACATGCATTTTAACCTCCCTTCGTTGCACAAATCTCCAGTCACTTTCTCCAAAACCACCTCTCTTTCATAGGACCGTCAAAATTAAATTAAATTTACACAGTGATATGCACCTTCATGATGGTCAAACTAAGCGCCTATCTACTTAGATTACTTAGAGAGGTACACAAACCAATTCCATCACTATGGCCTCTATGAACCCCAACTACTCTCTAACTCGTTAGAGAATAGTTTTTGCAGAGTTGATATAAGACATAATGGTCTAGCATGCCATATCTACTTTATTTTGGACTTGCCTGCCTAACATAATAGGATTATTTGTGTAATAAAAATGTCAATTATGAAAGATCCTTCTTTAAAATATCTGCCAATTATGATAGATCCTTAGTTTAATATTTTGATTGAGATTAGATTACTTCCCATAAGTTGATACCTTCTGTTATTTTACCGCATGCCAAATCCTCTTATTAATAAAGCAATTTTGTAACAATTCTACTCTCATGAACATTGAAGTAAATTTGATTTTTTCTTCCTCTCTTGTGATTCAATTCTCTGATCTTTTTGTATGCCCTAATCCACCTCACTTATTTCCATTGTCTTAATAATCAATTAGTATTTCAAATAGAAGAGAAACAGAAATACAGTTGGACTTGTACTTTTCATAAGTGAAGTAAATCTTAAAAATCCTATAGGCAATTTTTTAATGCACAAAATAACCACTACATAAGGTAGTGCTAATAGCAGCAGAAAAACTTCAGTAGATATATTTAAATAGTTGATGACACCCACCACTGCAGTGCACCGAGGAAACAACCAGTCATGAGGACAATCATCTATGAAGAAAACATCCGTAGGAAACTGAGAAACTGCATAAACAAGTACTGACAAATCAGAATAAAGCTACTTTGGAGGGAAGTCAATATTAGCAAGAAGAGCTGCTCAAAAATACCATCACAATAACAAAAAGATTATCAACGAATGGATAATGAAATATATAGTTAGAATATTTCACAATAACTATTCATTAAAGCAGAAATGTTTAAATTATGGCAAAAATAATCTTGCATTCCCGAAATATTTAATATGCATGATTGCAAGTCAATCAACGGCTACAGATCTTGATTTATAAGCAACAATATCAAACACCAATAAAGCTAATTTTAAGATAAGCAATCAAATAAAATGCCAATTAAGACAGTTCGATAATGTTATGCCGCTGCAGAAGCAAGAACAACGTCAATAAGGTATGCTAATTATAGTATGAAAGAAAAGCATAATTACTGTCATATGAGGTTCTTTATTGCCATATTTATATTAAGACCCTAAAAAACTCACAAATGCATGAGAAACTTGGAAAGTAAAATGAAGACAGCAAAAGAATTTAGGGCACAACAAATACTGCGATTTATGTTGGTTTCAACACAAGGAAAAAATCCACTATTCACCTTGATGTTATTGAAAATAAAATTACAAAAACAGAACGCAAGAAACCTTACTGCTTCCAAGATCACTCCAACCACGGGAAATAATTCCTCTCTGTCCAGTCTCACGTAGCGCCTCCAATATGATGCACGTTATCTTCTTTGTATCTTCAATTGGCTTAACAAAATGAAAACAAATTTTGGATAACAGAATGCTATGAAGTATGTACACGAAACATAATTATTATTAAGTGCTACGCCCTGCCCTTCAAGCTTTATCTCCGATCTTGCTGTCGCAGTATTATTAGAACTAAGAAAACATAATCATGCATGGTGTATCAGTCATGACATACATGCATACACGAATATAACTTTGTAAACTAGATTTTTTCTTTTATGCAACATAATTTTATAATTAATTAGTAAACAAGATACACGAAACGAACTTAATAAAACTCATCAAAAAAGAAAAAAAAATACATTAGGCCAAGCTAATATAAACTTTAGAGAAGTATAGCTATTTTAAAAAAGTGGATCATTCCGACATTCAGACACCAACTAAATCCAACATGACATAATCATAAGGAGAGTTATTACATCACACTTGTAATATAGTAAATTTAAGAAGTTAGAGAAAGACGTTCTTTTGATTAGTGACTTAACGAGAAAATATCAACAGAAATCTTTTGCTCATTGAATCAATAAAATCTCTAATAGATGCATGAGATTTAATCGAGCTAAAATAAGCATAACTCTCCACCTTAGAACAATCTAATGTAGTATTGTATGAAGAAGAAATGGTAAGAGTAGTAGTAGGATGCTCAATATGTTGCATATGCCTGCCCAAAGCCTAGCCATAGGTCAATCAAAGAACCCAAATTCCAAAATGGGAGGACAAGGGGTGCTACTATTCAATAAACCATCAACAAAAGGTTCGGATTTTTTTATGTAGTAGACTTGGAGATGAGGGAAAACAATCCAAACAAAGGTAATAGATAGTTCTTTAGAAGTATCAAAGACAAAAAATACCACCTCAATATATATAAGCATCTATCAACCATTCACATAATATGAACACAGAGAAAAAAGTACAATAATCCGCATCCAACTAATCTGATGAGCATGTGATGCTTATCAAAAAGATCAAAAAAATAATCATTTGCTAGATTTAGATCATACATAAAAGATCAAAAAATCACCAAGCTCGGGTGATCGAATGAAAATGGAGCTGCATGTTAAAAATTTGTGCCTCTATAAAATGAGAGTAAGTTTACAAAGATGGGTAGTGGTTGGCTTGTGATATGTAGAATCTGTTTCATGATGAAACAATAAGAAGAAGCTAGGCAGCAGGAATGGCATAGGGGTCCTTCTACCAACATTATTAGTGAAAAGAAGGGGCAAAAAGCCTTGGAAAATAAAAACTAGCATCAGAAGAGACATCACATCACGAATAGATCTCCTCCAGCCAATACACCATCCAAAGATGCCTGGCAGGTAGGGACAAGGATGACGCATTGGGAATACCCGGCGAAGCCATAGGTGCAAGAGTCATTGGCAACCCTTTAGTAAGCAATGGCACAAGAAGAGAAACAACCGAATAAAGTTCCAATTCAGGGAAGGAAGACAGAAATTTAGTTGCATATTCTGATGCAGACTATGCTAGTTGTAAAGTTGCTAAAAAAAAGTACATCGGAACCTGTCAATTTTAGGATCATCACTTATTATTTGGTATTCTAGAAAACAAAATTTGTTTCTTTAGTCACTGCTGAAGTAGAGTACATAGCTGTAGATAGTTGTGTTGGTTAAGTTTAATGGCTAGAAATAATTAGAAGATTTTGGAATTAATCTTAAAACTATTTCCATTAAATGTATAACACAAGTGTTATTAATTTAACAAAAAATCCTATATAATCACAGACTAAACACAGAGATTAGACATCAAGTTAACAAAGGTGATGTGGATATAAATTTTGTAAACATGGATTCTCAAATAGCTGAAATTTTTTACAAAATCAATAGCTGAAGAGAGATTTTGCATCTTAAGGCGTATGCTTGGGATGCTAGACACTAATATTTAAATTTTTGATATATTTATGTTAATCTTTTTGATGTTGTCAAAGGGGAAGAAGAATTATATGTTGGTCATAATTCTTTTTACATACATATATTTAGGGGGAGAGCATTCAAAGAAATTTCTCAATTATAATATATATTTTTTTCTTTAATGTTTAAAAGTTATGATAGAAGGTCAATTTGCATCTTTGTTATAATTATACCAACATAAGTTTGTCATCATAAAAAATGGGAAGATTGTTAATATTATTTATCTCATGACCTATTTTAGAGATTTTGAAAATATCAAACATATGCTTGAATGTTCTAATTTGTGTGTTAAGTATTTCAGATATAATGATTTGTTGGATATGCATGAAAATTACTTATATGAGATTTACATAGCACAACTCAAGTTCAATCAAAATTTGAGCTGAAAGAACTCAAGATGGACCAAAATGTATAGCTTGAAGATTTTTATATTAACGTAGAAATATTTTAAAGGTCCATTAATATTTACCTGCATGATTTGATATGCTCAAAATTTAAATATCTATTAAAATGATTTAAATATTATTAAGTGGCTTGATTTAAAAAATTATAAGATTTCTTTATTAAATAAATTTTTTATGCTTCATAAATTACATAAATGTTATCAAATATGGAAAGATAAATAATAAAGAAAATTAAATGTAATAATCTTATGTGGTAAAAGTTTAATTATATATTCATTTTGAATTGAACTTATTTTAAATAAATTTATTGATATTATTTAATTTTATCTAAATTACATTGTATTATTATATGAATATTTAGTATATCTTTAAATACATTAAAATATGCATAAGTTTTTATTTTGCTTTATATGATATTATTTTGATGGAAACATAGCTTAATTTTTGTTTGATTAGATTTCTTGGATTCTGTAGATAGACATTGATAAGTTACATGACCTAATTTGGAAAAAAATTGAATTTATAATAAATTTTGAAATATTATTTGATTTTAAAATAAATGAATTCTTTATCAAATATATTATTATTAGTTGATAAATTAATATTGTATTTTTAGTTTTATTCAAATTTAACTTTGCTTACCATTTCCCTTTAGATACCCCTTTTTCTCTTCTTATGAGAGATGTTAAAAAGAAAAACTCTAGCATTGTCTCCTGTCCTTTTTCTTTCTTAGCATGCTAAATTTTGAGAGTAAAAACTTTGATCTTCATTCCAAAAACTCTTTTCATTTGCAATATCAAATTTTTGATTGGAAAACTATGGGCTCCGAAAATTTGGCCCCGGCCTCCGCCTGCTGCTGTTGTGCTTTTTCTTTTGGCGAGGGAGTTTTAACGCATTTAAGTTCCGGGGTAAATTTTGGAAGGCAGATGGGTTTGTAGATAAGACACTACCCTGAGATTTTGCCGACATTTTGCGAGAACTTTATGATCTGAGTTCTGGTTTCCTATAGGCGCAAGCCCCTATAGTTAAATACCCCTCTCGATCACGAGAGAGAACTTTCGATTAAGGCTAGTCGTCGATTAGATACGTAGGGTGTCAATATTTGACACGACACGAAAACCCAACCCGGACCCGACCCAGAAAATCTGGGTTGGACTAGACCTGTTTGAAAAACGGGTAGAGTTCAGGTTCGCAGATTCAACTCGTTTGAAAAATGGGTCTGGTTCAGGTTGACCCGGCGGGTTGCCAGGTCAACCCGAAAAGCCATTTAATTTAAAAATTTTGGATTCCCGCCCGATTCCTGCTGCCCCAACTCGTGCTGCCCGCTGCCCCAGCCCGCGCTGCCCGCTTCCCCAGCCCACGCTGCCTGCCTACCAGGGCGCCCCGCGCGCTCGCAGTCGAACCCGCGTGCTGCGCCCTAACCTGACAGAAGGATCCTTATCGGCAGCCATGGGTTGCTTCGTCTAAGGAGACCTTGTATATCTGGGATGAATGTTTGTCTAAGGAGATAAATTTGAATCCACTTTAGCTAACATACGACTTTGTGCCCTATCAATCATATCCTATTGATTCATATCTCAAGGATTTGATGTCATTAAGGAGCGTATTGGCTCTGGCCATAACCGGTATTTCGTGGTGCCATTTAGCGGCGAAACCACTCGGTTCAGAGGGCCCTAGGTCATAACCGTTTATCATGCGGTGCCATTTGGCGATAAAACCCGCCGTTTAGAGGACACGTACCACGTCCTTATTGGCAGGAGATTGTTTGAGAATGAATTCTAACGATATTTTCGACTAGACATTTAGCTCTATGTGAGCTGAAGTTAAATTTTAGATTTGTACACATCGGCAAACTGTTGCGGATGGTGGATAGATTTAAGTTATTTGATAGTTGGATTTCAATTTTAAATATTTTTGGGATTTTGAGATTTTTATACTTTGGTGACATTTGGGATGGCATTTTTAAAAATATTTGTGAACCCCTCTGGTTGAGATCATCGTTCAACACGGTCATCATCGGGGTATTTAGGGTTATTTCTCTTTAATTCTTTAATTAAACCTTATCGACCCTATCAACTTGCCGATAAGAGATCGGGTTTCGTAGGCTTTATGCCTTTGTGAATAACTTTCCATTGTTATAAGCCTTGAAGGTCTAATATGAATATATATAATAAAATAAACATTATGATCAACTTCGTGATTGCATGTTTATCCGATGATTTGAATCATGACTACTCTTATTTACATATTTAGGAGGATCAAGTTTCGTAGGTTTTGTGTCATTGTTAGTGAATTCTCTTGATTATAGGCTTTGACGGCCTAATATGAATGCAATAAAATAAATATACTGGTCATCGCGATTGTATATTTGTTTGTTGGTTCGAACCTTGTCGACTCCTATTGATCTATATAGAAGGATCAGATTCAAATTTGAATTCACTTATTAACCCATGAAGTATCCCTAGACTTCACGTGTGTACCAATAACACACTTGTCGAGGCCCATACGGGTCGAGATTGTATTTTCCCCTTTAGTGTACCTATGTGTATACAATTTATAGTGCATGTGTAGGGGTACATTGAAATAATAATAGTTGTGCAGGTAACTACCATTTGAGTATACACAACATTTCGTTTAAGAGCTTATATACGCCTTCTGCCGCTAGTACGAGTGTTGCGGATCCAGTCGCGGTATTATTTGGATGTTATTAGGCATCTCATCATCTTGATGTTGACTCCCCTTTTTTCATTCATCGGGGAGGTCTTTCTGTACTTTCGTGGCCACTGTCTTGAAAAGAACTCTTTCAGGATCATCAGTGTAGTAGACTTGTTGTTCTTAATATTTGTAGATGCAAGTACTGTCTTCTTCTTAAGTGCAGGATCAAGAAGAAATTTTGGAACACCAGAAAGTTTAGTTCTAATTTGTTCAAGTATCCCTTCCATTCTGCCATGAGATGTCCTTTTACATACACCGAGTTGCCCTCGTACCCGACATACTTTGCAGTATTTCAATCACCGCTATCGTAGATGATATCTAACTTATGTCCACAAGGGTTCGTTGTACTTAAGATGTACCCATTGTTGTTATCCACAAGTAGATCATGTTCATTTGCAGGGACTCGTTGCATCCACTACGAGCTCTTGGAAGTGTTTGCAGAAGACCCATTGTTCCTACATCAAATCCACCTTTCAGCAATCTCAGGTGGGTTTTGTTGATTGTACTTGCTTGTAGGGACGGGTCTTCCGCTACTGAATGCCGGTATTGCCATCTCAATTTACAGGCAATGTTGCTAGCGTTGGAGGTCTCAATTGTATATATAGGGGACATATGCATCATGCAACCACTTGTTGTCTATGATGCGCAGACACGGACACGACACGGACGCGGGACACGGCTTTTTTTTGAAAATATAGGACACGGGTACGGCGCGGACACGGCAATATATTTTTTTATATAGTGTATATTTATTAATGTAATATCTTATTAAAAATGATAAACAATAATAAATGAATGACATGATAACTTGTGTAGCTTATAATATAAAATATTTAATACAAAATATCTAGTATAACCACAAAAATATAAGCAAATAATCACTTACTACAACATCAAGCATTCAAGCTTCAACTTTTAGGATTAGCTTTAGAGGTTTGTTTTTGGCCTTCAATATCATCATTATTGAATATCACTACTTTCAACTCTGGTTCAACAAGAGAAAGATTTGTAATTGTGCAAAAAGAGAGGAGATGAAAATACCTTATTAAATGCAGATGTTGATTTGGTGTTGTGGATATGAAATAAGAAATTTAGTTTAAATCTCGCAAAATATAAGAAATTCTATTTTTAAAAAATTATAAAATATTTAAGATACACGTGTCGGACACGCGTGTCCAATTTATTTTTAATATTTTTTTTAATCGGACACGTTTTCGGCGTGTCCGACACGTGTCGAAGGAGTGTCGGATGAGTGTCGTGTCGGACACTGCACGCCTCTTTGAGGAGAAGTGTCGGTGTATCATAGCTTGTTGTCCTTGTGAGCACGTTGCATTCGTCTTTCGTGTGCATCGGGATTTCATCTCCCACTTGCAACTTGTTGTTAGCATGGACAGCTATGCATTTAGACTCAAGCATGAGTTGAATCTTGAACTCATGTCCGAATTGCAAAAAATTTCAATTCATGAAACTGAGCCCACCAACGTTCTACAAGAAGACAAACATAATCTTTTATGAATATTGGTTGAAATAGAAGATTTGAACATAAATATTAACATTAAAATTATAAATATATAAACTATAAACATACCAGGAGATCGTGTTTTATAGCATGCTTGTGCTGCTCTAAATCCAAACATTCCCTTCTTCAAAGGGAAATTCTCAAATTGATCATTCACTTTGAGGTAGTCTTCTTCATAAATGAGTCTGTCCATACATACATACAAATCAATTTTCACCTCTTTGTCAACATAAAAATTCTTATCATAATAAAATTGGGGGTTTAAATAGTACGCAGCAGCATGTAAGTGTTGGTGTAATTGTCGATCCCACTTTTCATCTATAATATCCCATATTTCTTTGTAGGCACTTTCTTGACCTCCTAATTCTTTTGAATTGTCTTCTTTAGCTCTATTCATTGCTTCATAAATAAATCCCATAACCGGGGCCCTCTCAACATCAACCATTCTAAACACCTTTATTAATGGCCCTGTTGTCTTTAAAGCATAATTTGTACTGCGTCAAAATGAATCGTCTTTCATAACAATCTTTTTAACTTGTTTTCCTTCTTATTTTTTGGCCCATGAACTTTTATCCACTCTTCATAAGCAAATATTACTTCCAAAGGTTGTCTTAACTCCTTGAATCTCTGCAATGTTAAATATGCAGTAGCAAATCTTGTAACAGCAGGTCTAATAATTTCCTTATCAGTAAATTTTCTCATCAAGCTGAGTACTCAAGAATGATTGTATATAAACTTACTAATGAATTTTGCCTTCAATATGACTGATTTATGTTGAGGCAACTGTCCCAACCTCTCAAGTATAAAGTCAATGCAATATGCAGCACAAGGAGTCCAGTAAAGGTGAGGCCTTTTCTCCATTAACATTCTCCCTGCAGCTTTGTATGCACTTGTACTATCAGTAACAACTTGTACTACTAAGGCATCTCCCACTTCCTCCACAACTTCATCTAATATTTCAAACAATAATTGTGCATCCTTTACAAAAATTGAAGCATCCACTGATTTTAGAAAAACTATTCCATATGGATTGTTAACCAAAACATTAATAATACTTCTATGTCGAATATCTGACCAACCATCTGACATTATTGTCACTCTTGTCTCAATCCAAGTCTTCTTAACATCATCCACCATTTTTGAAATTGTCTTAACCTCCTCATTCAACATCCAAGTCCTTAGCTCATATAGCTTGGAAGTTGTAGTCCTCTTCCATAGCTTCCAACAGATTGAAACATATTAATCAATGATGGACTCCTAACAACATTAAATGGAATCCCATTTTCATAGATGAATCTGGCGATATCCAAACAAACTCTATTCCTGAGTTCTTTTGTAGCTGTAGGAGGCTGAATATCCTGAGTATTTATGTTTTCCTCGTTATCAATATTTAACATAAATCTATCCATAGGCCCCCAACTGCCTCGGTCAAAAGAAACTAGATGGCTTCCAGTACTGGAACCTTCATGTTGTGATCCATAGTAAGAAGAGTTTCCTATCTCTTTCATATTTCATTGTGTGACCTCCTTTGTGGTGGCAAACTTCTTTAAATAATCTGTACATTCTTTTTTCACCTCATCAGGTACTTTTGCACATGGTCCCACATTGACATGAGTACAGGCTAGATAATCCTTCAACCTCTTAATGCCACCAGTTATGCGTATCTCACAGAAATTACATTTCATGTGAACATATCCCTTCTTTGCATCTTCGTCTGATACTTCAACTTGAGTTCCATATTTCCATGCAGGATTTTTCCTTCTTGTACCACTAGTCATGCTAATAATTTATAGAAATATTAAATAATCAACATAAAAAATCAACAATAAGACAACATAAATACAATAATATACCAGTCTGTCGGGGGTCCAAGGGAGCGCTGCCCCCTGGCAGGGTTCGACCGAGCATGTATCGCTCAATACCGAGAATATACTTGCTCGGTACCGAGCGGTACCTAACGATACCTAGCAGTACCGAGCATGTACTGAGCGGACGAATGAAAGAAAGCTGAATCATGAGTTATTCAAGATTTCGTTACTGCACGTCAAAGTCAAGGCCCACAACACCGCTCACCTGTTCTTCCGACCTAATCGAGGCCTGAACATTTCCTGCACTCACAACTTCGGCTTTGTTTCCTGCTTTCGAAACAGTTATTTCTTTCGACTTCGTTTCCTGCGTCGTCTCCTTCCAGCTTCGTCTCCTGCACTCACGGCTTCGTCTCCTTCCCTCATGGCTTCGTCTCTTTCACTCATGGCTTCGCCTCCAGTTCACCTTTCAATTCTCACAGGAAGCTCTAATCCTACACTTGAATACGCGAACATAAATCGGCTACATCATATTTACATATATACCGAAGAAAAAAATTTTGAAGCGCTGCCTCGTACTGCCTCGAGGCGTTACGCTATAATACGTACGCCTCGTGTGAAAAAATCGTAGGCTTCGCTGGATGTTTCGAGGCGTAAGCCCTAATATGCATGACTTCCGCCTCGACTTGAGGCGCGACTCAATGCGGACGCCTCGTCCGCTTTTTTAATGATTGGCAGGGACCAAAGACCACATAAAAACACATAAAGAATGCGACAAACGTAAGCACCTACGAATAAAAGCAGGAGATTCGTTAGTGCACTATGATCTACCTATATAAATCATGCAAGTAGTGCACGATAGTGTACCTGTACGAAGCAACAAATAACTCAATCCAGAAGCTGCTACAACACGCCACCAGATTCAAAACATCCATACGAGCAAACAGCGTTTACAAATATTCCAAAATATCCTCGCATATGCACCGTAGTATATATACACATAGGTACACAAAGGAGCAAGTAAATATATGAATTTATAGACTCCATAACTTAAATCAGAGTCTTAATCGAAAGCTGATGTTTTTTAAGTTGAAGCAGAAAGAGAAACTCATGTCAATGAAGAAGACAATGAAATAACTACCCAAGTATATAAAAGAAAGAAACAAATTATGATTAGAGCTTTAAAAAAATTCAAAAGTATTCTTAAATATAATGAATAATTTTGTATGTTACTATTGTTTCATTTTAAAGCTAATGAAATATTAACTGATATAGGAGATAAAAGAAAAAATGTTATAGATGAAGAAGAGTTTGAGGATGACTTTGACATTAATTATAAAGATTTTTCTGAAAATAATCATAGTGATGATGAGCATGCTTTGGGTCTTGCTGCTAAGGGGATGTTTAATTTTTAAGTGAGTTTATTTTAAATCTTGTATTCTAGTAATATTATCTTGAAACAAATCTTCAAATTTATATTTGACATAATATTTTGTTATTTTGTCATTATTTATAATTTTAAATTAATTTATTTTAATCGTTTTAAGGCTTACGCCTCGATCCACCTCGAGGCTTGCGCCTCGCCTCGCTTAGAAAAAACGCCTCGATTCCCGATTTCGTCTTTTAAAACCTTGGTCCCTATAGTACATCTGCTACTACTGCTAGTAGGTAGGCAAGTAAATATATTCATTCACAGACTAAAGTTGACTTCAGGATAATGCATTGACTGAAGTCCTGCACTATCCACAAGTAGCATATGGTGCGTACATTTGTATATATAGAGAACCCATACGTATTGCAGATCTTCCTGACACCAACCGTGGGAATTTGTATTTGTTGTGTATCATCCTCCTTTACTTGCAACAGACTAGCATATTCACTGACTATTGAATGGTGGTTATTGTAGAGGTGATGTGTCATTCACAACCTGTTGCTCACCACTTTTGTATGTTTATTATTCTGTGTATGAAGCAACTTCTATCACTGCTAGCAAGCGCTTGTATCTGACACAATCTTCTACATTGGTGATATATTCAGCAGCATTTCTTGTAGATAGGATCACTTTGCTTATATGCAATATGCGCATTTTCACTTGTTATATGTCCTTTATCCTTCATTCACAAGTGTCCCTATTAGTCCCATTGCCTGTGAGCATTTCTACTTCAACACACAAGCAGGTGATTTGTATGCATGAGCAGTCTTTTATCTTTGCTTGTAGGCACTATACGTATCTTTATAGTGGACCAATGTTTTCTTGCAAATTGATCTCACAAGGAAACTGATACGTTGGTCTACATGTTAGCTAACATTAACTGTAGGGGGATCACATCTCATTTTGAACTTAATGTCTCCTTAAATTGATTTTAGTTGTCAAATCATTTCATGTCAGATATCGTTGCTTGTATGGGTATTGACGTATTTGATCGAGGTCAAATTGCTTGTTGGATCATTGCATTCATGGTTGTAACTTTCATGTATCTCATGCATGTACTCCTTGTTGTGATTACCCTCCTTCATTCGCAATCATGATCAATGTAAGCATGATCGATATATATATCTTTCATGGATGAATTAAAGGAATCTGCAACATTACTTGCAATCAAACACCTCCATCATTGATTTCGATTGAAGATTTTATTGCATCCATCTTCATTGTTTATAAGGGTTCGACCCGCCAAGGAGTGTCTCTACTACAGTTGTTCGTAGATAGATTTAGTATGTTCGCCTGTATGTTAACACTGAATATTGGATGGATTGTGTTCATCATTGATCTCCATTCCAATTGAAGTGGTCATCACAAGTTTTTCGTTATGTTTCAAATTCATGTCTGTTTGAAATGAATTTGTGCATGAGTCCGTGCTTGTTTACATGAGATTTGAACCAGCATTTTGTATTTAATTGAAGTGACAACTTTCTTATCACTCAATTGGAGCTTTGATATCATATTTTTAAATCAAGTACCTCACTGATTATTCATTTTATTCAAGTTCAACTTAGATTCAACACCATTTGAGTTCAAGCTCATGCTCCAACTCAAGTCCAATATAAGTTCAAATTCAAGTGTAGTCCTCTTATGTTCAACAGTCCACCAGTTTGGTATGCAAGTTCAAATCCAAGTCCCCTGTTGTCCATGTGTGTTCAAATTTGAGTTCAATCCGAGTTCGCTTGTTGCAAGTCTAAGTTTATGTTCAATATCATTACAGCTCATATCACGTTCGAGTTCACATCTTCATTGTCTTCATTTGAGTACAAATTCAATCATCATTAATTATCTTTCTCTTAATGTTCAAGTTCATTTTTTTATTATAGTCATGTCCTTTTTTCAGACAAAATTTCGGCAGCCTTCCGACGTCTCCCCCATTTAGGGGAAAAACCAAGAGGCCGCCTACCCGCCACCTCAAAAAAGACGTGCACGGTTGCTCTTTGTGAGATACCATGGCGGTAATTTTTGTTTGTCATCCACCACGCCAAGAAAGGCGTGCATGGGTTTTTAAAAGTATTTTTTTGAAAAAGTTTTTTATTGCCCTGCCGTGCTAAGAAAAGCGCGCACAGGGATCGCCTACTTCATTGCAAGCACCGCACCAAGTTCCCTCCCACCACGCTAAGAAAAGCGTGCATGGGTTGTCCCTTGGCGCACTACGAACAACGAAAAAGGACTTTAGGCGGATTACCCGCCTCGCCACAAGCACCAGAGCGAACTTCCTCCCCCCATGCTAAGAAAAGTGGGCATGGGTGGTTATTCGCCCCATTGCAAGTGTCGAGGGCAAGTTCTCCCAAGTTTATGAGATTATACCATGGCGACCGGCGATGTAGAGGTGGCACGAGGGTCAAAGCAAGAGAGGCAATTCTCTTTTTTTATATTTTTAATTAATATAACTATATTTAATTAAGAATAATTAGTTATAATTAATAATAATTAGTTATTATTAAAATACTAACTTTAATTAAATATTTAATTATAATTAATTTATAATTAGTTAATAATTACTTATAATTGAAAATAAATAATCATAATTAAACTATGATTAATTTATAATTAATTAATAACTAATTATAATTAAAAATAAAAAATCATAATTAAATTTTAATTGATTATAATTAATTTATAATAATAATATTAATTAAAATTAAAAGTAACTAATTATAATTAAATTTAATTAATTATAATTAATTCAAACATACACAGAAATTCAACAGGATTTATACAGGATATATACAAGATTTAAACAGGATTTGATCACAATCTAAGCAAAATTCTATCGAACAAATCTCATGGCCGAATAAATCCTCTGTTTCCTTCTTGTCACCGCAAATCCCAGGGTAGATTTACAGGAATTGGCCAAAGAAATGTGCGAAAGGGCATAAATTACCTTCACAGCGAGCCAACTCCCGTTCTTACTTCCATTTAAAATGTCGTAACTTCCTGTTTGACAAGAAAGGAAAGGGGTCGAATGAGCGAAGTCGACCAGCAAAGAGAGTGGAGAGATCGGGATCGGTCTGGGTAGAGATCGGAATGTCGAGGTGCGGCTTCGACTAGGTAGGATTGAAGGTTAGTCTCTCTCTCTTTCTCTCACTCTCTCCCTCTCTCTCTCTCTCTCCCTCTCCCTCTCCCTCTCTCTCTCTTTCTCTGTAGATGGGGATGACCAAGAGAAGTTGGATGAAGGAGGTAAAGGTGTGGTTGAGGTGGAGAATCGGTATAGGCGCCTTGTCATCGGGATGGTCAGAAGCAACGACGTGAGCTCTCAACTGTGGCTTCATTTGGGCTTGGAGATTGGGATAGGAGGAATCGGAGAGCTGGTCTCTTGCGAATCGAGAGAGGAAGAGAACAGAGGGAGAAGAAGCCTTCGTTCTCTATTTAACGATGCGCAGAGTGTCGTCTCGAGCAGTGTATGAGGGATTCGAGCAGAAATCGAGGGATAACGCCGAATGAACAGTGATATGGCTGGATTTGAGAAGGATTTCGGGAAGGTATGATTTTATTTCGATTTTTTTTTTTTTTTGTAGAGGTCAACAAATGTGCTTCGCGTCTAGAGCGAATCACATTTGTTGTATGCTGATCGACCATGTGGATCTCCAGATATTTGTACTAGATGCACACTGAAGGTCTCACTTTGCGGATCTCCAAGAGCTTGATAGGATGTCACGCTGAGGGTTTCATTTTTTTAGTCTTCCAAGAGTCTATCTCTATAAATTTATAGACCTTTAGATACTTTTGTAATCTTCAGTATAGTTGATATATTTGCTTTTGGTCAAGTAGAGATCCACGGGGTAGTGATAGAATACTTTGTATTTAGGTTCTTAGAGTATCACTCTGTGGATTGACGCTAGTGGATAGCATCGCCACCATTTGTTATCCTTAATAACCATGATCACTTTAGTTTATAACCTTTTTGTATATCCTCAACCTTCCTCTTTCATCTTGTTGTATATCGGAAAAGTTTTAAATATTTATTTGGGGATATCATTACGCAGCACGATGTTGGCCCAAATAAATATTTAAAATGCCCCCAGAATTTAATGACACTTGTATATATCATTAGGGCTGCTTCTTTTCGTAGCTTTAGATTGTGTCATGAGATTCTAGTTCTTTCTACCCTGTGCTTTGTGCTGCGGACATTGATGGAGAATTACCTGATTTGTCTTTACTGACTTGTCAGCTGATGTTTTGTACCTCCGGCCCTATACTTCTAGCTTTGGCTGGCTTGATGAAGGAGAAGATGCCGGCGACCTAAACCCTTAGGTTTATATTAGGTCTTTGGCGAAAATTCATCGGTCCAGAGCTTTGTGCATAACGGACTTGTTGATGACAGGATCTTTTTAGTTCAGCCTTGAGCTTTTTGTGAACTTTAGGATAGTTTCTTCGATCCTTTGTTTTCTGCTTTTATGGACTTGTTGAACAAAATTCTTTCGATCCTAAATTTGTGCTTTACGGATTTGTAGTCTCGGATTTAGTTGATAGTACCAAATATAGGTAGTATATTTATCCTTAACCACTTGAGGATATTTTAATCTGAGTCACTTGAGTTCATTAGATCGAGAGAGCTAGGATTTGATAGCTCTTCATTCTCTGGTTGCTAAGATGGGGGTTCCTTTATTACGGCCTTTCTTATGGCGTGTTCAGTAGATGGAGCTGCTAGCGATCCGGCCACATTTGGGCGTGTTGGATCCGACCTTTTACACCCACTCAAACTTCAAACTTGAGCTATGAAAATGCACTTCCAAATATTGATTTTACTGAAGTTGGTGGATTTAGAAGTCTCATTTGTAGTTGAAGATTTAGAGCTAACGTACATTTGATAGTTGTTCGCGACTCTTCCTTCTCACTGGAACTTTGATTCTCCAGTCATTTAGGAGAATTTTGTAAACCACGATCACTTGAACTTGTCAAGTTAAATTAGCCTTTGAACTTCATACAGACCCTACTGACGGGTTCACAAAGTAGGGGTTCCGCTACTACGGCCTTTCTTATGGCGTGTTGAGTAGACGGAGCTGCCAGCGATTCGGCCATATTTGGACGTGTTGGATTTGGCCTTTTATACCCATTCGAATCTTAAGCTTCAGGCTGTCGAAGGACTCTAAGCTTTTCTGACTCAATTTGTTGGAGTGTGTAGTCACAAAAGTCTATTTCTTGACTCTTGAATATTTGTACGTTGGAGAAGGTGATGTCTTGAGTCTTTGAAAGATCACCTGCATATGTTTTGAAACGATATCATTGTATTCTTAATATAAAAGAATATTTATATTGATAATTTTAAATATTTATTTGGGAATTTTGACATGCAGCGCGATGTCGACCCTAATAAATATTTAAAATGCCCCGTCTCACAGGGACATTTCAAAATAGAATAAATTTGATATTTGAGATTTTAAATATTCATTTGAGGATCTCGACATGTAGCATGATGTCGACCTAAATGAATATTTAAAATGCCCCCTGGCTTGCAGGGATATTTTGGAAAGACTTTTTTCTTTGAGATTTTAAATATTTATTCGAGAATCTTGACACACAGCACGATGTCAACACAAATAAATATTTAAAATGCCCCTAGTCTGATGAGGGATTTTGAAATCTATTCTTTCTATACAAGAGAATTTCAAAATATAAATATATGCATATTTTGATAAATAAGCATATACAATTTTGATCATTGTAAAGTACATTGGACATAGAATTTTTATGCATAATATTTCTTTAAATGTCGGCCGTTGATCGGCAGCATAAGTCTACGTCCATCCAGATTTATCAACTGATAAGCTCCTCCTTGGCATACCTTCTCGATGACGAAGGGCCCTTCCAAATTAGATACGAATTTGCCACCGATTTTTTGATGTGGGATGAATGGTCTTCTCAGCACCAGAACCAATTCTCCTTCTTAAAATGTCAGGGGGCGCACCATCCGATCAAAGAATTTTGTCATTCTTCCTCGGTAGATTTTCATGTTTTGTTGAGCTTGCAATCTGATCTCATCGAGTGCATCAAGCTCTTCCATTCTTAAATGAACATTTTGTTCTTGCTTAATGTCATTCTAGATTGCTACCCGGAGTGACGGTAGTTCAATCTCCAATGGTAATACGGCTTCAACACTGAATACTAATGAATAAGGAGTGGCTTTGGTTGGCATCTTGTACGTTGTACGATATACCCATAACTCTTCTGACATCTTCGTATGCCACTCTCTTTTATTCTTGGTAAGGATCTTCTTCAACAATTTCACCAACGTCTTGTTGAAGGTCTCTACCAAGTCATTTACTCTTGGATTTATATGGATGAATACCGTCAATCAATTTTATGCCGATCAACAAACTTGTAATTTTTTATACTTTTGAAAGCCGTACCGTTATCCGAGATTATGCAGCGTGGCACGCCAAATCTGTAGACAACATTGTGGGTAAAGAAATTAATCACATGCTCAGATATGACCTCTCTGAATGGAGCCGCTTCCGCCCACTTGAAAAAGTAGTCTACTGCTGCTAGGATAAAACGATGTCCCGCTGATGACGGCGGATCTATTGGCACAATTATATCAATGCCCCAGCATATAAATTGTCATGATGGTACTATTGGGAGCAGTGGATTTGGAGTCTGATGTATAACATCACCGTAGATTTGACATTCGTGGCATCTCTTAGCATGGTCAATACAATCTCTCACCATGGTCGGCCAATACTAATCCATTCTTTTGATTTTAGCAGCCATTTTGGGACCTGATTGATGTGCCCCACAAAGCCCTTCGTGGACTTCTGTTACCACTTTATCAGCTTCCTTGGTCCCTAGGCACCTAAGCCACATTTGATCAAAAACTCGTCTATACAATCTGTCATTGACAAATGCATATCGCAATTCTCTATTTCGAAGTTGTGTAGCTAGGGATTTATCCGTCGGGAGTTTGCTTTCTTTGAAATAATCGATGAAGGGTTGCCTCCAATCGTCTCCTCCCTCAACATCGAGGCAATGCATCAATGATTCTGAAGCTTGAGCTTTACATCTTTTGGCCACACTTTCGTATATTTTCCATAATAATCTGATGGAGAGGTTGAGGGTCAACTAGAATTTCATCTTGCTGACTTGAATCTGAAATTCCCTTTGCCTTCAGGAATTATAATAAAGCGGGCTCTAAGATCCGACGGTTGTAAACTCAGATGAATATAGGCTTATTCTCATTGGTATTTATCATTTCTTTAGCCAATTTGGCCAAGCAATCTGCTTTGTCGTTCTGTCCCTGAGGAATCTGAACTATTTTAACATTTGGCACCTGCTTCAGGAGCTCAAGGGTTTGACTGTGGAAATGAGCTAACTCAACCATGCAAATCTTGTAAATGTCCAAGACTTGGTTTATCACAAGTTGAGAATCACCAAAGATTTGAAGATTTCGAATTTTGACGTTGATTGCGATCTCCAATCCAACTATTAAAGCTTCATACTCGGCTTCATTGTTGGTCCGAGGTTCAGTCAAACGGAATGAAAATCTCATTATGCCTCCTTCTAGTGGTATGAGAACAAGACCTATGCCGACTCGGGCTCTTGCAATATTTGGAGATCAAGCATGTTTAATCAACGATGCGCCATCGAAGTACATCTCCCAGAATGGTAGCTTTTCATCTTTTTCAACCTGCATAATCTGCTAATTAAGCAAATCATCATTGAGTGGAGTCTGCCGGGATAGGATGTGCGGCGAGAAAATCTACTAAGGTTTGTCCTTTCACCGCCTTTTGTGACATATATGTGATATAAAACTACAGTAATAGTACTGCCCACCTTGTTAGACGACCTATCAACACTGGTCTTGTCATCAAAAACTTCAGCGGATTGATCTTTAAAATCAAGATGATTCTGTGAGAAAGCATATAGTGGCGAAGTTTTTGAACATCAAAAATCAACGACAAACAATGCTTTTCAATAAAAGAATAATGACTTTCTGCTCCAATCAACCTTCGACTGATGTAGTAGAGCGCATTTTCTTTACCTTCTTCATTATTTTGGGCCAATAATGCTCCAAGGGACTCTTCTAGTGCTGTCATATATAGTATAAGATGCTTTCCCGAAAATAGCGCTGCGAGAATGGACAGATTTAACAGATATCTTTTGATGTTATCAAATGCTTCCTAGCACTCTGCATCCCATTTGAAACAGATATCTTTCTTTATTAACTTTGAAAATGACTGGCACCTACCCTACATATTCGATATGAATCGTCGAATGAAAGTCAGTTGTCCTTGCAGCGAGCAAAGCTGTCGAAGGTTCCTTGGTGATGGCATCTCTGTGATCGCCTTAATTTTGTTAGGGTCAATCTCAATTCCTCGATGACGAACCACATACTCTAAGAATTTTTCTGAGGAGACCTCGAAGGCGCATTTGAGGGGGTTCATCTTTAGATCATACCTTCTGATCCTCTCAAATACAATTCTGAGATCTTTCAAGTGATCTTTTCGGCCAAGGCTTTTAACAACAAGGTCATCTACATAGTACTCGACCTTCTGATGTATCAAGTCATCAAATATACGAGTCATTGCCCGCTGGTAGGTAGCACTAGTATTCTTCGGGCCAAAGGGAATGACTTTATAGCAGAAAATGCCGATGGGAGTCCTGAACGATGTATGATTTTCATCCTCGGGCGCCATCTTGATTTGATTGTAGCCTCATGATCCATCCATAAATGAGAACATGTCGTAATTGGATGTGTTGTCCACTAGTAATTCTGATACAGTGAGCGAAAAGTCATCTTTTTGGCATACCTTATTGAGGTCCCTAAAGTCAATGCAGACACGAACCTGTCCATTCTTCTTCTTTATAGAAATAATATTGGCAATCCAGTCGGCATACTCTTCTTCTCGAATAAAGCCCGTTTCTATGAGCTTATTTGTTTCTGCAACCACCTATTCTTCAATCTCTAATCTCAATCTCTTTGGAGCTTGTTTGACGGGTACTGCATCAGGGTTGATGGCTAATCTATGAACTGCTACATCAGGGGATAAGCTAGGCATCTCAGCATATGTCCAGACAAAGCAGTCCCTGATTTCATAAAGGAGTTCTTTTATTTCTTCCACTTTCTCTTCAAGTAGAAGGGAGCTAATAAAGGTTGGGCGAGGATTCTCCTCAGTTCCCAAGTTTACTTCTTTTAGCTCATCCATAGTGGCTTCCTGTCCACCATCTTCAAGCTCATCTGGTACAGGTTTGACCTCTACGGGTTGATCATCATAGTCATCAACTTCATACACCTCATCACCAATGTTATCGGATTCAATTTCCCTGCATCTGATGGCTCGGCAAGTCTCTTTTGGAGGAATTTTCGCTTAATGAATCAAATACCCTTATATGTTTCTATATCCTTCTATCGTAATGGACATGGATTTCTTCCATACCAGAGGCCCAAGCTTGTACGAAGTTGTCGTTTGGTAGGAATATTGATTTGCTTTCGTAGCATTCTTTAAATACCCTTGATATTGAATCTAGGCAGCCTTGTAGGTATTAACTCTTCGGAATCGAAGAGCATACAACACCAATCATTATTCTCTTCTTCGCGCATTCTTGCAGAATATAATACATTCCCTGGCACAGTCCCATTTTTAAGCGAAGGTAGATAAAGGGTGAGTTCTTCAATCTTATGAACCTCGCACGGAATAATTTCTTTGAAGTGTTATAGGGGAATGCGTATGACTACGAGCACGCTATCCGAAATCGACAGGCTATCTATTTTTCTAGAGAACACACCCTGCACCGTATTCATATAGATAAAGTCATAGTCATAATCATTATTTAAATATTCAACCTCCCTACTCCATTTGTCCGTATACTGGCATACTTTTCGGGATTTAGTTGGAATAATATCATCTTTATCTGTATCACTCTCTAGATGAGGCACATCTTTTCTCTTTGAGAACGGTCAATGCTTTAGGAAGAGTCGGCGTTGTCTTCTTTCTCCCCACCTGCTTGTTCTCACCTTCTTGTTCAGGTCGCTTCACAACCTTTGAGTTTGATGCCTTAGCCTCAAAAGAACTCGAAAACTTTTTCTTCTTTGGCATGAAGTACTGCACATCTTCATAAACTGGTGCTTTATGGACTGTAAAGGGTTGAGTGTCACCAGAGATCCTGAATTCTTCTCCATCTCTGAGATATTTCATGCACTGGTGTAATGTTGACGGGACAACACCATATTCATGCAACTAGGGGCGACCTAGTAGCGCCTTGAATGAAGTATCTGCATCAATCATATGGAACTTAGCTTCTGTATGGAGCTCTCCAAATACAAGAGGGAACATGAATGATCCAAGAGTCTTCTGCCCTTTCTCGTTGAAACCATGCACCATCAGCTTATGTAGCCCGATGTGCTCCACATCAAGGTAGAGGGATTTAAGTGCTTTCAAGCTTATTAGATTTATAGAAGATCCGGGATCGATCATGATTCGGCTAATGATCAGCTTATCGCTCTCTGCAGTAACATACATAGAACGATTATGGTCTACCGTACCAAGCATCATGTCCTCCTCAGAGAAGGTAATGAATTGCTCATTTCGAGTTTGCAAGACCTCCGTCATATTACTTTTAATAAAATATGCCTCGTACCTTTCGAGGTCTTTGAGAGCCTGAATCAGAGTCTCCCGCAAGTCCTTAGACATTATAAGAGCATCATATATACTAAGTTGTGCAGGTATTTTCCTCATATGAGATAAGATATTATAATCTATCTCCTTGGTTGAAATGTTCTTTTTATTAGGATCTTCAGAGATAATATTAACGTGACTATCTCTTTCTCCTTGTCTTTGTTGGAGCTTTTTTTGGTGGAGGCGACAGTATTTTGCCACTTCTCAACTGCACTTGAGCATACTCTTCTGGTTCAGAGCCATTCGATGGTGTATTTTCCTCAGAGTCAGCCATTATTGCATCTAAGGAATATCTGTTGATTCAAAGTCACCACCTAGGTTTATATGTCGCATTCAAAACGTTATACTAGGGTCTGATTCATCTTCCTCTGAAAAATACAAGTCTTCTTCCGAGCTGTAGTCTATTAATGTCACTATCAGACAGGATTCAGAAGCGGCTCCCTCTCGGTATATCTTTCTTTTATTATTGTTTTTGGTGCCACTGAGATGACCCGACATGCTTTTGTTGGAAGAGAATTCTCATCACCTTCTTCTGCTTCATCTATTTTAAGTTCTGACATAAAGTCAGTATCGCATCACAGTCTGGTAGTATTCATCCAAACTATCAATAACTCTTTGGGTTGCTATCTTTTTCTTTTTAGGATTCTTCAAATTGGTCTTCTTCTTGGAGGGCTTCACCTTTCCCGACTTCCAAGTGCCATCTTAGTTGGAAATTGCTTAAAAGTAGATGCTTGTGTCATAGGAGGGGCTTTCAAATTTAGTATTGGCTCTGTATGAGATTTCCACTTCACCCCTGGAACACTTTCGAGTTGTTTTAGCATTTTCACAATTTTCTTAGAGACCACAGTCTCCCACTGTTCTTCTTGAATCAACTTCTTTTCTTTTTTTCCTTCTTCAACAGGGGGTATAGAGGAAGTCATAACAACCCGAGTTGATACTTTTATAGGATGAGCCAGCACATTGTCGGACAATGTGAGTTTCCCCTTTCGATATTTTCTTTCAAGCCAATCCTTGAAGATGTAGCAATCTTCAATAGGATGGCTAAGTACCCGATGGTATGGGAAGTAATTTGGGTCACCAATGTGCTTCGACTATTCGGACCTCTTGCATTCAGGCAGTTCTAAACCCGCTTTCAAAACCTGTCAAAATAGTTTGGCGACACTCTCCCTCTTAAATGAATATTCTTTATTCATTTTATCTTTGAGGGATTGGAACGTTCTATCACCTGTTCTCATTGCTTGTCTCGAGCGTTCTCCTCCACCTTGAAAGGTTCGTGGCAGATCATTTCCCCCTAGTATCATCTTCGGTTGGGGGTTAGGGTTGTAGGTCTGCTTGGGCTTTTTTTCATACTGCATTGGCTGCTTGCCCTTTTCTACGTTGTAAATCACCTGTTTTTCTTTGTTGGTTCTGAAAAAAAAATGTAGAGTCGGCCTCCCCTCATCTAGCACCCAGGACCTTAGCCTTCTTGTGCTTATCAGAGTGATTTTCTGATCTGGACAAGTTCAATTTCTCAAACGACCACTCTGTCTAGCAAGTTTGAAATATATTGATTGTAGCCATACACAGGAAAGGTTGCATCTTGTCATCAATGTTGCCCATTAACAACTGTATGGCATGCTTTTCTTCAAGTTGTTGCTCACATTTCAAACTTAGGTTGTGCCAGCAAGTGATGTATTTTGTCACTGATTATTCCCCTTTTCTTTTATCCAGAACAAGCTCAGCGATTGTTATCTTCTCCGTTGCACTAACGAATCTCTTCACGAACATAGTTTTAAATTCTGCAAAGGTCTTCACAGCATCATTTGGTAGTTCAGCGTACCATTCGAAAGCAGTTGTTGTCAAACTACTGACGAATTGTCGGAAGAGTAGGGCGTCATTGCCTTCTGTGTTCTCGCAGACGGTTTTAAATTGTGTCAGGTGCTGTCTGGGGTTGTTATTACCATTGAAAGTGTTGAACTTTGGGACCGAATACCCTTTCGGGTATGGTACTTGGTCGTATTCAGCAGGATACGGAGCAACTTTGTCCACCAACTTTTATGTTTGATCAACAGCTATAAAAGCTCTGATCTTTTCGGTAATGATTCCTTCTAACTGCGCAATAGTCATAGGCTCATAAGTACTTGCAACATTTTGTGGAGTTGGTTGGCGGACGACATTATGAGCCTCATGACCACCTTCAAGAATGCCCCGTACAAGACTTGAGGCATTTGAAAGTTTGGAGGATCCGAAGGAAGATTGGGCACGGAACCGGCGGCAGCATTTCTCTGCATCATCTATATCATTGTCGCCATTTGGGTCATCATCATCTTCTCATTTAACTGAGAGATTTCCCTTCCCTTTTCTCTCATTTGTCGTCTCATCTTTCGCCGCATTTCAGTGAGTGTGACGTTTTCGGCATCAAAAGGATTCTCCTTTACTTCCTCTTCTCCTTGAGAATGGCCACCCTTGCCAGTGGTAGACCCATCTCTGCGACGGCGCCGGTATACTTGCTTGGGTGGCAGTTGCCAACGATCGTCATCTTCATCGTCATCATAATCGGCGTCATCATCGATGTCTATATGTGTCACCATATAGACAACTTCCATATCCAAGGTGTTATTTGTTTCTTCCAATTCTTCTTCTAGGTTTTCCTTCATATATTCTTTGATATTTTCTTCCTCTTCGAGATATTCTTCACCTTCGATATTTTGATCTTCTATATTTTCTTCTAGTACTCGAATCTCCGAGCGGCGACACCATTGGATCTCTGGTTCTTGGTTAAGAAAGGAGATTTCTTCGACTAGTGGACTGCAATCGAAGTTAGTCTCTTCCTTCGGAGGGGATAGCGAGTGACGGGATCCCCTGGAGGATTGTTCAAGGTGTCGACCGTCGAGAGGGGTGTCATTATGAATCCTTTTTGGGACCCATTTCTGACGTTCTTTATAGATGGAGGCGGATCTCCGAGAAGCCATACTGGATGTCACGCCCATATCAGTTATTCTTTCTCTTCTATCTTCTTTGCGAGGCTTTGGCCTCCATATTTCTTTTCCTTTCCGACGAGACCTTTCAGCGGCGGATCCCTGAACTCGAGGTTCAGGTGTCACGTCCCGATGCTCACCGCGTGGGACATATCTTCTTTCTTTTCTCTCCATCGTAACAGACAAGCATTCTATTGGTTGAGTTCTTATAGCTTAAATTATCAAGGGCCGTTGATACTTCTTTTTCTTCAGCTATTTCTCCTTCATTGTTTTCAGGACTCTGTATACTTGAGCTGAAAGAGTCATGGGCTCTTTCTTCCTTGGAGGGATTGGGGCTTCAGGTCGTTGATCCCAAAAAGATTGCTTTAGCTCCATAGTAAAGCTGTTTCTCTTTACCCACTTCAGATTTGCAAACTCATTCCGGGTTGGAATGGTAGCTTCAGGCTCTTGGGCCGGTAGGTTGGATGGATGAGTTGGGAATTGTAGCTGAGCTCGAAGTTCAGCATTCTTCTTTCTCCTCTGTCTTCTTGTAAGCCTTCCTCCATATGAGGAGGCCTCAACATCATTCTTCCCGAGTGCAGATAACCCAGTTGACAGGGGTGTGGTGTTTGTAGTCACCATAGAGACTCTCCCACCATTCACAATCCTCCTGGTGGTCCGGGCCTCAGGCTTTGATAGCCTCTCGAATACAGAAACCCTCTTACGAGGATTTTCAGCAACAGGTCGTTGTGCCGACAGATGCACATGATGGGTGGGAGCTTCATCAGCATTGAGTCTCTAGGCAGACCTCTAGACATTCTCGCCATTCGCAGGAATGGTGGCAGTCCTTGCAACGCACGCAGAGCTTACCTGATTCGTCACAGACATCGCATCAAGCTTTCTTCCACCGTGCTAAGAAAAACATGCATAGGAGGCCTACTCATTGCACCGCAGGCGTTGACAACAGCATTTCAGGTTTAGAGTGAGCATTATACATTAGGATGTGGCAGGCAATGATTATGAGGGATCAATACACAAGCTTATATCTCACTTTTTTTTAAATAACACTTTTTTTTATTTGCTTTTTGTTGCTAATAAAAATAAATAGTAATAATAATAGAGAGAGAGAGAGAGAGAGAGAGAGAGAGAGAGAGAGAGAGAGAGAGAGAGAGAGAGAGAGAGAGAGAAGAAGAAGAAGAAGAAGAAGAAGAAGATGAATACTTCTTTTGGGAGAATAGGGGTCGTTTGGGAGTTGGCTATTTGTTGTGGAGGAAAGGTGCTACTCTTAGGTTGAGTTCAGCTGAATATGGAGGAAGGGAAGTGTTGGTGTTGGTGCGGCTTGTAAGGCTGCTGACAGCAGCTTAGAATGGAGAGGAGCAGCTGTATGGAATCAAGTACAAGGATGGGAAAGCTTATGTTAGTTGTTGGCTGCTATGTAGTGGAGTTGGTGGCTGGATAGTAGAAGGAAAAGGAGGAATTTGGGTAGTTACAGGGTGTGAAGGATACTGTGGGGTTAGGAGGAAGTGTGGTAAGTGGAGCGGAGCCCGATTAACTGTACGTGATTGGAGTTTGTGGTTTGGAGGTTGTGAGGAGGATGGCTATTGGTGTAGGTCTTTACATGAAGAAGATTGGCCCTGTCTGTTATTGGTGTGGAATTTGGTTGGGGACTTAGACGAGAGTCACGAGCTCTAGTGATGGCTACGATAAGTGAAGTGCAGGTGAGGAGCTGGGCGGGTGTGAGGGTTGAGAAGTGCGAGGTGTGGACGTATGGAGAAGTAACAGGTAGTGGTTTGCTTAAGTGGATGGAGAGGGGAAAGAGTAGGCTATGTCGTGGAAAGATGGAAGGCCGCTGTGGGATCGGAGTGGAATAATCCTGTTGGTTTTTTGTATGGGGCTCTTGGGTCTTGGAGGGTAGGAAGGTTGGTGTTGAGGATTGCTGCTGCTATGGAGAAGGGAGTTGCAGTTTACAGAGGAAGAGGAGGTTGATTGGAGGGCTGCTGAGATGGGAGATTGGTGGAGGCAGAGGCTTTCATGAGTGGGAGCTCTGAACAGAGAGTGTGGGAGCTTTGAACAGATAACGAGAGAAGTGAATCGGAGAGAACGAAAGGTTGAATATTAGATTAGATTTGTCAGTCAATTCTTTTAAGAGGTACTGGTAGGGATTTGAGGCAACAGATTTAATAGCACATGATAGGATACAAAATTTCTTTTATTTGATTTTTTTATAATATATATATATATATATATATATATATATATATATATATATATATATATATATATATATATATCAATTGATTTTTTATAGTAAAATGATTTAGAGAATATTACAGATAAATGAATAGTCCTCTCAAGTTAATTCTAGTGATTAGTGCATCTCATTTTGTATGTCGCCGTCTTGAAACCCATGTCGATTTTATACTTCCGCTTTTTTGCACTGTGCAATCACCCTCACAATATTATTATCTGATGTAAACTAAGTAGAGATGGCACAAAGAGAAATCCGACAAGAGAAACAAATCTGATTTTTATAAGATTAAGATGAAACTTTGAGAACAAATTAAGATAAGAAACAACTATTTTTAGAAAAGACAACTTCCAGCTATCAAAACAAAACAAGACTATCAAAGAAAACAATATTTTTAACAAAAAAAAACTATCCTCAGAACATCCTTCAAGAGGACTCCTCACATGTACCGATTGTAGGAATAATATTTAGAATAAGGTTTAGATATGCAAACCAAGGGTCCACCACTGCTAGGGGGAATCAATGTCCTTTTAACTTCTCCAGCAAAATGTCACCAAACTGTCCACAACTTCACCAATCAGCCAACAACTTTGCTAAAACAGCCCACAACCTTTTTAAAACAGCCAACCGAAATCAGCCAACCACTTTGCCAACGGAACTAGAAGAAAGATACAGGTGGGATGGAACTTGCGTAGAGAAGAAGGAGGTTAGAAGACCGAGAAGAAAGAGGAGAAGCTCGCAAGCTTTCCTAGGGGAGAAGGAGAATGGAAAAAGCTCTCAAGCTTTTCCAAAGAAAAACCCTCAGGTTTTGTAAGCACTTAGCTCTCAAATATTCACCACCCATCCTTCACAAAAATACTTCATATTTATAGGCCAAAGAGGGAGAACATAACAGCCATAGTTCCCAAGTTTCCAAGAGCCAAAATTCATTCCCGCTGAAGCCCAAGAGGCAGCAATAAAACAATCCAGAGAACAAAGCCACGGTTCAAGCCAGAAACATCACAGCCGAGGATCCAACACAGGAAACCAGGCGGCAGCAGCCAAAACAAAGCCACGGAACCAGCACACCGTGGAATCAGCACAGGGAATCAGGCGGCTGCATAAAGTTCGGTCAACAGAGGGAATGCCAAGGCAGAAAAAACAGCACCCAAAGAGCCATTTCACATCCCAAAACAGCCAGCCGAGAGAGAGCAATTCCAAAGCAGAAATTTGGCTGCAGGAATTTTATTACAAAAGGAATGTGAAAGAGCAAAATCCACCCAGCAAATCAAGTTCTCCTTTAATAACTTTTTAGCAAGCCACTAGCTCATAAGGAGCTACTTCTCCACTAGAAATTAATGAGCTTGGCACCACTAAAGTTTAATTTCTTATGCTCAAACCAAAACAGCCAAAGATCTAATGAAACCAGCAGCCAACAAAGGACAAATGGACCCCCCCAAGCCGGCAAATCCAAGGAAACAAAATCCAAACCACTTCCTACCATGATCATTGGATTTACCACCATCATAGGATAGCATAAAAATAAAAAAAATAGAAAATATAGTTCATAACAAAATTTAAACAGAAAAATCTAAATGCATCATTATCATTTCTAGGTATTTTCGATGTTGAAGACAACGACAAAGTCTGTTTTACAAACAAGCGGCATTCGGGCAACATCACACAACATTTGGTCTGTAATTTGTCATTTTTAATGTCTTCGCTAGATTAGATTGCGAGGAATCCCCCCTTAGATAAATTTGATGTTATGATCTCCTCGGCACAATCTGTTTGATGATCGGAAGTCATTCTGGTAGATTTTTTTTGTATCGTGGCATCTACCAACAATTAGTTTTTAAATCGTTGCTTGATCAAGTTGCATACAAGCGGCTCCTCTTTGGTAGACTCGACATTATGAATATATTAATGTGGTCAATTTCACTATTGGATAAAGTTTGACCTATTTTAATAGAGATCAAAGCATCTCAATGCTCGTGCTAAAAGACATTCCTGTTAGCCGCCTTCCTCAATGTACTCGATTGATTGTGGAATATGCATAGAGGTCAACAATAGATAACAATAATTGTAATGTAAAACACGTAAAACTCAATATCAAGCAAGAAAGGCAACAAAAATAAAGAAGCATCATCTAAAACTTCTTGTTAATAATATGTTGAAATGAAAAGCTTCCTATACCAAAACTAGACTTGAAATAAATGGCGGAAATTTCTACAATAATGAATAAGGAATGAAAATTTTAGGAAAACGAGCTATTCATTTCAGCAACAAAAGGTGACATCAATTAGATCAACATTGAGCTTTTAACAGGAACCTTACCATGCTACCAAATCCGATATATAAAGGTTTTGATCCTCGCAGAAGCCATTGCGCAAACTCTTTTGATGGTTGGTACCTTGCTCCAAGGTTTAAGAAACAGAAGCCAACAACATCTACTAAGGGGCCCCAATCTGGAAATCTTGTGCTTTAGTAAGCAGATAAAAAAGCAATACGTTTATTTTGAAATAAAGAAAGAGATGAATCTTCAGAAAATTATAGGACAGAAAGAAAAGAGTAGATACAGCAAAAATGGAAGACTTCATGCTCACCGTTTGGCTTAGGGACGAGGTGGGGACTCCATAAGTAACCTGTTGGCAAATGTGATATTGATCCATGATACGTGCTGAAGTAAGCAATTGAGGGCAACTTCAGTTTTCTTTTTCTGAAGTCATTAATATACCCCCTGATCCCCCACCAAACAATTAGGTCCACGACAAGATAAGAAAGCTAAAAAATGTAAGAAAAACATTAGACAACTTAAGTGATTTAAAGGTAAAGAAACAGAAGCTGCATGAGGCAGATATATACCCTATACGCAGCACTCTGAGGAACACGCGCCAAAGGATGAGGGAACTCACTCGTTGGCCTTCATTTTAAGAAGTAAGAAAGTGCATCAATACTTTAAAAAACAAATCTATAACAGAAGACCGTCAGCAAGTTAAATAAAATAAACTTCATCAATCAACAAAAATGCAATTGCAAAAATGCAATAAAATAAACTTCATCAATCAACAAAAATGCAATAAAATGAACTTCATCAATCAACAAAAACATTAGACAACTCAAGTTAATTCTAGTGATTAGTGCATCTCATTTTGTATGTCGCCATCTTGAAACCCATGTCAGTTTTATACTTCCACTTTTTTGCACTGTGCAATCACCCTGACAATATTATTGTCATTTCTACGTATTTTCGATGTTGAAGACACAACGACAAAATCTGTTTTGCAAACAAGCGGCATTCGGGCAACGTCACACAACATTTGGTCTGTAATATGTCATTCTTATCGTCTTCGCTAGATTAGATTGCAAAACCTAATCAAAAGCTTCCATATCATTTTAAACAATTGCTCCATTCAGTAAATGAAATCTATATGAAATGCAAATTCATAAAATCTAATGCCAAAACTATTATATCCATGAAGTGATAGGTCTTCAATTTGCATTGTCATATCTATAAGCATATTGGACACTTTGAGCACTCAACACAGTAGGACACGAGTCAACCATAAGATTCTCTACGGCTTGTTTGATTTGAAGTAAAAGGGTTATTAAGTATGTCAAATGTAGAGGTTTTGAAAATATTAGAATTTGGCTTGAAATATAAAAAAATGCATAATTAAATTTTGGTGTATTTAGAATACACCATCTAATGAAATTTTAGTGTATTTAAAAATCATTAGATTGGGCGATTTCCAAATACACCGTAAATTCTTTTTCATTGCCGCTGCCACTGTCATCGGTCACTGTCGACCACCACCATCCTTCACCAACCAACACTGATAGTCATCGGCCATCGTCGAAGGAAACTAGCAACCCCTCATCACTGTCACCCGCTGCCTTCTATCAACCACCGACCGCCATCATATTTGGGGTTTACACAAACCAAAAAAAATGATAATAGCCCGTCTTTATTTACACTCATTCAAACAACTCCAAACATGTTAAGTATATTACATTCCATTTACAGTGCTTTCCATTTTACTTTGAATTCATTTTCAACCAACCAAACGACCCCTAAAATATATCACCAAGATGTTACAATATAAATTAGATAAAATCTACACAAGTCCATATGGGTCATAATCCCAAAATAATCTTACCATCTTTGATTCTCTGCCTTCAAGATTATTTGGTGAGCAACTCATTAAATTTTATAACAAATTTTGATTTTGAGAAAAGGTAAATAATGTGGCTAGAAGATTTCAAGTAAGTCTTTTTTTTGGACTACAACAAAATGCTAATCAATATTGTACAAATAATATTTATGATAAAGTATGTCAATTATAATATATATATATTTGTGTGTGTATAGTTTGATTGGGCTTGCTAAAATAACTTAACAAAGAAGAAACGTGAGGATGCTAAAAGAGGTGACTATTATTGTTGGTATATTAAGTCAGCTTCAAAAAAATAAAAAAGGGCAAGTGGGCGCATGACTAGTAAGAAAGTGAGAGAGCTCAAGAGGAGACAAAGGCAAGCAGCAAACCCAACAGAAGCAAGGAAAGAGAGTAGGAGACTGAGTGGTTGAGGACATCAAGCTGAGCAGAGCTTGTAGGCATGAGTAACCAAGAGTGAAAAGGCTTGAGCATGAGCGCTTGAACATGAATGTAGAAGATTGGTGCCCAACAACAATAAAATTTATTTGCATACTTAAGATGTATTAGATTTAGCTTATGTTAAGAAAGGTAAAGGTAGACCTTAAAAGACTTGGTTAGAAAATATTAGAAATGATCTTTCTTTATTAGATTTAAATGAGAATTTGACTCTTAATAAGACACAATGGAGAAACAAGATTCATCTAGCCGACCCCATGTAGAGGGATAAAGGCTTTATGTTGTTGTTGTTGTTGTTGCACTTTTCTTTTATGACTATGCAGTGATTGACATGTGTGAAAAGCTTATGTGCTATTGTTGTTGAGTAAATTGTAATACTTGTGCTTCAAGTTTCATTAATCACATATCTAGTTCTATATTATTTGTTCACCATCTTATATCTTTTGCAAGTGCATTGGTAGATTGAATCAAATTCTATTAAAAGATGTTAAAGCAAGGGCTCTTTATATTAAGCTCCACATCCTAGAGCATATCCTAATGTCAAGCACCATTTTCAATTATTCCTTGTCCAAGGGTAACATCCTACTAGATCATCGTGCTTAAAATACGTATTTTATTTTTAAAAAAATTAAAACGAATATATTTTAACCTTCTATAGAATTTATAATATGGCATATGACGTGGAATAAATACATTCCCCATTCATTGTTTTTGCAAATAATACTTATACTTAATGATTCTTTTGATTCTGGACACATGAAGAAATTCATTCAACAAAACTAAATGCAATGTTTATTACATTTTTTTTAAGCACTTACACAAGCATATCATTTAGTTTCTTTTAACTTAAAAATAGACAGATATTTTGAATGCTCATCTTTACTGGTGGCGATCTAGAAAATGAAAAGAAATAAAGTCCAGGAAAAATCATATCAAGCGAGAACAAACGAAGACCCTACATAGCTTGGCATATAAAAGCTCAATTGATGACTTGGCAAATGAGCACAACATTTTAAAAATAAATACATTTCTCAAACGAAAGAACCATCCTCATTTGTCCTATTAATGATATCCTATGAGATGCAAATTGATGCATGCAAAGGGAGGAGTCAAATCAAATCCTAAATTTTGGTTTTGACTGCTAGTGGGTTTGCTAGCTCATTAATATTTTGAGCTGAAATTTAGCTCATTATGAGCTGTTTTTAGTTCATTTATTAAAGTACAAAGGTAGCTCATTATTATTAGGATTTGGTTCTTCCCCTTCCCCCTCCCCTTTGTCTTCTTGGTTCCCTTGTGGCTGGCTGCTAGGTTCCCGTGGTTTCCTGCTTGGTTCTCGTGGTTCCCTGGCTAGTTCCCGTGCCTTGGCCCTTTGGTTCCCGTGGCTGGCTTCTTGGTTCCCGTGATTGCCTGCTTGGTTCCCGTGATTGCCTGCTTGGTTCCCGTGGTTGCCTGCTTGGTTCCCATGGCTTCTCTTCTTTGTTTCATGTACCGAATGAGGGCTGCTGTTTGGTGGTTGTTGGGTGGGGATTTCGGTGGCTGCCTCTCTTTTTTTTTTTTTTTTTGCAGTTTTCTGCGACAATTTTGTGGGGATTTCGGTGGCTGCCTCTCTGTTTTTTGCACAGTTTTCTGCTGCAGTTTTGCCGGGATTTTGGTGGCTGCCTCTTTGTTTTCTATGCAGTTTTCTACTGCAGTTTTTGGCTGTCTTTTGGCCTTCTAGTTGCTCCTTTTAATTAAGATATTAAATGTGTTTTAGGTGGTTGTTTGGCTGCCCTTTTTCTTCTATAAATAAGAGGTGTTTTGAGATGTTAAAAGAATGGTGAAAATTATGATTTTTTTGAGATAAAACCTGAGGGTTTTTGGAAAAGCTTGAGAGCTTGTTCCACTTCTTCTTCTTCTACTTCTTGGGAAGGCTTGCGAGCTTCTCCTATCTTCATCTTGGATTTCTTGCCTCCTCTCCGCAAGTACCATTCCACTTGTATCTTTATTCTCTCAAGGCAAAGCTTCTTTAGGTCAATGGATGAATGCAACTTTAGGTGTCTTTAATTTGTTTGTTTATGTGTCGTTTGTAAGTCAAAGTTTGTAAGAGTCTTTATATGATATAAAAGTGTCTTTTTGGGTATTTTCACGTAATTTCTTTTATCCTAGAAAGTGTTTGTTTTTTCTCGCAAAAATTTGGAGCTCTTCCCAAATTTTTGCTTGCATCAAATTTGATATCAGAGCAAGTTCTTATCCCGGTTTGTCAAGTAAGACTTGATGAGTCATAGCAGTTATTGTGTGTGTCATGTGAGCTTAGGTTTGTAAATCTTCCTAAGATGTTTTGTCTTTTTTTTAAAAGTTAAAAAAATGGAAAATCATAAAAAAATTGAGTCCATTGTGGAAAAATGCAACCCAGAAGATTCTGAAGTTCAAAGTCCAATGGACAGATGGATGCTGTCATAAGGGAGTTCAACTAATCCAATTCAGAATGAAATATACAAACTTCAATTGAAGATGCATATGTGTACAGAGAAGTACATGAAAAAGAAGCAACTGTTGCAAGCTCAGTTTATGCAAGAACGAGATGAAATTCTAAAAAGGTATGAAGTAAAAATTCAAGAGCTTGATCCCCTTCCTCCGTCTCCTTGGATCAAATCAAAAGACAACTCATCGGGAGATGAGTTTTTCAAGTAGGGGAGTATCTGATGCATGCAAAGGGGGGGACAATTCAAATCCTAAATTTTGGTTTTGACTGCTCTTGGGTTTGCTAGCTCATTAATATTTTGAGCTAAAATTTAGCTCATTATGAGCTAGTTTTTAGTTCATTTATTAAAGTAAAAAAGGTAGCTCATTATTATGTGGATTTGGTTCTTCCCCTTCCCCTTTGTCTTCTTGGTTACCGTGGCTGACTGCTTGGTTCCCATGGTTGCCTACTTGGTTCCTGTGGTTGCCTGCTTGGTTCCCGTGCCTTGGCCCTTTGGTTCCCATGGCTAGCTGCTTGGTTCTCGTGGTTGCCAGCTTGGTTCTCGTGGTTGGCTGTTTGGTTCCCATGGCTTCTCTTCTTTGTTTCCTGTACCGAATGAGGGCTACTGTTAGGTGGTTGTTGGGTGGGGATTTCGGTGGCTGCCTCTCTGTTTTTTTTTTTGAGTTTTCTGCTGCAGTTTTGTGGGGATTTCGATGGCTGCCTCTCTGTTTTTTGTGCAATTTTCTCCATGCAGTTTTGTGGGGATTTTGGTGGCTGCCTCTCTATTTTTTGTGCAGTTTTCTAGGGATTTCGGTGGCTGCCTCTTTGTTTTCTGTGCAGTTTTCTACTGCAATTATTGGCTGTCTTTTGGCCTTATAGTTCCTTCTTTTAATTAAGATATTAAATGTGTTTTAGGTGGTTGTTTGGCTGCCCTTTTCTTCTATAAATAAGAGGTGTTTTGAGATGTTAAAAGGATGGTGAAAATTATGATTTTTGGAGATAAAACCTGAGGGTTTTTGGAAAAGTTTGAGAGCTTGTTCCACTTCTTCTTCTACTACTTCTTGGGAAGACTTGCGAGCTTCTCCTATCTTCGTCTTGGATTTCTTGCCTCCTCTCCGCAAGTACCATTCCACTTGTATCTTTCTTCTCTCAAGGCAAAGCTTCTTTAGGTCAATGGATGAATGCAACTTTAGGTGTCTTTAATTTGTTTGTTTATGTGTCGTTTGTAAGTCAAAGTTTATAAGAGTCTTTATATGATATAAAAAGTGTCTTTTTTGGTATTTTCATGTAATTTCTTTTATCCTAGAAAGTGTTTGTTTTTTCTCGCAAAAATTTGGAGCCCTTCCCAAATTTTTGCTTGCATCAAATTTGGTATCAGAGCAAGTTCTTATCCCGATTTGTCAAGTCTTGGTGAGTCATAGCAGTTATTGTGTGTGTCATGTGAGCTTAGGTTTGTAAATCTTCCTAAGATGTTTTGTGTCTTTTTTTTAAGAGTTAAAAAAATGGAAAATCATAAAAAAAATTGAGTCCATGTGTGGAAGAATGCAACCCAGAAGATTCTGAAGTTCAAAGTCCAATGGACAGATGGATGCCGTCATAAGGGAGTTCAACTAATCCGATTCAGAATGAATTATACAAACTTCAATTGAAGATGCATATGTGTACAGAGAAGTACATGAAAAAGAAGCAACTGTTGCAAGCTCAGTTTATGCAAGAACGAGATGAAATTCTAAAAAGGTATGAAGTAAAAATTCAAGAGCTTGATCCCCTTCCTCCGTCTCCTTGGATCAAATCAAAAGACAACTCATCGGGAATGAGTTTTTCAAGTAGGGGAGTATCTGATGCATGCAAAGGAGGGGGTCAAATCAAATCCTAAATTTTGATTTTGACTGCTCTTGGGTTTGCTAGCTCATTAATATTTTGAGCTAAAATTTAGCTCATTATGAGCTGGTTTTTAGTTCATTTATTAAAGTAAAAAAGGTAGCTCATTATTATGTGGATTTGGTTCTTCCCCTTCCCCTTTGTCTTCTTGGTTCCCGTGGCTGACTGTTTGGTTCCCGTGGTTGCCTACTTGGTTCCTGTGGTTGCCTGCTTGGTTCCCGTGCCTTGGCCCTTTGGTTCCCATGGCTAGCTGCTTGGTTCCCGTGGTTGCCTGCTTGGTTTTCGTGGTTGGCTGTTTGGTTCTTATGGCTTCTCTTCTTTGTTTCCTGTACCGAATGAGGGCTACTGTTAGGTGGTTGTTGGGTGGGGATTTTGGTGGCTGCCTCTCTTTTTTTTTTTTTGGAGTTTTCTGCTGCAGTTTTGTGGGGATTTCGGTGGCTGCCTCTCTGTTTTTTGTGCAGTTTTCTCCTGCAGTTTTGTGCGGATTTCGGTGGCTGCCTCTCTATTTTTTGTGCAGTTTTTTGGGGATTTCGGTCGCTGCCTCTTTGTTTTCTGTGCATTTTTCTACTGCAATTATTGGCTGTCTTTTGGCCTTATAGTTCCTTCTTTTAATTAAGATATTAAATGTGTTTTAGGTGTTTGTTTGGCTGCCCTTTTCTTCTATAAAAAAGAGGTGTTTTGAGATGTTAAAAGGATGGTGAAAATTATGATTTTTGGAGATAAAACCTGAGGGTTTTTGGAAAAGTTAGAGAGCTTGTTCCACTTCTTCTTCTACTACTTGGGAAGACTTGCGAGCTTCTCCTATCTTCGTCTTGGATTTCTTGCCTCCTTCTCTCCGCAAGTACCATTCCACTTGTATCTTTCTTCTCTCAAGGCAAAGCTTCTTTAGGTCAATGGATGAATGCAACTTTAGGTGTCTTTAATTTGTTTGTTTATGTGTCGTTTGTAAGTCAAAGTTTGTAAGAGTCTTTATATGATATAAAAAGTGTCTTTTTGGTATTTTCATGTAATTTCTTTTATCCTAGAAAGTGTTTGTTTTTGCTCGCAAAAATTTGGAGCCCTTCCCAAATTTTTGCTTGCATCAAATTTGGTATCATAGCAAGTTCTTATCCCGATTTGTCAAGTCTTGGTGAGTCATAGCAGTTATTGTGTGTGTCATGTGAGCTTAGGTTTGTAAATCTTCCTAAGTTGTTTTGTGTCTTTTTTTTAAGAGTTAAAAAAAATGTAAAATCATAAAAAAATTAAATCCATTGTGGAAGAATGCAACCCAGAAGATTCTGAAGTTCAAAGTCCAATGGACAGATGGATGCCATCATAAGGGAGTTCAACTAATCCGATTCAGAATGAATTATATAAACTTCAATTGAAGATGGATATGTGTACGGAGAAGTACATGAAAAAGAAGCAACTGTTGCAAGCTCAGTTTATGCAAGAATGAGATGAAATTCTAAAAAGGTATGAAGTAAAAATTCAAGAGCTTGATGTCATTCCCCCGTCTCCTTGGATCAAATCAAAAGACAACTCATCGGGAGATGAGTTTTTCAAGTAGGGGAGTATCTGATGCATGCAAAGGGGGGGTCAAATCAAATCCTAAATTTTGGTTTTGACTGCTCTTGGATTTGCTAGCGCATTAATATTTTGAGCTGAAATTTTGCTTATTATGAGTTGGTTTTTAGTTCATTTATTAAAGTAAAAAGGTAGCTCATAATTATGTGGATTTGGTTCTTCCCCTTCCCCTTTGTCTTCTTGGTTCCCGTGGCTGGCTGCTTGGTTCCCATGGTTGCCTGCCTGGTTCCCGTGGTTCCCTGGCTGGTTCCCGTGCCTTGGCCCTTTGGTTCCCGTAGCTAGCTGCTTGGTTCCCGTGGCTGGCTACTTGGTTCTCGTGGTTGCCTGCATTGTTCTCGTGGTTGGCTGCTTGGTTCACGTGGCTTCTCTTCTTTGTTTCCTGTACCGAATGAGGGCTGTTGGGCGGGGATTTCGGTGGCAGCCTATCTATTTTTTTTTGTAGTTTTGTGGGGATTTCGGTGGCTGCCTCTCTGTTTTTTGTTGTTGACCAATGTATAATACCAAATCATACCTCTGCTCCGTTGGATCCAGAAATCCCGCTCAAAACCCGCTGAAATGTCAGCTGTTCGGCGCTGGCAGAGCTGATTCGCGTCTCCTTGCACAAATCCTGCGTGAATCCTGCGACGATAACCTCGATCCCACTCCCATTCTCGCCTTTAAATATCGAGCAAACGAAGTAGAAGCCCTCGGTTCCTTTCGACACTCTCCCCATACGAAACCTCTGCTTCCAAGTCGCTGCTTCCACGACACTTCCCCATCCCGTCTCCCTCCTCTGATCTCCATCGAGCCGCAACCATCTCCAGATCCCGCCGGCTTCCTTTCATCCTTCCAGAGAGAGAGAGAGAGAGAGAGAGAGAGAGAGAGGGTCGGTCTCCCCTACCTGCAGCCTTGCCCGATCCAAGCTCCCAGGCGATCCCAAGCAGCTGCCGCCCTCTCCTCCTCTGCCTTGACCCATAGCTCCCTATCTGCCCTAACCGAGTCCATATAAGAGCCTTACCCGATCCCCTGTGGCTGCTCGACTTTGCTTCTTCGGTGGCCCTCCTTCCCTGTTTAATCGGAAACAATAAGGGAGCTTGCTGGCTGTGTAGGTTAACTTTCTCCCTTATGCGTGCTTCTTCGGCCAAATCCCTAAAACAGAGAATTAAACTCTCAGTTAACTAAGAGTTTAATTCTCTGTTCATCCTACACAAATCATACATGATTCCTATCTAATTAATTATGAGTATTTATAATTAATTATTATTAATTATAAATAATTAAAATTGATTATTAATTGAGATTAATTTCAATAAATTATATTTAATTATCCTTTAATCTTAATTGAAAAGAAAATTATTTATAATTATTTATAATTAATGATTATTAATTATACATAATTATTATAATTAATTATCAATTATGATTAATTTAAATTAATTATAATTAATTATTATTTTATATCTTAATTAATAATAATTTATTATTATTTATAATTAACTATTTTTAATTAAAGATAATCATAATTAATTACAAATTATAATTAATTTCAGTTAATTATATTTAATTATTTCATTAATCTTAATTGGTTGTTATTAATTATAATTAATTATAATTAACTAGTTTAATTATAATTAATTATTTTTAATTAATAATTAATTAATTATTGATTATAATTAGTTATGCTTAATTGTTATTAAATATAATTGTTGGCTCAAGAAAAATGGCACGAGTGCGCGAATCCCTCTTTGTAGCAGTAGGATTCCATTTCCTTTAAGTCAGATTGAAATTAACCAGATTTCCCCTGAGGGTAGTGTCAGGGTTTATAGATCTGGGGTTCTTACTTCCTATGAGCGCAAGCACTCATAGTTAATTACCCCTCTTACTACGTAAGAGAGAACTCTCGATTAAGGATGAATATATTTTAGGTAATTTTTTAGTCTCAAATGGTGGGAAGATGAAGGTAAACCCGATCAAGATCCCATGGTTCCGTCGTCCCGGGTATACCATAGATTTCAATCTACCAACACTAACAATCATTGACCGTAGTGTCCAGGGAATCTGATTAGCAGCCATGGGTTGCCTCCTCTCAGGGATCCCGAGTAGACTGAAGTGGCTAGATGTTGATTTTAGTTTTAATTTAATTTGAGTTGGGGCTTACTACTTCTTTAGAAGTTACCCGTTAATTTGTTTAGTTTGGGGCTTACGACTCCATTAGGAGTTGCCCGGATAGTTTGTTTAGTTTGGGGCTTACGGCTCCAATTAGGAGTTGCCCGTTAATTTGTTTAGTTTGGGGCTTACGGCTCCAATTAGGAGTTGCCCGTTAATTTGTTTAGTTTGGGGCTTACGGCTCCAGTTAGGAGTTGCCCGTTAATTTGTTTAGTTTGGGGCTTACGGCTCCAATTAGGAGTTGCCCGGATAGTTTATTTAGTTTGGGGCTTACGGCTCCAATTAGGAGTTGCCCGGAGAATTTTGGTTGTATAGGTCTTATAGCTTCCTTAGAAGTTGCCTAACGGTGGGTCTTACGACCTAGCCCTGTAAGCTAAGCGGCCCGAGTTGTGGGTCTTACAACCTAGTCCTTTTAGACTAGGATGCCCGAGAATTTTAATCGTTTGGGTAGGACTTATGGCTTCTCTTAGGAAGTAGCCTAAAAAGCGGGTCTTACAATTTAATTGTTTAGACTAAGATGCCCATATGTTTAAATTTGCTTGTTTGAGGTTTAGGATCATTGCTATTTATTTTTATAATTTTCCTAAAATGTGGGGGCTTACGACTTCATATAGAAGTTGCCCGATAGCGGGTCTTACAACCTAATCCTATAGATTAGGATGCCCAGGTGAGGGGTCTAGGTTTGTATTATCACCTAAACGCTTATCTCAGATGTCGGACTTACGACTTCTATTAGAAGTTGTCGGGGTTTTAATTGGGTATAGGGGTTAGGTCAATTTCCACCTAAAACTTTCCCCTAAGGTCGGGCTTACGACTTTCATACGAAAGTTGCCGGGTAGTGGGTCTTACAACCAAATTCCTATGAACGAGGCTGCCCATATGATTTAAATTTAGATTGGGATTTATAACTTTTGTAGAAAGTAACCCAAGTATTGGGACTTATAGCTTTCATAGAAAGTAGCCCATTAGTGGGTCTTACAACCTGATCCTTATAAATCAGGCCGCCCAATTAGAAGTGAATTTGATTGTTTGTTTGTTGAGTTTAACACCAGTGTCTTATTTTGAGAGGTTTTACACTTGTGTTAGTGTTTTATTTGTTTGTTCTGTGCTTGTAGCCTTTTTCCTACCACAGTAGTTCACTTCTTTATTTACCCGTCTTTTCAACAGTGTTACACTACTAGCTTTTTTCGTACTTGCTTTTTTTTTTCTTGCTTTCCAGTACTCTGTTTTTACTTGCAGTAGTTGGATTTACCACTTTCCTGCATTGATTTATTTATGCTGCATTAATTTTTGATTGCTTGTTTGCAGGCAAGTGGTTATTGCAGCAGTTCAGGAGATATAGTCCACAAGTAGCCATAAAAGTTTGTACATGAGGGCTTTGGAGAGCAGTTTGTAGAGGGTTGTGTTGAGAACTTGCATATATTTGATTAATGAAAATATTATTTTTCTTTATACATTTTTTTTTGCTTAACTTAATAAATCAATTAACTAAAAAAAGTTAATTATATTAATCTCAATTTCTAAAGCCCACATACTTTAAGACTTTCAAAATTTTAAAAATCTTATATTTAAAATTTTTTGGGTTTCGTATGCTCTCAAATTTTGAAATGCTCTTGAATTTCAAGTGCTCTTAAAAAATATTTGGATTAGAGAGACATGAAGAGAATGAGTGCTTGTAGGTTCTCCACTCCCACGCATTTGACGATATAGGAGACTTTGAAGCTCTCAATTAATCAGATATTTTGATTAATCTTTAATCAGATTAAATTTTTGTTAAATCTTAATTAACAAAATTAGTTAATTAAAATTCCAAGGTCATTTTTAACATTTTAGTTAATTCAAATTTAATTTCCCTCTGGATTTTTAGGAAATTTCGGCAGCCTCCCGGCGTCTCCTCCCCACCGAGGGAGAAATCGGGACGGCACTGCCGTAATTCTTCCTACCCGGACCTAAGGTCGATGGCGTAGGGTCTTTGATTTCAAACCATCTCACCAGGATCAAAGATCGACTGCGTGAGGTCTTCAATTTGGAACCATCCGCCCAGATCTAAGATCGATGGCGCGGGTCTTCAATTTCAAACCATCCCGGTCGGACCTAAGGTACGACGGCCGGGGTCTTCGACACTTATTTGGAATTCAATTTTATCTTCTTTTATATTTTATATAAATATAACTTTAAATATAATATCATATTATATTTAATTATATTTATATATAACAATTATATAACATATATTATACTATAATATATAACAATTATATCATTATATATTATATATATAATATAAGAGAGAGAAAGGAGCATAGTTGGACAGCCATTAAGGAGCCGAATAAGCAACCCGTGCAATCTCTGCACCTTTAGCAAAGCAATCGAGCCAAACAGCAAGGAGTAGAAGAAGTGACATATGCGATATCTACACCTCCTGTGAAGTGCGAAGTCGGACAGCCAGGGGAGTCTGAGAAACAAAGTCGGAGAGAGCCGAAGAAGCGACTGTGCGCTCTCTCCCCTCCCGCTAAGCAACGAAGTCGAATAGTGTTGAAGAAGCGGAAGAGGCGACACGTGCAGCCTTTCCCTCTCCAGCGAAGGAACGAAGTCGAACGGTGATGAGGGAGCCGAGTCGCACAGCCTTGGGGAGTTGAAGAAGCAGCATTTGCAATCTCTCGGCCTCCTGTAAAGCAACAGAGCCGAACAACAACGACGAAAAGAGGAGATGAAGGGCGAACCCTAGATGCTCCTGCGAAACGACAAAGTCGGACAGGAACGAAAGTGCCAGTTTTTTTTCTTCTTCCGAATTTTGTCCTTTTATTATTTTGAATTGTCAGTGTCTCCGAAGAGGTGTCTGGTTTGGCGAATTAGGGCTGGTAGAGGCGGTTAATGCTTTGAAAAAATTTTTTTTCTATATTTTTTTTTACAGTCAACAATAATTAAATTATAATAATAAAAAATGCCTCCCCCCCCCCACTCTCCTTTCTCGATGTCCGTGTCGGACCGGCAAACCACCTAAGCACGCCTTTAGTGGCCGTGGTATGAGGGAACCCGGTGCGACACCTACGACGAGGTAGGCGAGTGACCCCTCGATCCACGTGTCAACCACTACAACCCCGCGGAGGTATGAACTTTTCTAAACTCAAAACCCTACTTCAATATTCGTGGCAAACAAGAGAACTGTCCTAAGAACGCCTTTATTGGCCGTGGTAGGATGGAACCCCGGTGCGGCATGTACGGCGAAGCAGGAGTCACTTATAAGTACCCCCGAGCGGGGGGAAATCAAAACTGTTTTTTTCAAAAATGCTTTTTATAAAACCCCATGCACGCATTTATTGCGCGTGGTGGGAGAAAACAAAAATACAACTGTCGCGGTGTCTCACCAACACCAACCGTGCACGTCTTTATTAACGTGGCGGGTAGGCGGTCTCTTGGTTTTTTCCCCTAAACGGGGGAGACGCCGGGAGGCTGCCAAAATTTTGTCTGAAATACAGACAAGGACTTGGAACCATTTGAGATTTGTGGACTTGACTTAATCTACTTAATCAAACTTGAATCCAAATAAAAAAGAAATGTGCAAATGAGATTGAACTTAGAACTTACAAGAAGGACTCAGGGGACTTGAACAAGCTGTAAAGGACATGGACTTTGATTCAAACTTGAGCCAAACTTGCATATGACTTGAACTCATACCTTGAATCAACCTTGGACTATAAAGAACTCAAATCAAAACTAGAACTTGAGATGAACCGAGACATAACTTGGACTTTTAAACTCAAACAAAGATTTGAGTTGGCCTACAAAGACTTGAACTCATATTGAACTTGAATTCAAATCTAGATATTACAACAAATACAAACTCTATTTGAATTTGAGTATAATCAAGGTGAACAAGTTATAAGGATTTTGAATTCAAGATGAGCTTGATTTGAGGAGCAAACTCACCATGTAAGATTTGAGTCATCCTTTTATGACAATGAAAGACTTACAACAGTCAACATGACCTAATTATGTGCAAACGATCAAATGAGCATTGATAAAGAAATTCTTGCATACTACTTGATTACAATCACACAATGACACATATTGGACAAGGAGAATTCTTTCATCCACTAGCAACAATCCAAACAAGAATACAATTCTACTACGAATAGTGGCATGAGTTCTCCAGTGTACTGAGGGTCATAAGAAATGCTGGAAAAACAATAATAATGATGAGTTATTACGAGCTACCATAAGAGACCTATTGCACACACAGTCTATAAGTGAATACAAAAGGACTATAACAGATATCAACATCTGAAAGCACAAGGCAGGAGATTAGTTGGTACACTACGAAACACCTGCAGAAAGTAGCAAGTAGTGCACGACAATCTACCTGTACGAAGCAGCGAACAATTCTATTCAGAAGCTGCTACGCCACTGGATATGCAACCTCCGTACAAGCAGACAGAAGGCGTTTATTCCAAGAATACCCCCACACGTGCACTGTAATTTGTATACACATAGATACACTAAGGGGGAAAATACAATCCAAACCCGCATGGGCCCCGGTGAGCGTGTTATTGGTACACACGTGACGTCTAGGATGCTGCGCGGGTTAACAAGTGAATTCAAGTTCGAAACCGATCCTTCTATACGGGTCAATAGAAGTCGACAGGGTTCGAACCATTAAGCAAATATAAGATTGTGGCGACTGGTATATTTGCTTTAAAACATTCATATTAGGCCATCAAGGCCTACAACAATATGAATTCACTAATAAAGGCTCAAAGCCTACAAAACCCAATCCTCTGTCGACAGCCCAACAGAGTTGACAATGTTCAATCCATAAAAAGAAATGACCCCCAAACACCCCGATGATGGCCGTGTTGAATGCATATCTCAACTAGAGGGGTTCCCAAATATTTTTAAATGTCTCCCAAATATCCAAAGTACATTTCAAATATTCCATAGCTCCACAAAATCCGAAACTCCAAAAATCCGAAAATCCCAAAAATATTTAAAAATGAAATTATCCATCACAAAACTTAAAGCAAAATCCATCCATCCTCCTCAACAGTTTGTCAGTGTGGACAAATTCAAATTTACTTTAGCTCACAAAAGAGCCGAATGCCTAGTCGAAAATATCACTAGGATCCATTCTCAAACAATCTCTTGCCAGTAAGGACGTGGTACGTGTCCTCTAACCGGCAGTTTCGCCGCCAAATGGCACTGCAGGTAAACGGTTATGACCCGGGGCCCTCTGAACCGAGTGGTTTTGCCGTCAAATGGCACCACAGATAGCGGTTATGGCCAGAGCCAATACGCTCCTTAATGGCGTTAAATCCTTAAGAAATGAATCAATATGATATGATCGATAGGGCACAAAGCCCTCTGTAAGCTAAGGTGGATTAAAATTTGTCCCCTTAGACAAACATTCAACCCCGGTCTACAAGGTCCCCTTGGACGAATGAACCCATGGCTGCCGACAAGGATCCTTCTGTCAGGTTGGGTCGACCACCTCCTCTGACTAAGTAGACCAGGGACCACGATGGCCCGGGACGACAGAACCATGGGATCTTGATCGGGTCTATCATCCATTCCCCCACCATCCGCTTCAAGTGCACGATGGTGAAATTTCTATTTTAAATATCAAATCTTCCAAACTTTTCAAATCTTTCCAAATACCCAAATCCAAATCCAATTTCTACCAATATCAAAATCCATTGTTGCTACTATATGCCAGATAACACGTATACTCTACGTATCTGATTGACGACTAGCCTTAATCGAAAGTTCTCTCTCGTGATCGAGAGGGGTAATTAATTATAGGGGCTTGCGCCTATAGGAAACCAGAACTCAGATCATAAAGTCCTCACAAAATGAGGGCGAAATCTCTGGGTAGTGTCTTATCTACAAACTCATCTGCCTTCCAAAATTTACCCTAGAACTTAATTCGTTAAAACTCCCTCGCCGAATAAGAAAAGCGGGCGGAGGCCGGGGCCGAATTTTCAGAGCCCACATTTGTGCAGTTTTGTGCTACAGTTTTGTGGGGATTTCGGTGGCTGCCTCTTTGTTTTCTGTGCAGTTTTCTACTGCAATTTTTGGTGTCTATTGGCCTTCTAGTTCATTCTTTTAATTAAGATATTAAATGTGTTTTAGATGGCTGTTTGGCTGCCCTTTTCTTCTATAAATAGGAGGTGTTTTGAGATGTTAAAAGGATGATGAAAATTATGATTTTTGGAGATAAATCCTGAGGGTTTTTGGAAAAGCTTGAGAGCTTGTTCCACTTCTTCTTCTTCTACTTCTTAGGAAGGCTTGCGAGCTTCTCCTATCTTCGTCTTGAATTTCTTGCCTCCTCTCCGCAAGTACCATTCCACTTGTATCTTTCTTCTCTTATGGAAAAACTTCTTTAGGTCAGTGGATGAATGCAACTTTAGGTGTCTTTAATTTATTTGTTTATGTGTCGTTTGTAAGTCAAAGTTTGTAAGAGCCTCTATATGATATAAAAAGTGTCTTTTTGGTATTTTCATGTAATTTCTTTTATCCTAGAAAGTGTTTGTTTTTTCTCGCAAAAATTTGGGAAGGGATCACAAATGAATCATAAAAACATGAAAGTAGATTTCACGAATAAATTAAAATCAAGATCCTTTCTTTCAAAAGAGAATGTTAAACTTAAGAATGAGCTATTTTAGCTTCTTCAAGCACCACTTCATGTGAGGATGATGTGGACAGCTTGCATATAAAATTATCACGTTCTATATTAGAACTTAGGCTTAATTTGGGGCAGCTTATGCTTTCTATTTTTTATTTTTAAATCTCCTTTCTCAGTCACAGTTTTAAAAAGCTTTTTCAAAATAACTTTTTAAAGGCAAAAGTTTGAAAATCAATGAAAAAGCTAAAAATATACATTATTTTTTACCAATTACTTTTCTGATCACAAAAGCAATCGAAAAGCTTTTCCAAGCAAAGTCTTAAAGTTGTGAAGGTTAGTTTAAGAGCTAGGTTACACAAATTATTATCTATTGCTTCCACTGGAACTAGATATGTGTGCCAATGATAGGTCATGTTGTATTTCAAAGTTGCATTGTACATCCACTTCTAGAAAACTTGATAATAAAATAGTTAAAAATTTTATGCATTGTTGACGCACATTTTTGCATCGACTCGACCCCGATCGAGCTCGATTGTGCTCAATTGACCCAATCGATCGTCGTCGAGACAAAATCGACTCAAATTAAACTCAAATTTTAATTAAATTAAACTCAATTTAATTTAATTAAATTCAAATCAATTTAAATCGAACCCCGTCGAGCGTCAAACCCGATTCGACGTGATCTGACACCGATTCTAGTTCAATTTCATGAAATTAAATTGATTGAACCCAATCGGACCCAAACGGACCCAAATCGGTTCGGGTCGAGTCCAATTCGGACTCAATTTCAGCCCTAATTTGTCAATTTGGGCTGAATTTGATTCTCAAATTAGAAATTGAGATCAATGCCTCAGATTTCAACCCAAAATCCTTCATTTCGTGCATTGAGGCAACCTGATTGGTTCATTTGGGCGGTGGGCCTGCTCGTGCATGCTTCTCCAAGCGAATAAGAGGAGGGGGAGAGCCATTCGTGGCTTTTGCTCGGTCCTTCCCAAAAAGAGTGGGAGAAAGGGGAAAGTCCGCCCCTTGTGCGTGTTCTTCCCGTCCCGAGCAAGAGAAAGAGAGGGAGAATGGAGAGGGACCGCTCGGCCCCCTGCTGTTTCCGTGGCTCCTGCATCCGTCCAGGCGACAGAAAGAGGCCAACTAGGGCCTCCTTGCGTGCGACCTAACCAAGGGGTAGGGCCGGCCAAGCCTCTTCCTCCTTGCATGCGTTTCTTGGAGCTGAAATAGGAAGAAGAAGAGATTTTGCCTTCTCTAGCTGCTATCTTCTTCTTCTTTGGGTTAAAAATGAGTTCTCTCTCGCTGCCATTGCTCTCACCCTTCAATTGGAAAGCAAAAATCCCTTCTTGCTTCTGTTAGTGAGCTTCTCCTCCAAAGTCTAGAGCAAAGGCATGCTGAAATCAGCCCTTGCTACAGCCAAGAGAGGGTAGAAAGCCTCTACTTCCTTCCAAACCATCTCCGGCAACCTCAAAACAGTTTGAACTGCTGTTTGGAACGCTTGGACAGCAAGCGACGGCCTCCGGGAGAATCCAAACAGCGAAAACTGCTGTCCGGAGCAGCTTGGACAGCAAATCCACCTTCTGGAAAGGCTTGGACAGCAGCGGCGACTTTGGGAAAAGCTTGGACAGCAGCCACGCAACCTCCAGGAGTATCCAAAGAGTGAAAACTGCTGTTTGGAGAGTTTGGACAGCAAGCAACCACCTCCGGGATCCAAACAGCGAAAATTGCTGTCCGAAGCAGTTTGGACAGCAAATTCCTCCTCCGGAGCAGCTTGGATAGCGGCGGCAATATCCGGAAAGGCTTGGACAGCGGTCTTCCTCCTTGGAAAATCTTGGACAGCAGCTTGGAGCCTTCAAAAGGAGCTTGGACAGCAATTTGGAGCGCTAGGACAACCCGGGTGAGGTAAAGCACTAAAACTTAGTGAAACCTAGGGTCCCCCAAGGCCAATTGATGTGTGATTGATATCCCCAAGCCATAGGTCCCTTAGAAACTTAAATTTATGCTTCCCCGAAATCCCATGCTTGCTGTCCTCTTTGTGAACTTGGGGAAATCCGGTGAGTTTTGCCAAGTTGCTCTCAGGTGAGAGTCAAAAGGACATGCCGATATGCGTAGGGTCGTTGGATTGGTATCCAACGCCCTCCAAATGCATGAAATAGGCATCATGTTGTTCTCCAACGCCTTCACCTAAAACTTAAACCATATGATAGGCGATTACATTTGATTCAAAATCAAATGTCGAGGTGTAGAATTCTTCTCTAATGTGGCATAGTTGTTTGTCCTCTAGATTCGCACGTTATGACAAAATTAATGCATGCATGTAGAAGGTTTGTATTACTATGCTACTTAAGGTTTTCTCCAAATTTATTGGATGTTCAAATGTGCGTTTCAATTATTTCATGAAATGGTGGGATCTTTCATGAACATTTTTTGTTTATGTTTTAAATCCCATAACGAAATGATTAATTGAAATCATCTTTGAAATCTCTCCGAATTTGGAGAGCCAAAACAAATAAATTTTCAAATCAAATGCACTCATTCATAGGTTCTCCTTAGATCATAGAAAAGTGGTCCTTAGGACCTATCCATGAGCATTCAAGTGGTGATTCACTTGCATGCCTTTAGGTTTTGTTAGATAACACCAAAGGTTGTCTTCCAAACCTCCTAGAAATCGTAGGAGTGAGTTTATCCCCTCTAAATGAATCCAAAACATTCATTCAAATTATAGGAAACTCTCTTTCCCATACGATATTTCCTCCTTATATTGCAAGTGGAGCCTCCTCAAGGTTCTAAGTGCCATGTTATACGAGCCCTTTGAACTTAGAAATAAATCCTAAGTCTCCAACCTTTTGTTTGTTGAGACAAAGTCAACAAACAATCATCATCCCTTTCCTAATTGACTCCAAAACACTCTAAAGGACATAGGGAAATTCCTTTCAAATGCGTATCTCGCCTTTCCATAAATCCAAAACATTCATGGAGGAATGGGGAACCTCTTTCATGCATAATGTTTGGAGCACTCTCAAAGTTCCAAGTGTTGGAGTGTACGAGTTATTTGAAACTTGGAACCAAATCCCAAGTTCTCCTATCCCATTTGTTGGAACACAAGAAACCAACAAATCTCTTCTCGTGCAAGATATTATAAGGCTCTTCAAGCCTTTAAACATATCATTGCATGAGTCCTTTAACTTTAGGACCAAAGCCTAGGTTATTTCCCCTTCTTTGTTTGTTGAAATGCAAAGTCAACAAACAAATGTCACTTCTCCCTTCATGTATAATAGTTTGAAGCAATGTTTAAATTTGCGTATACGGGTATTGAGGCGTTTTTCATTCGTGAGGCGAGGCGTAAGCCTCAAGGCGATTTGAGGCGTAAACCTCAAAATCAAAAGATTGTGTAAACATAAAATGATAAATATTTTATATACTAATGAGTGAATAATATAAAACATAAAAAAAAAAAAACATAAGATATGAAGTGAAATCAAAATATCCCAAAAATAAAACAATATGAAATATAGTTCAACTCAAAATTCTATCTTTCCCAAATCCTAATATTCTTTTCATTAACCTATAATTCGAATTTCCAAAAATAAATAGCAATGACATATCACATAAGAACTCATAACTCATCAACACTGTCATCATTAAGGGGTTCTTCATTTGTATCATCATTATGATGAACTTCTCTCTCCCCTTCGTCCTCTCCTATAGAGTCCAATGTCGGGCATTTACTTCAAGATTTATGTAAGTTTTAATATATATAGTGTGAGGCGTAAGGCTCATGCCAGCGAGGCGAGGCGGGCCTCAAGGCGGACCTCAACCAAGTTGAGGCACAAGCCTCATTAAAAAAACTTGAGGCGTAAGCATCGAGGCATTTTGTACTGGAATTGCGCAAAGGCGGGCCTCAAGGCGAGCCTCATATTGCGCAATTTTAAACCATGGTTTGAAGCTTCTCCTAAACTTCTACTTACTATTACATAGGGTTATTGAACTTAGAACCAAACTCTACGTTCCTCCTTTCAATTTGTTTAAACCTAAGTTTAAAAATTGAACATCTCGCTTGGACTTAGGACCTAAATCCTAATCTTTCTTCTCCATTCACTTAACCCAGATTAAGTGAATGATCATCCCTCTTTGAATATCAAATATTCAAAGAACATCCATGAAATTTTGTAACTCTCAAGTTACATATTCTTCCTTTAACTCCAAAATTGTAGGAAGTTAATCAAATCATTTATTCATTGAAACACAAACTAATGAGTAATCCTCTTGACATGGGATTCAAATCCTAATCTTCCTCATTTGCTTAGCCCAAAGGTGAGCAAATGCTAATCTTCCTTTGAGTATCAGATGCTCAAAGAAACTTCAACATTTACTTAGCCTAAATCAAGTAAGTGGTCCTCCATAATCTCCAACTTACAATTCATAAGTTGCATTTCATTTCTCCTTTCCTACAACTCAAAAGTTGTAGGAAACTATCTCATTCTCTAAGGACTCCAAATTATGAGAATGTGCGTGCCCTCTTTGAACATCAAATGTTCAAAGAATATTCATGGGGTTGTAGCTTCCAAATTGCATCCCTTCTCCTCCATCCCTCCAATCCAAATTGGAGGAATGAATTCCCCTCTTTGGACAACAAATGTTCAAAGAACTTTTATTGATTTGCAACCTCTAAGTTGCATTTCTCTCTCTCTTTCCTACAAGCTAAGATTGTAGGAGAGCTTACAAATCCATCTTCATGCTCTCAAACCCAAGTTGGGAGAATGAATTCTCCTCTTTGAACTCCAAATATTCAAAGAGCTTTGTGAAGATTGCAACCCAAAGTTGCATCTTCTTTTATCTTTTCTACAACTCAAAAGTTGTAAGAAAGTCTCATTCACTCAACTCATGTTGAGTGAATGAATCTTGTTCCAAACCTATGACAAATCATCTAATTGTTGATCAAAATCATCAAATAGTTTAGTCTAGATCATTTATTTGTTTAACCAAATTCAACAAATAATCTCATATCAAGCAAAGGAGTTAAACTCCTAGCTTTCTTTCATTCTCCTAACACAAATTGGGTGAATGAGTTCTTCTTTTCGGACACCCAAAAGTCCAAAGAATCATTGATGTGTGGCTCAAATCTATACATCATTCTCCTTTGTTTGCCTAATCCAAATTAGGCAAATGAAACCCAACTCATTGAATACAAAATTTCAAGGAAACATTCTTTTGGTTTGTAGCCTCAAAGCTACTAATCTCTCCTCACTTCTATAGGTTCAAAAGGCCTTAGAATATATCTTATCCTAGCCCAAAAGCTATAAGTTTCCACTCTCCTCCAACTCTAAAGTTGTAGGAGATTTCCCCTCTCTATAGCTCTAAAAACTAGAGGGAGTTTTCCAACATCTAGCCCAAAAGCTAAATGTTGAATTTCTGCTTCACCTCTTAGCTCCAAAAGCTAAGACAAATCCCTCAACATGTTGCCCAAAAATTACATATTGGATATCTTTCTTAGACCCAAAATCTAGGTAATCTCTTTCATTCAACCCAAATTGAGGGATCTTTCCTATAACATTTAAAATGCTAAACCCATAGATGTCCCTTAGGAGTAGTCCTTTCTGTTGAAGTTCATCCTACCCTATTTGATGAATTTCACGAAGTCCTAAGTGAAACCCCTTAGGCAAAGTCTATCTTACCCTATTAGATAGACACTTCTCTTATCCAAATACTAAGAGAATTCCAAAAACACCTAAAAATTACTTAGGTTCTTTTTGATGCAATGATCAATCATCTCCCTCAAAAGACGGGATGCCTACATCATTGTGCCTTAAGATTCATAAGTAACAGGCTTGCCCAAAAGCAAGTAGTGGTTACTTTATGGGTTCTTCATAAACCTCCTAAATATGAAACACTTAAAAATCAAATAAAATCTTTAAGTCACAAATAATTTAAAGTGAAATCACCCTTGGATAAAGATTAAATATCTTCATTCAAAAATAAAATCAAACACCCTTAGTGTGACATGTTATACAAGCCTTATACACTTAGGTGCACAGCCCCTTAGGCATGTTAGGATTAGGATTTTTATTTTCTGCACATGTGTTTGATGTTGTGGAGTGATTGCCTATTGGATTGTCTGCGTTGTGGGTACTTACCTTTAAGTGGATAGTGTAGAAATATACATGTTCTTCTTGCAGGTGACCATATCTAAAAGGGGGGGCACTTATAAATAATAAACTACTTGCATGACAGGTGCTGCTTAAAATCCCCCAATGATTTGGCCAATAGGGTAGAAGCATGTGTTTGACACTCTAAGTGCTAAACAAAATTCTTAATGTGATGCTTTATTATATAAATTGTTTTTAATCTACTACAGGTTTCAGTCTCTTTTCTTTTCAAACATGTATTTGATAGAATTGTAATTGTATCAAACTTGTGAAGGTTTGGAGCAAAAGAATGAAGTGGACTAGAAGGATATACCTGTCAAAGGTGAAGCCCAATTTCCATTCAGAAGTCAAGAGCCTGAAGAATCACCCACAAGTAGAGTCTGTAATTTTGACTGGGTTGTATAATAACAGGCAACTCAGCTGTCAAATCTGTCTGTAATAGCTCAGACTCTATTTATATTCCCTGCACTTTATTTATAAATAAAAGTATATTTAATTGTTTACCTGATTGTGCAATAGAAATGCATCTTTTTCCTAAGTTTCTTCCTTTGCTTTTGATTGGGTGTGGCTTGGACTTTTGATAAGGTAGGCTCTTAAGATAAAATAAGATTTATATCTATTAAAATGTAATCAATCTAAAAATTGATTTAGGCTTCACGATTTTCTAACAAATAAGAAAGTCTTGCATGGCTCCCTTCAAGGAGCTAAGTTTTTTAAAAATTAAAACAATCATGCATAGGCCAAATGTGTTGCATATAGAAAGCCCTCATTTAAGGATTAGATAACAAAAATCTATTTTCCTTGAGTCAGCATATGCGTATCCACATAATTAGGCATCTTGGCCTCAAAGCCAAGTTATAAGTCCTACATTCTAAATAAAAACAACCATCCACTCTACATGTGCATTGAGACCAAGAAACATTATTTTAAAAGCGACTAGGTGTGTCTAGCTGGTAGTCCCTTCCAGGCGGGACAGTAAATCTAGAGGTCAGGCAGAATATGCCTCATGTGAGGTGTAATTTGTAAGTCCCTTTTGCACTCATTAGATTTAGGGTTCGAGGCAGTACCTAGCGGTAGTCCTCACCTTAGTTTTAGGGTCTGAGGCATGGGTTGATTCTAAATCACCCTATAAGCCCTCACCTTTTGGACAATTCTTCCAACATGTGTCATTGGAATGTAAGCCCCAACTTTCTAATTAAAATATCAACTTAAACCAAAATTAGATCTTTAAAATGTAAAGCCCAACATAGGATAGTTTGAGCACCTCTGAGGGTCCCACAGAATCAAGTGCTCCTACTTCACCTCCTCTAGCTCTCATTCCAAAATCTAATTCCTAGTTGATCACTCCTTTCTGAAATTCCTAAAGGACCAAATCCTTTAACCAAGGCTTTCATGGATTTCAAAAAATCAAATCTTAGCCAATATTTAAATGACTTTAAAAAGAAAGAAAAACTACTAGTTTAATCAAAAAAATTTCCAAACCAAAACTTGTGATGTAATTAACCATAGGGGCTTGCCACTATGGGACGTCTGTACCCCAAAAATAAAATAAATCTCATTTAACCAAACATCGAGTGGTGGAATCTCTGTTAAAATTGTAAATTTTATTATTGAGTCCACAAGGAAATGGTATTTTTATCCTTCGGCGTAATATATCATGTTCTTATGTCAAACTCGATTATAAAGTATGCAATCCGTTGAGGATACAAAAATTCTACAACATGCATGCCTTGCCTAAAATACAATACAACTATTGTAATAAATTTGGGCATGTTGATTATATTTGTGCATTTAAGAGATCCATAAACACCATGACTTCACTATCCTATATATGAATTTCAAAAGAAATTATTATAAGTTCACCACTACCTACACCTGATTCCAATAACAATGGACCCAAACTTAATATGGTACGAAAAAGAAACTTGAAATATTCAACAGAGTTATGACTCCATATAGGATTCTGATGCATCTTGTAAGTAAAACAATAAATTAGATAGAAGAAAATTATAGGAATACAAATATGGGGGCCGATTTTTTATTACTTTTTCAATAATAATGAAAAATACAATTAATCTACTATTCGAGAAGTAGATCAAACTCAACACATATTATTGGAGAAATTTTGTCATCCTCAAGAATCATAAAAAATGATATATTGTCCTGAAAAACAAAAATGTCAGTTCCCTATGGACTCAATGACAAAAGTTACAATTTAAATTTTAATAGAAATTTTTTCTCATTCAATATTTGGTTGAATGGAATTTATTTTATTCTAGGATATGAATGTCCCATAGGAGTCTAGGGTTAATTATATCTCAAGCATTTGGTACTTGAAAAATTTTTGATTAAACTAGTGGTTTCATTTCTTTTGAAAATTATCAAATATTAGCTAAATTTTCATTTTAAAATCTATGAAATTCTTGTTTAAAGATTTTTTGTCTTTGAAAGTTTTAAAGGAAGAGATATATCAACTTTGATTACAGTTCTTGAAATGAGAGTCAAAGAGATGAAGAGGAGTACTTGATTCTAAGAGGAAACTCAGAGGTACTCAAAAATATCATATTTAGGCTTTATATTTTAAAATTCAATTTTTGTTCAAGTTGATTATTTTAATTTAAAATATTGGTGCTTATATTCCAACAACATATATTGGAGGAAATGCCCCGAAGGTGAAGGCTTATGATGTCATTGAAATCAACAATTGTCTCAGACCCTAGAACTAAGGTGAGAACTATTAAGGGAACTACTAAGGGGTAGTTCCCCGAACTAAGGTGAGAACTACTAAGGGGTAGTGCCCCAAACATGATTCTAAGAGGAAACTTAGAGGTACTCAAAAATATCATACTTAGGCATTATATTTTAAAATTCAATTTTTGTTCAATTTGATTATTTTAATTAAAATGTTGGTGCTTATATTCCAACAACATATATTGGAGGAAATGCCCCGAAGGTGAAGGCTTATGATGTGATTGAAATCAACAATTATCTCAGACCCTAGAACTAAGATGAGAACTACTAAGGGGTAGTGCCTCGAACTTAAGTCTAATAGAGTACAAAGGACTTATGAACTACACCTCCCATGAGGCAAAACCAGCCCAACCTCTAGATTTATTGCTCTGCTTGGAAAGAGCTACCAGCTAAACCCACCTTATTTCTTCTAAAATCATGACACCCGGGCTCAATGCATATGAAAAGTAAGAAGGTTGATTTGTTTAGAGGATAGGGCTTACTGCTTATCTTTGTGATGTATAACTAAAAGCATAGGTAATTAAGTAATATTGAAATAAACGCCTTTTAAATTAGAGCAATAATAATTAAGTTTACTTAAGCAACTTAAACAAATCTTGAAAACAAGAAAGAGGCAATTTAAGTATAGGCCAAATTACAAGATAAAAGTTAGAATCATGCATAATCAGTTTCAATCACAATTAGCATAACATGGAAGAGTTCAAAGGAAATCCCTATGTTAACATATAGATTAGGTACTAATTAGATCCACTCACTCAAACTCTTGATGTAGGCTAAACGGAGATAGGTTACACAACCTTTATGATGCCACAAATTAAAGCGAAGACTTAAAAAAGCAAAGACTTGGAGGAGAAATTTACCTTTATCAGGATTTGGAAATGATCTGCCACAGTGCGAGAGATATTTGTTTGTCGATAGTGGTGACGAGAGAGAAGATAATCCTTTCAACGTAGTTTTCAACGGTACGGCTGTAACGCCCCGAGATCTAACTTGGAAAGAATGTCGATCAATAGCCAAACAATTTACCAGAGTTATCTAAAACCATCATTAAGCAATCTATCAAACATCTATAAAATTTAATACATCAATATATCAGTCGATTCATATCTCAAAACAACATGTACAATACTCAGGAACTACACTATCAATGCAAGTAGAGAAATCTATCCTGTCCTGAGTACAAAAGAATCATCTATTGATCAAAAGAACTAAAACCTGTCGATCTGAATCAACTCCTATCTCCTGCTTCCGAGCCCTGACCTGAAAATATCAACCACGTATAATGAGCTTTACAAAGCCCAGAAGGTCACCTAATACCTATAACTGAAATCAAAGCACGGCAATGCTATCAATATGCATGTCAATCTATCAATCCAAATCAGTCAATGGTCAATGAGTCTATGCAGCGGAAATCAATAGTCAATAAAACCAGCCAATGCAGCGGCAGGCAATTCGATAAATCAATTCAATCAATCATCGTCCGTCAATCAAATCAATACGGTCAAATCAATACGATCCAATCAATGAAGTCAAATGAGAAAAGCGATACGAGACAAGGAATCTATAAAACAGTCAATACGGTGTAGAACAATAGCAACAGTGAATCTATAAAATCTATAGGCAGCAATACAATGAATCTATACGATGTCCATGCTATCAATGCAATATCTATATCTATCTATGTCCATATCAATGCTCAGTAGTCAATGCTCGGTAATCAATCGATGAAATCAATGAAATCTATACGATACAGTAAATCCGATCAAATCAATAGAGCAGAAATCGATAAAGAAATAGATCCGTAAATCAATACAGTAAACATGCAATTCAATACTATATACTGAACAAGTACAATCTACTGGCTATGTTGCTGTTGTAGAATCCATATTGCTGTTGTAGATATCAATTTACATTGGTTCAATCAATAAGAGTCGTCACTCTTTTCGCCCGTCGGCATATCAATAAACTCCTTATGTCTCCCTTCAATATATCAATAATCAATGTTTAAAGGAAAGCCCGTCGGCCCACCATCCTGTACAGGTATCAATATCAATCTCCAACCAATGTTCCACTTGCGATCAGTATCAATAGTCAATTCAGTCAATAAGCAATTCAATAGTCAATATTAAAGCAGTCATATCAATAATCATATTCATATTAATTCAATCTATCAATTCCAGACAATTCAGAAATCATACGAAAATCGGGCAGCGTAACAGTAGTCGGTCAAATTTACACAAAAATCCTGCAAAAAGATACAATGCCCAAATTCTTCCAAATTACAGTAGAATATCTATAACATCAATACAAGACTATTATCCTATAGAAACCAAATCAAATCAAGTCCCGATTATTTTCTATTCGATTAAAATCGATTAAAATCACGTAGAATCAATTCCGACCGGAAAAATCTTCGTAGAATACAGTCAAATCGTGTACAATAATCATATCTATAACATATCAAAAGTTGTGCAGTGAAAGTTGTGTCAAATCAAAACCATGTCGAAAAGTCGACTACGAAAACACAAAACAGATCCCAACTCGGTTAAAACACAACATCTTTGAAAACAGAAACAGGGTTCGGAGTCCTTACCACGAGATCTTCACTTTTCCCAACAGCAGCGTCGGACGAAAAGCGCTCCGCGGTCTCCGAAAATCAACTTTTCTCTTTTTCCTTTTCTCTTTCTCTCTCCTCAGATATTTCTGATTTTATAAAAATCTTTTCTCTCTCCTCAAAACGAGCTCATTTCCTTATATCATACTCATATCGGCCTGGCCGATCGCCCGATCGTCCCGGGACGATCAGACCAAATTCTGATCGTCCTGGACCATTCCCAGGGCGATGATTAGGACGGTATTGTGAACAGTGCCGATCGTCCTGGACGATCTCAATATCGTCCTGGACGATCCTGTCCAGAAATCATTCCAGAACACTCCAGAAATCAGCTGTTTTCAATGCACTGATCGGCCTGGACGATCTCAACATCGTCCTGGCCGATTCTGGGAGGAAAATCCAAATCAGAGAGGAACAGTAAGGGAACGAGATATTACAATCTCCCCACCTTAGAAAAATGTCGTCCCGACATTTCCCTACAGGTACGAAGCAAAACAAACAATGCAAAACGATTCGATCGAAATCCAAATCCAAATCAAAACTCGTCGAAATCCATACAGAACACACAATGCAATCAATCAAATGTCAATATGTAATGTTCATATGTCAATATCAATCGGTTAGTCAAATCAATCTTACCAGTAGAATCTTCCGGTCGTTGCTGATCCTCACGATGCTGTAAACTCTGTAGACTGTAGATGCGTGGCACCACTGGAGGAAGTGCAGAAGGTCGTGGCGCAACTATCTCTCTCTGATCTCTGGCAGCTCTATCATCCATCCGGTTCCCTGATCTCTCACTGTAGGCCCTCGAGCCAACAGTCCTCTGCTGTCCTGTACCCGTGCCAGAATCAGTCCTTCCACCCAGTCCTTTCTGAGGACAATCTGCTGCTCTGTGTCCTTGCTGTCCACAGTGAAAACACTGACCCGTCAATAGGTAGCACTGACCTGCATGTCGTCTACCACAGTGAATGCACGTGCCAGAACCACCAGATGATACTATCGATGCTGATCGTGACGCAGATCCCGATGCAGATCCCTTCGAACCCTCATACCTGCTTCTCTTCTCTCTATCTCTGTCTCTTCCAGAATCATCTCGTCGTACGTCATCTCTCCTCCTCCTGGTATCCTCGTACCTCGATACCGGTGTCGCCAAATCAATCTCTATCAATCGGGCTCGCTCCACTAGCTCAGAAAACTCGTGGATCCGAAAAGGTACTAGTGGTTGCCTCAGCTCTCTGTTCAATCCGTGCAGAAATCTATAACATTTGTCTTCGGCAGTAGGGATCAAATGAGCAGCATACCTCGCAAGTGCAGTAAATTCGGCCTCGTACTGCATCACTGACTTGCGGCCTTGCTCCAATCTCATGAAAGCTTCCTGCATCTGTCGCTGAGCTGACGGTGGTACAAACCACATCCTGAATACTGCAGTGAACTCATCCCAGGTGATTTCAGCATTGGTCTTCCCCTGAAACTTCTCTCTCTGCTGTCCAATCCACCATCTCTCTGCCTCACTCTCCAACATGAATACTGCCAATGGTACTTTTCTATTCCCCGGACACTGCATGCTGTCAAAAATCTTTTCCACCCTCATGATCCAATCCTCAGCAGCCTGTGGTCCTACAGCCCCTTTGAACAACGGAGGCTTCAGCTTGTGGAACATCTGCAAGTGTCTATCAACTTCTTCCTCTTTGCTCCCACTCATCTTGCTCTGGGCATCCCCCATAACATGTGCAATCGCAGTAGCTAATTGCATCATACTCTCTGAAGGTACTGGAGCTGCGCTGTGTTGCTCATTCGGTACACTGGATTCTGCTGGAGGATCCATATCTTTTCACCTGCACAATTCAGAACAAATGATACACACATGCAATGATGTATGCCAATGAAGCTCTTAAAGCTACCCAATCTACCCAATCTCTCAATCCAAACCTACAACTCTGGTAACAATCCATTCTTCCAATAACACTGCTCTGATACCAACTTGTAACGCCCCGAGATCTAACTTGGAAAGAATGTTGATCAATAGCCAAACAATTTACCAGAGTTATCTAAAACCATCATTAAGCAATCTATCAAACATCTATAAAATTTAATACATCAATATATCAGTCGATTCATATCTCAAAACAACATGTACAATACTCAGGAACTACACTATCAATGCAAGTAGAGAAATCTATCATGTCCTGAGTACAAAAGAATCATCTATTGATCAAAAGAACTAAAACCTGTCGATCTGAATCAACTCCTATCTCCTGCTCCCGAGCCCTGACCTGAAAATATCAACCACGTATAATGAGCTTTACAAAGCCCAGCAGGTCACCTAATACCTATAACTGAAATCAAAGCACGGCAATGCTATCAATATGCATGTCAATCTATCAATCCAAATCAGTCAATGGTCAATGAGTCTATGCAGCGGAAATCAATAGTCAATAAAACCAGTCAATGCAGCGGCAGGCAATTCGATAAATCAATTCAATCAATCATCGTCCGTCAATCAAATCAATACGGTCAAATCAATACGATCCAATCAATGAAGTCAAATGAGAAAAGCGATACGAGACAAGGAATCTATAAAACAGTCAATACGGTGTAGAACAATAGCAACAGTGAATCTATAAAATCTATAGGCAGCAATACAATGAATCTATACGATGTCCATGCTATCAATGCAATATCTATATCTATTTATGTCCATATCAATGCTCAGTAGTCAATGCTCGGTAATCAATCGATGAAATCAATGAAATCTATACGATACAGTAAATCCGATCAAATCAATAGAGCAGAAATCGATAAAGAAATAGATCCGTAAATCAATACAGTAAACATGCAATTCAATACTATATACTGAACAAGTACAATCTACTGGCTATGTTGCTGTTGTAGAATCCATATTGCTGTTGTAGATATCAATTTACATTGGTTCAATCAATAAGAGTCGTCACTCTTTTCGCCCGTCGGCATATCAATAAACTCCTTATGTCTCCCTTCAATATATCAATAATCAATGTTTAAAGGAAAGCCCGTCGGCCCACCATCCTGTACAGGTATCAATATCAATCTCCAACCAATGTTCAACCAGGTTCCACTTGCGATCAGTATCAATAGTCAATTCAGTCAATAAGCAATTCAATAGTCAATATTAAAGCAGTCATATCAATAATCATATTCATATCAATTCAATCTATCAATTCCAGACAATTCAGAAATCATACGAAAATCGGGCAGCGTAACAGTAGTCGGTCAAATTTACACAAAAATCCTGCAAAAAGATACAATGCCCAAATTCTTCCAAATTACAGTAGAATATCTATAACATCAATACAAGATTATTATCCTATAGAAACCAAATCAAATCAAGTCCCGATTATTTTCTATTCGATTAAAATCGATTAAAATCACGTAGAATCAATTCCGACCGGAAAAATCTTCGTAGAATACAGTCAAATCGTGTACAATAATCATATCTATAACATATCAAAAGTTGTGCGGTGAAAGTTGTGTCAAATCAAAACCATGTCGAAAAGTCGACTACGAAAACACAAAACAGATCCCAACTCGGTCAAAACACAACATCTTTGAAAACAGAAACAGGGTTCGGAGTCCTTACCACGAGATCTTCACTTTTCCCAACAGCAGCGTCGGACGAAAAGCGCTCCGCGGTCTCCGAAAATCAACTTTTCTCTTTTTCCTTTTCTCTTTCTCTCTCCTCAGATATTTCTGATTTTATAAAAATCTTTTCTCTCTCCTCAAAACGAGCTCATTTCCTTATATCATACTCATATCGGCCTGGCCGATCGCCCGATCGTCCCGGGACGATCAGACCAAATTCTGATCGTCCTGGACCATTCCCAGGGCGATGATCAGGACGGTATTGTAAACAGTGCCGATCGTCCCGGACGATCTCAATATCGTCCTGGACGATCCTGTCCAGAAATCATTCCAGAACACTCTAGAAATCAGCTGTTTTCAATGCACTGATCGGCCTGGACGATCTCAACATCGTCCTGACCGATTCTGGGAGGAAAATCCAAATCAGAGAGGAACAGTAAGGGAACGAGATATTACAACGGCCAACCTCCAAGTTGATGTTGAAGAACGGAGACTTCAGGATATCAACTTGCCCTTGATCGTTGTAAACATACCCGTGGTAATGTTCTGGATCAGCCATACATCAAGGAGCCGCAAATTACAAGGTTCTGAAATTTCTGGACAACAATCGGTGAACTTCTGGATGGTAGGACAGTAAGGAGAAGATGTAGAAATTTTGGAACAGCACTTGATCTGCTACTGGATAGCAAACAGTTGTTCCTGGATAGCAATCTTATTGTTCTTGGAAGTCCTAAATAGCAAATACGATCCGAGAAAATTTTGGAAAACAATCTTCTAGCCTACAAATCTGGACAGCAGTTGCGAGTGAATCTAGGCGGCAAGGGCTTAATGTGGTCGGTTATGGAAAAGAGAAAATATCTCTTACTTGGCAAGGGGAATAATCGGGGATGTAATAAAAGAGATGGAATAAAAAAGGGAATGGATGAGAGAGGAGGCCGGCGGCTTGCATTAGAAAGGGGATTTGATTTGGGGATTTAAGTTTACTACCAAACATAGAATTTTCATAAGGGAAAGTGGAATTAGAGCAAAACTCTAATTAAATTCAAATAGGGATAATTGGGGAAAGCTTCCTAATATAAGTTTTTTTTATCTTAGGAAAGAATTTCAAAATTCAAATAATATTTAAGTTTGAATTTGAAAAGTTTTCTAAATTAAGATTTTCAAATAAGGAAGGTAGTGAATAATTAGTTCGAATTTTGGAAGCAAAGGGATGGGAGGTGGCCGGCGTCTAAGGGATTGGAGATGGGTCTAAGGTTTGGCCAGCAGCTAGGGAAGGGATTGTGGGGTTTGGCTAGCGGTTAAGGAGGGGAGGGAGGCTTTAGGGCCGACGGCTATGGTGGGGAGTGGTTAGAACCGATGATTAGGGGAAGGGTTTTGGGGTTCTTGACCGGCGACTATGGAGAACGATGGGTAGGTTTTGGAAAGAAAGAGAAACCATGAACCCGAACGCTTCCTACGATTGGTGGGTGGTACGTCGCCCTCACTTAGGGACTTTAAACAAGCTCTCTCAAGAACTCTCACAACTCAAAAACATAGTGCAGAAAAACTTTCTTCATAATCATCATTAACCATCACAAGAATAAGAAGAGGCTATAAATAGCACCCAAGTACAATAATAAAACTAAAGACAAAAGTACCACCAAGATTCATAAGCACCTACTCCCTCAAGTGAGGGTAAAATCAGAAAATAAACAACAATAAATCAAATACAACTAATAATTCAAAAGTAAAGTGGTGCGATCGTGGCTGTAGATCGACGACCCCGTCTCTGGTAAACTCTCCATGGTCGGATGTCCTAATCACTTTGAGGCTAAGATGCATGACCATGAAGGGTATGCAGAATGTTAACTCACAAATGCATATTTTTGTTATTTGATCCTTAAGTGGAGGCTTTTCTACATTGGACTAACTGGGCTATACATAATCATTTTTAATTTTGAAAAACTTAACTCCTTGAAGGGAGCTAGTAATTTTTCTTTTTATTTGAAAAACATGAAGTCTATGGTTGATTTCATGTTGTTTAAATTTTAACAGGTAGAAAAATTAGTTTTATCCTAAGAGTCTACCGCATCAAAAGTCCAGGCCATTCCCAAGAAAAAAAGGAGAAGAAACTTAGAAAAAAGCATGATTTTCTATTGCGCAATCAGGTAAAAAATCAACACATGCTTGCATATATGTATCATCAATCAAAAGAAACATAAATTATAGAGTCTAAATTATTACAACCAAATTTGACATCTGAGTTACCTGTCATTATACAACCAATATGATATTTCTTACAGACTTTACTTGTATGGAGTCTTCAAATTTTGTCTTTTAGGCACGTCTTGAGCTTCACCTTAAGCAGGTACATCCTCTTAAACTGCCTCTCCTTTAACTAAATCCCACATGTTCAAATATACATCCTAAATCTATCAAATATATGTTTTAAAAAGAAAAGACTCAAACCTACAAAATAATGGATTAGGAGCAATCTATATATATCATGAAAATAAATCCAGAATTGCCTAGCACTTGAAGTGCTAAGTGCCTACTTTTATACTATTAGCCATGCCTCTTGAGGGGTTCAAGTGACGCCTGCAAGCAAACAGTGTTGGAATAATCATAACTTATTTTACCCCCACTTGGACACAGCCAACTACAGAAAAAACATATATCTATACCATATCCACTTAAAGGAAAGTGCTCACAACGCAAATAATCCAACATCATCACACCATGACATCAACTACATGGGCAAAAAAAGATAAATTATAATACTAGCATGCCTAGGGTCGTGCACCTAACTGGGTGCTGGCAGTGGTATGTCACACTACAAGTGTTGTTTGAATTTATTTTAGAATGAAGATGTTTAATTTTAAGCCAATGATGATTTCACTTTAAGTTTTTTGTGACTTAAATATTTTATTTGACTTTTACGTGTTTCACATTTTGGAGGGTTATATAAGAACCCATAAATATCAACTGCTTGTTTTTAGGCAAGCCCGCTACTTATGAGTCTTAAGATACAATGATGCAATCATTCAACCTTTTGATGGTAGAATAATTGATCGTTGTATCAAAGGAACTTAGGTAATGTCTACCTAATAGAATCAAAGAGAAATGTTTATCTAATGAGGTAAGGTAGCCATGCCTAAGAGTTATACTTGAAGACTAATAAAGTAAGATAAACTTCAACATATAGTAAAATCCTAAGGGACATCTAAAGGTTGAGTTTTAGTTATCATTAGGAGAGATCATGTGATAAGAGATGCTACTTAGAGTTTTGGTCTTAAAGGATCTATCTAACATGTAGCTTTTGGGCTAATTATTGGAGAATTCTCCTTAGCTTTGGGAGCTAGGGAGAGAAAAATTTCCTACAACCTAGAGGTTGGAGAAAATGAGATGAGACTTATAGCTTTGAGGCTAAGGAAATGGATGCTTCCTTTAGCTTAAAAACTAAAGTAAAAGAAATAAGGTATCCAACACATAAATCTTTATTTTCATTTAGGGTGCTAAGGTCACTATAGTCAATCTTATTTTCACAATCTTCATTAAAACGTTTAGCAAAATATCTCATTCATCTTTGTTGAATATCATCTTCTAAGAATAGTATTTTTTTATCTTCATCTTTAATACAATTCACTTGAACTAAATCCTTACTACTCCTATCTCTTTGTTTGGCTAACTTATACATATATCTTTCTCCCTCTTTAGTATCTAATCTATTATATAAATCACTAAAAGCTAATGTCTTTGCATCGCAAATTGCTTTCTTAGCATCCTTACGAGCCACTTTATATATTTCTCAATTATCACAATTTTTAAAATTAAACTATTTTTTATAACAAAGCTTCTTATTTTTAATTTTTTCTTGCACATTAGGATTCCACCACCAACTATTTTTACTATTAGGAGTTTTTCCCTTGGATACTTCAAGGACATCTTTTGCAATATTCTTAATATCACTAGCCACTTTTTCCCACATAATATTAGCATCCTCATGCACAGACAAAATTTTAAGATCTAAAATCTTATTTCCAAAAATATTTTTGTTAATATTCTTTAAATGCCCTCATTTAATCATAGAAAATTGTTTTCCTTTATTTTTTTATTTTATGCCCCTTTATCTTAAAGTCCAAAACTAATAATCGATGTTTGGTACATAAATTTTCACTCGGAATAACTTTATAATCTTTGCAATCTAAACGATTTAATTTTCTAATAAGAAAATAATCAATCTGGGTTGTACAATATCCATTTTTATAAGTGATGAGATGTTCATTCCTTTTCTTAAATAAGGTATTAGCAATTGAAAAATCATAAGCTAAACAAAAATCCAATATGATTTTGCCACCTTCATTGGTCATTCCAAATCTATGGCCACCATGAATTCTTTTAAAATCATCTACCTCTCTACCAACATGTCCATTTAAATCTCCTCCAATAAAAACTCTTTCTTCAAGAGGTATATTTTGTATTAATTCTTCTAAGTCATTCCAAAAATTTAATTTAGAACTCATATCCAAACCTACTTGAGGAGCACAAGCACTTATAATATTAACAATCTTATCATCAACAACAATCTTTAAAGCTATAATTTTATCTCCAATCCTATTAATTTTTATAACAAGAGGGAATATATAATTTCTATTCCTATGCTTGAGGTAGATATATTTGTTGATTTTGGTTCAACAAATAAATGATTTGGTGTAGATTTGATTCACTCAACATGGGTTGAGTGAATATGAGAGTTTCCTACAACTTTTGAGTTGTGGAAAGTAAGAAATTTCTCTACAATTTTGTCTCATAGAAAAGAGAGGAGAAAATACAATTTAGAGGTTACAAATTAGAGGGGTCTTTTTGAATACTTTGGTATTCAAAGATAGTTAATGATCCACCCAATTTGTGTTGGGCAAAAAACAAAGAGATGACATGTAGGTTTGGGCTACAGGTCATCATGGATTTCTTTGAACCTTAAGGTGTCCAAAAAAAAAATGTTCATTGAGTATTTTCCTACAATCTTGGTTTGTAGGAAATGAAAAAGAAAATGCAACTTAGAGGTTGCAACTTCATGAACCAAGATCATTGAGTATTTTCCTACAAAGAAAGATGTTCATTGAGTATTTTCCTACAATCTTGATGTTTTGGTGCTCAAAGAGAGGATTTTACCCTTCTAACTTGGGTTGGAAGGATGAATTGGAGATAGGAATTTGATTTCTATGCTTGATAAAATTACTTATTGATTTTGGCTCAACAAATGAATTGGTTTAAGTGTATGGTTAATTCACTCAACATGAGTAAAGTGAAAGTGAGATTCTCCTACAACTTGGAGTTGCAAAGGAGAGAAGAGGCGTGCAACTTAGGGTTGCAAACTCATGAATGCTCCTTAAACATTTGGTGTTCAAAGAGAAAAAACACTCACTTAATTTAGGCTGAGTGAATAGGGAAGTTTTCTACAATTTTGAGTTATAGAAGGGATAGAAGAATATGTAACTTATGGGTTTCAAATTCACAAACATTCTTCGAACATTTTGGTGCTCAAAGAGAATAAGTACACTCTCCTAATTTGGGTGAGGAGAATGAGACAATATTTGAATGTTCTCCTACAATTTTGGCTTCTAGGAGATGATGAAGAAAATGTAACTTAGGTTACAAATTGGAGGTATTTCTTTGAGCATTTAATGTTCAAAGAAAGAGATTTATGTTCATTTAATTTAGGCTAAGTGATTGGGGGAATGAGGACTAGGATTTGGATCATATGATTTTCTAGTGCACTTTTAGGCCCCTTTAGAGATCATTTGGAAACCTCTATATGGGCTTTGAGAGCAACAATAAAGGATATTATTTGTTGGTTTTGTGCTCCAACAAATAAGATGGGAGAGCTTGGAATTTGGCTCCAAGTTGGGAGTTTGTGGGATGGCATGTTGAGTATTTTGAGAAAATTCAGAACACTACACACAAAGCGATCAATGATATCTCCTAGGAGATGCTAACAATTCATGATAGAAGCCTTTGGAGCCTTGAGGAGGCTCTAAACGTCATGCATGAAAGAAATATGCATGTGAAAGTGATTTCCCTAATCTTCTATGAATGTTTTGGATAAATTGGAAAGAAGGAATGTTCATTTGAAAGCCTCTAAATGGATCCTGGTGGTCGATTTTTTCATGATCTAAGAGGAATCTAAGAGTATGCACGAGATGATTTATCATTTTAGGAGTTTTAGGGGTCTCCATGTTATTTCAATCATCTAATTTGAAGTGTCATAAATAAGCTTAAATAATTTTGAGGTATAATGAACGTCATAGATGAATTTAATTAATTACTTTGTCACGGGTCCTATGGTGTAGGCCTTTGAGGGTCTATGCAAGGTCCATGATGAGACACAAGTTCCCCAAATTAATTGAATTCCTCTCTAAACATTTGTCAAAAATCACAAAAATTCCTTTTATGCGCATTCCTAATAGTATGCAAGCTCCCACTTTTAAAACATGCACATTGGCATTTAGTTTAAAGAAAAATGACAATGCTAGCCTATTGTTCAATTATAGGCGACGGCTAGGTAAGCAAAATGAATCCTAAAACATACATTTGGGAGGTGTCAGATGCCTATCCAACACCCCTACGCACGTCGATATCCTCCTCGGGCTCTCACATGAGAGAAAACAAGTGCAAATTGACAGATTTCCACTATTTTGCGAAGAGGACAACAAACATGGGTTTATTTTGGCATTTTGGAAAACATAGTGCATGGGTTTCTAAGGACCTAAGGCACGGGGAGCATCAACCACATCTATAAGGCTTAGAGACCTACAATTTTCCTAAGTTTGAGAGATTTTACCTCCATGGGTTGTCACGACACCAACTACACTCCACTCGCCTTGAAAAAGGCGAGAATGCAGAGACGAGGAAGGTAAAATTTGATGTCTACACTGCTCCAAGCACTGTCTATGCCATCATGAAGCCTCCAGACATCATTGCTACTGTCCAAAAAAAACTGTTTGGATTGCTTCGAATGTTGATTTTGCTGTTTGAAAATTTCTGAAAGCCACTTTGACCATCGTAAGCTTGCAAGTTTTGAAATAAGGTGGTGGAGAAGTCTTCCTTACTATTCTTTCCCACAATCCGACTCCAAATACACGCACAGGAAGAAGTTCAACCGCTTGTCCTCCATGCATATTATAAGAGGTCCCCCTTATATTGAGTGCACACAGGACTCGCCCCTATCCTGCTCGTCCCGTCGACTATGGGCCACACGCACGCAAGAAGGGGACTCGCCCCCTACTTTGCTCCGCCTGTCGACCCAGATCGAACGAATCGAGACCAAGTCGCAGACTCGGTTTCCCCTCTATTGGCTCGAACGGACTGAAGTAAGCACACTGGAGGTTTTCGCTCTGCATTCCTCACCCACACGCAAATGCCACACCTCTCACTCTAACTATGTTCGAGACTTCCGAAATGCCAGACCCACCGAATGCCTCCTCTCCAACCATTTCTTCTCTCATAACGTAAGAAACGAGGGAAATCTACTCGATTGGATTTTCTGCCAAGGCAATCTGTTATAGCCGCTGAAATCAAACGCAATTCGATGGGAAAGGACACTGTAGCAATGACCAATTAAATTTGGACCATTCGATGGATTTTCTTGATTTGGAAAGTCAAATGAACCAAGATTTGATCAATTGAGGCTGAAATATGGACTTGGCTCAAACCGATTTGAGTCGATTCGGGTCCGATTGGATCCAATTGAGCCCATTTTGCAAAATTGGATTCGAATCGGCAACAATTTGAATCGAATTTGGTTTGATGAGCCTCGACGTGGCTCGATTGAGTTCGATTTGGACTGATTTGAGTTGATCTTGGTCGATTTGATTTTAATTTGATGAATTTGAGCATAATTTAATCATATTTGGGCTCGATTTGGGACATGTTTGCTTTGAAATAGAGTCGATCGAGCACAATCGAGCCCCAATGGGCTTGAATAAGCTCGATCCAGGCTAAATCAGGCATGATTGTGAAAATAAAAGTCAACACATCTCATGATAGCCCAAGACTACTCCCCCTTAAATAGCCCTCACACACATTAAACACAATTGAAACATTCATAAACAACATAAACACAATTAGAAAAACTTCCTAAACAATAAAATCTTCCTAAACAACATAACTACAATTAAAAAAAACCTTCCTAAATAATTAAAACCTTCCTAAACAGCTCCTCTTGATTCATCCTCCTTACATAATAAATTATAGCTCCCCTAGGCCCCACAAGGGGGGCCGAAATCTCTCCCTCTACTACACCTGGTTTCACCCAGCCAAAGGCCTAGTTCGGCCAAAGCCGGTCTGGCTGTGCCATGGTTTAAAATTGCGCAATATAAGGCTCGCCTTGAGGCCCACCTTTGTGCAATTCTAGTAAAAAATGCCTCGATGCTTACGCCTCGAGTTTTTTTTATGAGGCTTCCGCCTCAACTTGGTTGAGGCCCGCCTTGAGGCCAGCCTCGCCTTACTGGCATGAGGCTTAAGCTTCACGCTATATATATTAAAACTTACATAAACCTTGAACTAAATGCCTGACATTGGACTCTATAGGAGAGGAGGAAGGGGAGAGAGCAGTTCATCATAATGATGATTCAAATGAAGAATCCCTTAGTGATGACAGTGCTGATGACTTATGAGTTCTTATGTGATATGTCATTGCTTTTTTTTTTTTTTGGAAATTTGATTTATATGTTAATGAAAAGAATACGGAGATTTGAGAAAGATAGAATTTTGAGTTGAACTATATTTCATGTTGTCTAATTATTAGGATATTTTGATTTCACTTCATATCTTATGCTTTTTTATGTTTTATATTATTTACTCATTAGTATATAAAAAAATTATCATTTTATGTTTACGCAATCTTTTGATTTTGAGGCTTACGCCTCAAAACGCCTTGAGGCTTACGCCTCGCCTCACGAATGAAAAACGCCTCAATACCCGAATATGCAATTTTAAACATTGGGCTGGGCTGGTCTAGTCTGGGCCGACAAAGTGGCCCCCCCTTGGCATATCAGATCCATAAAGTCATGATCAATGTGGTTTACAATGTATAAGTTCTCGATTGTAGGCAACTCAAGGTATGCCCAAAGTAACCTTTTGAAGGGAACGATATAAAGTAAAAAATTTGATTCTTGCTTTTTAGCATGAACATGCAATATATTGAAAATTAGTTTCAAGCTACGAAATTTCAAATTTCATAGAAAACTTGATTATACACTAGATTCATAGTTTTTTTATGATTACTTTTATATATATTCATCCTTAGTTCATAACTCGAGAACAAGGTAAAGCATTGTGGGGCCAAGTGACTTACTAATAGAGAACACATAGCTAAGCAGCTTAGTTTTGTCCTATGAGCCCTCCCTACCAAGCTAATGAAAGAAGCACAATATTGGATCATAATCAAGATATTTAGAGACATGTTATGATTAATCATTAGCTATATGAATTTTAATTGGATACTATCTTTTGATTAAAGAATGTTTGACTCGCTAGAATTTAAATCAAAATTGCATCAAAATATATGTTAGAATATACATGATTAATAGATTATGAATATCTCTTATGCAAATTAATTTTTGAGACCATTTATTTATGTATTAATTAAGATTGGCAATTTTATAAAAGAATTAATTGAACATATGCTATTTTTAGTATCATATTAATTTGATAGTTGTTATGATCACAGCTTTATAGATATTTTATTATTAGACACATTTCATGCAAATAAATGCAAAAGGGGTCATTTACTTTTGATATGATCTACTACTTGCATTTATGGTAACTCTTTTTGATGATGTCAAAAGGATAGAATTGCTTTTGGTGGTACATATCATAGTTGATTTTGGTAGATGTATGTTCAATGGGTTCAATTACATGACTTCTAACAAGAATGTAGCGAGGGATGATTTTTTTTTTCCACCCTTCAACAACATTAATTTATAACATCAAATGGAGGAAAAATATTTGTCCCCATATGCACAATCTTATTATCATATGACTAAAATTGCTCATCAGTTATTAATGATAGCAAACTCTTATTAATATCATCTATTAATTTATAAGTGTTCAACAAGTTCACTAATTTTATGGTGAAACACGAAGATGAAGGACACTTAAAAGGCTTGAGACACTTAAAACCTGGAGATAAGTTTAAAAATATTATATGATATGCTTAGGATCTTTAAAAAACTTGATAACATTAAATTAGCAAAGCATTGGTTGCTTCCCTTTCCTGCCAGAATCCAACCCATCATCATTATACTGGGCATCATCGTCACAACATTCAAATTGCAGTAGGAGCAAACTTCTTATAATGGATTTTGCAAACCAAGGGGGATTTCATCCTCAAATTGGCACCCATTTTGCTTATAAATAAGATCAATTTTGGGTTGTTAGAATGGAATGGAATGGGAGAAAATTAAAGCTCAAGTTTTTCATCATTTTGAAAAGTTAGTATTCAAATAGTGTTTCCTTTTAAGCCATTTGTGATCCAAGTCTTCACTTCTCAATCACCTTACTCTTTTTATTTGTTTCTAATAATCTTCTAAAAAGGGATCAATTTTGTTGTCTTGTATCCACTTACCTTTATACTCTCCAAAAACTAGGTAGAGTTTGTAGTGTTTCCCTTGCTAGGAACCAAAAAGTGGGTTACCCCATCATTTAAGGAAAAGATGGAAGGTTCTACACGTCAATTGTGTAAGAAATTATATATCGTGCAAAAGCTTCTCCAGCTATGGTGACAAAAGAAAAAGGTGGAATTACCAAAATAAGTGACCAAGACAAACGTAAGCAGCTGGTGTCAAACCACGTTTAAAAATTTTTTTGTACTCAAAGCTTTATAATTTAATTGTGTTACTTTACCTAACTATATTTTATGCTTAACGTAGGGATTGCCTTGTGTTAACTGCTTATGTAATATTATTGTTGCTAACTATTAGAATTGTGCTTCACACTTTACATCTAACATTATACCTCTTGCAAAAACAACAACAACAACAAGTCTTTATCCCACTATGTGGGGTCGGCTACATGAATCATTTTTTACCATTGTGTCCTATTAAGAATCAAATTCTCATCTAAATCTAATAAAGAAATGTCATTTCTAATATTTTCTAACCAAGTCTTTTTAGGTCTACCTCGAACTTTCTTAACATAAGTCAAATCTAATGCATCTACATTCCTAACCACATCACGGGCAGGTCGCCGTTTTATGTGACCAAACCATCTAAGGTGACTCTCTTTAATCTTATCTTCCATTGGAGCTACTCTAACCTTTTCACATATATGCTCATTTCGTATCATGTCTCTAAGAGTAAAGCCACTCATTCACCTGAGCATCCTCATTTCTGCAACACTTAACTTAATATTATGCTTCTCTTTTAATGGCCAACATTATGCACCATAAAGCATTGCAGGTCTCACAACCATCTATTAAATTTTAATACAGTTGAAGTCTATTTTGATCTTTCATAATGAGTCAAGAGACCATTTTGATTCTTTTCTAGACAAAAAATTACAAGTTACTGTTAATAAAACTGGTATATGAACCCTAAATCAGTCACAAATAAAAAATACTAATATATTTTCAAAACAGAGAAAATAATCCCAGGAGGACACGTAATCAAATAACTCCTGAACTGGAAGATGGACGGAATTACGCAGTTCAGACCTTTATTGCAAAGGGGTTGTTGACTTGGCCCATATTCATTGGATGAGTACCTTACATTCACGCACTTTATTGCCAAAATGAATATTGTTTTCTCTAAGACTACTATAACAGTTGGCAGTTAAATGAATCATATCTTATTTTTGGCATTTCAGCTGCTATGACTCAGTTAGAAAAAAAATCCAATACAAGTTTTAGACTCAATGTGGAAAGATATTAAGAAGCATGGGAAAAACTCAATTATGTCACATCTTACGTCCAAGGCATTGTGAAGAAGATATGAAGAGGCACACCGAGAGCTTCAGCGACATGTGCATGCCCTGCAAATATTTTAAAATATGAGAAGTCTCTCGGTAAATTTCCGAATCACAATTCAGCTTATACAGTGCAGCTCATAATGTCATGTAATTAAATATAACTCTACAACAAGAAATAAGAAATTGTCTGTGAATTTTACTCCAATGGATGGGTTGGGAATACACTCCAGCATAGCGATATAGGAGTTTTCTTTATCATGAGAACTTCAGTTTCTTGAAAATATGGGAGTGACTTGAATTTCAGCAAACCAAAATTGCACAAGAGAAAGATTTGGTTGATCAATTATTCAAGAAGTTTAATGAAATTACCCTAAAAGAGGAAAAGCCGGAGAGCCTGATAGGGTCTTTCATTTAAGATGGGTTAGACAACCTCTTAGAATATAGGTTTCTTGAAACGTAGAAAATAGTTAAATATGGCATAAATTTTTTTTGAACAACTCACATATGATTAGAGACCTGATTCTTCGGTGTTCTTAAATTATACTACATTACATTTCAATACAATTCATGTGATCCAAATGAAGAAAATTTTTAAAAGACATCATAACTTAAATATGAATAATAAGCAGAAGCTGTCCAAAATTTTATTTCTTAATTTTTCATCTATAGAGCAATTACACGAAAACTAAAACATGTAACCATTAACAGACTACTAACCTTAAACAAAATATTCCTTATATTGACAAAAGTAAACACAAAATCAAAACTGAACTTTAGCATAACCTTATACTTCCCTTTTCCTGTGAGAATAACCGGAATAATAATTTGGTCAGCTATGACGCCTATAAAAATATGCAACTCTAGTAAAATAATCAAAGTCCGAAAGAACTAATGAGAGACAAATAAATATCATAATAAAACAGAACTGTGTGTGGCATCATAGTATAATATAATCACATATTACAGAGATTTACACGTAGAATGGCTTTATGAATCAAAAATTAAGCTATTTACAAATATGTAGGAGTACAAAGGCAACGTCCCTACAACTAATTTAAATGCATATACAATCAGCTTTATATACTGTATACAAATTCATATCTTACTTCCTACACATGCTGACTGACAAGCCGGACACCTCGCATTCTCCTGTGCGTGTACGGCACCTACACCAACCGAATTTATTAATAGGCAAGTTCACCATTTCCTACAACCCAAAACAAACTAATTGATTGGATCTTCCCAACTGACTTACCATTCAATTTTATTTTAGTATACATGACCCGAAACCCAACTGTCTTACCAGTCAATTTTCTTTTAACATGCATGACCTGAAACCCAACTAATGTTAAACTAAACTGGATTATCAATTTTACAAAATTTACCCATCAGCACCAACAAACATGCTTTAACTTTTTCTTTACTGATTTCTCCCCCTTCTTCTTCATACTCTCCCGTATATTTCTTCTTCTTTTCTTCATCTTCTTTACACAAATTTCGCTATAGCTCTTTTCAACCAGCCGAATTCCCTTCCCAGCCATTCAGCCAACTCTCAAATAGCATGCAAATTTCAGCACTTGAAGGAACGATTGAGACTCCTACTAGGTAGCTTCCTTCAATGATCTATGCTTCCATTTTACTTTTACATATGGAATTATTCTGCTCCTTAATTCACAAACATCAAATTCCAAAATCTTCTCAGGCTACTCTGGATAAGTTAGATCACTCTGCACAATATCTTTTTATGGAATCCTCAGATGTTCATATGTCACTCATTTACTGAGTATAGATATATGAAATACATTGTATATATCATATATATATATATATATATATATATATATATATGCAAGTAAAACCAAACGATAAGCAACCTTTCCAACTCTTTGAATAATTTCAAAGGGCCCAAACTATCTCAGACTCAGCTTTCCCCTTCGGCCAAATCACAAGATGCCTTTCATAAGTACTACCTTCAAAAACACAAAAATCTCCAACTTTGAACTCAACACTTCTATGTTTAGGGTCATAGTGTTTTTGCTGATGGTCATATGCTTCCATCAATTTATTATTAATCAATCATATTTTTTTGGTGGCTTGATCGATCAATTGTGGATCCAATAACTGTCTTTCTCCAACTTTGACCTGGCTCAGAGGATTTCTGCATCTCTTGCCATACAAAACTTCATAAGGAGCTATTTTGATTTTGGATTGATAGTTATTACTATAAGCAAATTCAATCAAAGAAATATGATCTTCCCAACTATCATCAAAGTCTTAAAAATACAATCTTAGCAAGTCTTCCAACACTTGAATAATCCTTTTTTATTAATCATTTGTTTGTAGATAACAGGTTTTACTGAGATTCAATTTAGTAACCAAATCTTTATGAATGTCATTCCACAATCAGAATGTAAACCAGTCGTCTCTGCCTGATACAGTAACTTTCAAAATTCCATAAAATTTGATAATTTCTATCATAAACAATTTTGTCAACTTCTCCATTAAATCTGTCTGAAGAATAGGTAAGAAGTGCATCAATTGTATTAACTTATCAATTACTAACTAGATACAAGTATGCCCTTCCTTAGACTTTGGAAAACCTATGAAAAAATCCATAGCCATGCCCTCCCACTTCTATTCAAGTATAGGCAATGACAATAACAATCCACTAAGTTTTTGATATTCAACTTTCACCACCTGGCATGACTTATATTTAACCACAAAATCACCTATATCCTTCTTTATTCCAGACCACCACCATAATAATTTCAAGTCTTTATACATCTTTGTACTACAAGGGTGAATGGAGTAACTTGAAAAGTGAGATTCAGTTGAGATCTCAAGTCAAATAAGAATCTCCTGGGGCCTAAAGTTATCCCTTACTTCTGATCGATGCTTGATCAAGGCTGAGATCCTGCCTTTTTCCTAAATGAATTTGATCCATTAGATCCCTAGTATTCCCCACTATCTTTTTGTGCCTCTCAAACTCTTTCTTTAAAGTAGGATGCACGATCATTTGATATAGTCTACTAGGTACTTGATCATTCAGGTTGATCACTTCCAATAGCAAGAATGTAATCTCTTTAATTAATTCATTCTCTTGAGCTAGCATCCAATTAACTTGTCCACTAGATTTCCTGCTCAATACATCAACCACTACATTGGCTTTCTCTAGACAATACGGATTCAGCAAAAACAACAACATCAAGCCTTTATCCCACTATGTGGGGTAGGCTACATGAATCATTTTCTCCATTGTGCCCTTCTAAAAGTTAAATTCTCATTTAAATCTAATAAAGAAAGGTCATTTCTAATATTTTCTAACCAAGACTTTTTAGGTCTACCTCTACCCTTCTTAACATAAGTCAAATCTCTACTTTTCTAATTGGGTTATCGGAAGGCAGCCATTTTATGTGACCAAACCATCAAAAGCGACTCTCTCTAATCTTATCTTCCAGTGGAGCTACTCCAACCATTTCACCTAAAACTCATTTCGTATCCTGTCTTTAAGAGTAAAGCCACTCATCCACCTGAGCATCCTCATCTCTGCAACACTTAACTTAATATTATGCTTCTCTTTTAATGGCCAACATTCTGCACAATAAAGCATTGCAAGTCTAACCACGATCTTATAGAATTTTCCCCTAAGTTTGAGGGGAATTTTTCTCATTACATGTATGGGCTTTCCAAAGAAGTAGCATTGTCTCGAATTTTTCTAGCATTTTTCTAAATGAGGGTTCTTACATGTAGTAGAAAATGATATCGTGTGAGACCCTCTAGCTTATTGTTGTTGTTGCTTCTATTGTTGCTTTGAAATAAACTTTTGTTTCTTAAATTGATCTCCTCTCTATCAAATGCCCTCTTCTAACTGCCTATACCCCATCTTTGATTTACCATTTCAAAATTTCTCTCCAACAATCGTGCACTCTCAACCAGCTCAAAAAACTCTTTAATGCTCAAAGGGATAAGAGGTTGCCACAGCTGATTGCTCAAACTGAACTTGTAGTTTTTCTCCACATGAGTGCTGATAAGCTATAAGCATATCTCAATAAAGATGTAAACTCTGCCTCATATTGAAGTAAAATCTTGGCCTTAAATCGGTTTAACAAAGCTCTTCTACATCACCTTTTTGGCCAATGGAGGACATACCAATCTCTAAACACTTGTTCAAGCTCTTCCCAAGAGATTAACTCTTTCATGTATACAATCAAATTTCTCTAAATGTTGACCTCTCAATCACCTTTCTATTTCACCATCTAATACAAAAATAGTTAAGGACACCCTTCTTTCACTGAGACATTTCATTTTGTTTAAGATCTTTTCAATTATGATCAGCCAGTTCTGAACAACTCTTACATGCACTCCTCCCTTGAATAGAGGTGGCTTTAAACTCTGAAATAGTTTTAAATATTTATCTATCTTTATACTCAACGGCAAGGTTTAAAATTGCGCAATTGGGCATTGAGACATTTTTTATTTGTGAGGCAAAACGTTTTGAGTCTCAAAATCCAAAAATTACGTAAAATAAAAATAAAGGTCAACTTTCTACTGAACAATTAAGCCTTAAAGTGATGCAGGCACTACCAGAGATTGTATCTTCTCCATCATTTGTATCATCTGCATTTGCATAACCATTCAAAACATCAATGTTGTAGGATTTTACACCACTAGTACATTCTCTTCCTTGAGTGCACTGCCCTTAGCCGATGCAACATCCTCAGGACCTTCAGGTGGTATCCAGCCGATGCCAAACGATCTTCAATTCACTTAAGAACTCTCTCAGTCATATAGCTCCTTCCACAACATGATGATCATTACAATTCAGTGCAAGATCAAATTGTGGCAAAATATATTTTAATTAGGAACTTTATTGAATATCATAAAATTAAATCCTTCAAATCATATTTTATCATAATATAACACTGGTTTATATCAATAATAAAATACCGGTTTAAAACATGTTTATAACATACAAAAATTATATACCTGGTTGAAATAGTGTGCAGGTCAATATAACCCTTTTGGATATTGGTTAATCAAATGCATAAGTCCGATGAGTGACAACTCTTTTAAAAATACTACGGGATTGAAGCTTACCATTTTTTATTTCAGGGTATCTTAGAAAAAATGCTACGCAATGGAAACAATAAAAATATCAAAGTATCTCAAAACTACTAGCAAGTTTCCCCCAAGGCCAGGGCATCAGCAGGGGGTGTCCAAGTCAAGCATTCAGCCCTTGACCGACTCCAAACCGATAAACCAATCTCATTCTTAGGTCACATAACTTAAGCAGTTGAAAACAAAAGAAAAGAGGATTGTTTTCATATGTATGTAAAAGATAAAATAAATGACAGTTTATTTTGATGTACACTTAGAAAAGTTATAACCTCACCGTAAGCAGGAGGATTTGCAATAAGTGCTTGAGCTCTGAAGGGTACACCAGTTTCTAAGTCGGGTTCTGTACATGCAGGGAGGAGAGAATTTATAATCTCCTTAAGCTGCTTCCTTTGTATCGATATTTCTGCTGGACCGGATAGTAGAAAACCCTTGTTTCTTACCATATCTGTTGTTATCATAACGAAATACCATGTCAGCTTATTTCGCTAGTACAATGTTGATCGGATGATATCCATTTTTTATAAATTTCAAAAATTAGCAGCATAAGTTGCCTATATCGATTTTTTAAGCAGGAATTTTCATCAGCACAAGAAAACATTGAAACATATTCAAAAAGCAAGGAGGAAAAGCAACATTAAAACAAGGTTCCACTAATGGATGCAATGAAGTTGGATACTATGAGAAGAATTATTGAAATATAAAAGTGGGATTTTACCGATTACAATATTTTGATTAGAGTTAAAACTTTAAATATATTTGATGCCTTCAATGGAACTTACATCCAGCCATTATCCGAGGATCACCTCCTAAAGGAAAAAAATCAACACCAGCTGACCGTACAAAATTTTGGAAGTTAACATGAGTTGCCAACCTAACATGATGACCAAATTCCTGCATGAGCAAACCCAAAATGCGTTAACAAAATAAAATAAATAAATAAGTAAAATAAAATAAAAATAATAAAAAAACGAAGTTGGTTATGCATATATGCAGTTAGAAAAGACTGAGAATAGCTCATAAACTACGCTGATTTATCACTACAAAATACCATTTTAATGACAACCAAACCAGCCATTCCAGACCCACTCAACCAATAAAAGCTACAAAATTAATAGTGAAGCACTTCAACTATAAAAATGGAGAAATTTTCTACCATTGTTTGTATGCTTGTTTAATTTCAAAGACTTCTAAACCTGAATGAAAATATGGTTTCCAACCATTTGGACAACGAGGATTATAATTTTCAAAATTGTGACTTCTAAATACTTGGTCCATAGGAAAAAGTGCCAATCAAGCAATAAAATAGGAGTGAGGTCAGTGGGTATGGAGAGCAATTAAAAATCGAATAATCTTTGTGTAGCAGAAATAACATGAAGTGCAAAATATGTCTCTTAATCATTTATTTATAAAATTAAGAGGGTAACATGAAAAAGTACACCTAAGAAAAAATGATAAATGATAACTAATTAGATAAGTAAAAACAAGTCCAGACACATGGACTAGATCAAAATGTACACAGGACCCTATCTATAACATTGCTCTTAACATTTTTGGCAAGTACCATAGATAGGTGGCGAGTCCTTGGAGGCAAGTGCTTTAAGTGAGTCCTCAAACTGAGTGCCCTGGATGAGTCTTCCATGATGAATATCCTAGGAAAATCTACAAAGGGAAACAACCCAAAAAAGTGGTGAGTCCCTTGGGATGAGAGATAAAACTTCTAAACAAATATTCCATGCAAGTGGCTCTGACCTGGGGACAAACACAGTTGATGGAGCCATGACTATGGGATTTGTATGTGTGTGCTTCCAGTAGTAGGTTGAGTGGGGATATCTATGAAAGGTAGATGGCCTTGATTAAGGAAAATCACAGAAAGAGTCGAATCTTCATAAGGAAACTACGTTAAGTGAATGTTTATTAAGACAAGTTCTTTGGTCAAATTTGCTCGAAATATGTGCCTCCATAATCAAGCTCCTCAAGTGCAAACTCCTATAATGCAAGCTTCATTTGGATGACTACCTACCTATCTCTAACCTTGCTCTGAAATGCTCCTTAGGGCAAGTGAACCTACTTGGTATCTATAAGTTGCTTATATTGGCATGCATGCACATTTATTAAGAGGTTTGATGGAGAAGTATATAGAGAATAGGGAGGATCTACATATGATATTTATTGATTTTGAGAAAGCGTACGATAAAGCTCCAAGAGAAGTGCTATGGAGATTTCTAGAAAAGAAAGAGGTTAATAATGCTTATATTCAAGTCATTAAGGATATGTATGCAGGAGATGTTACTAGTGTACAGACACAAGGTGGTTTGACCAAGTATTTTCCTATTTTAGTTGGATCATCAAGGATCAGCCTTAAGTCTATATCTTTTTGCTTTAGTCTTGAATGTTCTCACTAAACATTTGCAAGAGATGTACCCTAGTGTATGCTTTTTGCTGATGATATTCTTCTTGTTGATAAGACTAGAGAGAAAATTGAAGGTAAACTTGAATTATGGAGGTCAGCCTTAGAGGCTAAAGGCTTTCGTTTAAGTAGATTTAAAACTGAATATATGGAAAGCAATTTTAGTAATAATAGTTCTAATGGGGGGATTGTGACTTTGGGTGATGAAGTCATTAATTAGAGTACATGTTTTAGATATCTTGGGTTTATTGTTTAGAGTAATGGTGAAATGTATGGGAATATTATTAATAGAATCAAGTTGAATGGTTGAAGTGGAGGAATGCATCGGGCTTGTTATGTGATAGAAAAGTCCCCCTCAAACTTAAGGGAAAATTCTATAAGATGGTGGTTAGACCTGCAATGTTTTATGGTGCGGAATGTTGGCCATTAAAAGAGAAGCATAATATTAAGTTAAGTATTGAAGAGATGAGGATGCTCAGGTGGATTAGTGGCTTTACTCTTAGAGACAGGATAGGAAATGAGCATATAGGTGAAAAGGTTGGAGTAGCTCCAGTGGAACATAAGAATAGAGAGAGTCGCCTTAGATGTTTTGGACACAAAAAACAGCGGCCTTCTGATGACCAAGTTAGAAAAGTAAATGTATTAGATTTGACTTATGTGAAGAAGGGTAAAGGTAGACCTAAAAAGAGTTGGTTAGAAAATATTAGAAATGACCTTTCTTTATTAGATTTAAATTAAAATTTAACTTTTAACAGGGCACAATGGAGAAAAAAGATTCATTTAGCCGACCCCACATAGTGGGATGAAAGCTTGTTGTTGTTGTTGTTGTTGTTGTTGTGGGCGTCGTAGTATTTTTTTTCTTTTCCTCTTTTTTGAACATGTTTATTGAAAAAAATCATAAAATATCATAAGCTTCTCTCGCACCCTCAACTCAGTATTGATGAGATGTGATAAGTTTGATTCAAAAAGTAGGTCTAGATGCTGTTAAGGAAATTTTCATGATTTTCGGAGCATGCTTGAACACTTTTCAATGTGTTTGCACACTTTTTGGCACTCACTTGAGGGCATTTGAGCTCACTAGCATGTTTCTTAGGTCTATGTCCAAACTTAGTCTTTGTGAGTACTTAAAATGAAGTTACCTTACTCATATTTTGTGTGCATCAATAACTAGTTGGATCGCAAGGGAAGAATTCACATCTATAAGCAGAGATGGTTGTGCATCCATGTCCCATTTGATTTCATAATGTAAGGAGGTAGCAAGGAGTTTTTTTTTTTACACATTTTGGTGAACTACTGAAGTTTATTGAAATCCATTTTTTCTTCATTATTTGCTCTTTTTTCAATAAAAGTACTACAATTTAAAGTGCTTTCTCTATTGTACATAGATTTTTTTCCAAGTAAATTATATCTCAAGAGTAATTTTGTTTAAATACATACATAGCTTTTTTACAAATTTTGACAATGCTCCTACAACACCCCCCCACCCCCCCCCCCCCCCCCCCCCCCAAAAAAGTTCTTGACAATATGCAAGGCCTTCCTAACACACCAAAAAAAGCATGCATGTGTTGTGTATGGGACACCACAAGTCCCTTATTGCATCAAAAAGGATTCATATAGGTGGCATGTTGAACACCTATGCAAGTAATGTTTATACCTCTCATACTAAAAAAGATGTAATATAGATCAAAATAAGGATTTAAATAAATCCTACAAAAAATAAAACCATAAAATACTACAATAATAAACTCCCAACCGCATTGAAAAATCGGCATATGAGAATTAAGAAAAGCAGCAGATCATTTCATAAACTTTACACAAGGCCGAGAACATGTTTATCAGGTGGGCGGAGGATATTTATAGAAAGGAAAAGAAAGAGGTAGGGTGAAAGAGAGAGATCACCAAAGGAAGAGAGGCAGTTGCAGGAGGCTTAGATAGCTACATAGAGGAGAGGCAAGGGTTTTTTGTTGAAAGGAAAGGCGAGGGTATTTTTTGTTCTTTTTCTTTTCTATTTATTTTTGTTATTTTCGTAAAATAACAAAGAGTTTGGTGCAAAAAATGATGCAATTGGGATAGTTCCACTTTAATCTTTTCTAAAGCTATATCCGCCAATCTTTATTGTCATCGTGTTTGATTCAGTCAAATTGTAGATTACATGTGTGATCAAGAATAACAAAATTAATAATATTAACTAAATCAATCCTAAGAAGATAATAAAATATTTTTTCCCTTTATAAAAATATGAGGGATGAATGGCCCCCACGTGAACCACCCCTCACCCCCACCCCCACCCCCACCCCCACCCCCACCCCGACCCACCAAGGACAAATAAATCAATCTTTTTGGCAAAAGTTCAATTTCTTTTTGTTATTTAATTAAAATATTAGGGATGGATGGCACCCCACCTAAAATAATAAAATTTCGGTAATAACATAACTATAAAATTAATGTCAAAATAAAAATTCTGAATTCATATCCAAATCATAAAATCAACCGATTCCTAATGGAAAGTTATTAGCTTAATGGAGTGGCTAAGCACTGACGACCTTTTTTTTAGGTAATGACTTCAGCACAATTTACAAAACAATTGACTACAAATAAGTCAACAAAGTTCCATCTAATAAAAATTCAAAGTGACTTTATTTGATCCAGTCTAGTATTTCGCCTAGATGATTGAAAAAAATGTTAATACAGCTGATGTTAAAAAGTGAAAATGAAACAAAAAAATGCAAAAATATATTATAAAATAGAACAGATACACATGCCTGCAATCTCTTTGCAAAAGCTATGAAAGGTTGTATATCTCCTCTTGTTCCAACAACAAGCATTGCAATCTTCAGTTTAGGGATTGATTTGTTGAATCCATATATATCATCTTCGAACTCAGAATATGAAAAATCAATAGCATCAAGTTTCAACAATTCTGTTGCTACTGGAGCATTCTGAGCTACATGAACCTCCACAAAGCCATTATTCTGGATTTTGACCAAGTCCTCCATTATCTTTTTCTGGACAAGGTAATCTTATTAATAAAATGAATAACTCAGCACACAAATATTTACAGGAACAATCTCTAGTAATTGATAGAAGAAACAAATGAAAGAATATAATATGGTCAGTTGGTATCAATGTTTAAAATTGCGTATTCGGGTATTGAGGCGTTTTTCATTCGTGAGGCGAGGCGTAAGCCTCAAGCCGTTTTGAGGTGTAAGTCTCAAAATCAAAAAATTGCGTAAACATAAAATGATAAATTTGTTATATACTAATGAGTGAATAATATAAAACATAAAAAAACATAAGATATAAAGTGAAATCAAAATATCTCAATAATAAGACAACATGAAATATAGTTCAACTCAAAATTCTATCTTTCTGAAATCCTAGTATTCTTTTCATTAACATATGATTCTGATTTCCAAAAATAAATAGCAATGGCATATCACATAAGAACTCATAAGTCATCAGCACTGTCATCACTAAGGGTTTCCTCATTTGAATCATCATTATGGTGAACTGCTCTCTCCCCTTCCTCCTCTCCTATAGAGTCCAATGTCAGGCATTTACTTCAAGATTTATATAAGTTTTAATATATATAGCGTGAGGCGTAAGCCTCATGCCAGTGAGGCGAGGCGGGCCTCAACCAAGTTGAGGCGCAAGCCTCATAAAAAAAACTCAAGGCGTAAGCATCGAGGCGTTTTTTACTGGAATTGCGCAAAGTGGGCCTCAAGGCGAACCTCATATTGCGCAATTTTAAACCATGGTTGGTATATCTATAGTTGAATAGCTCAGCACACAAATAATAATACCGTATATCGATTTATTAAAAAATTAGTATGTAGATGCAAGTGAGATAGTTCATGCACGAAAGAAGAGGCAAGTGAGAAGGTATTATTTCATAAAAACACATATCCCTGAGGACATGAAAACAGATAGTTGAATGCTGTATTGCATATAGCAACATAATCTATGCAAGCATTGAATAAAAACAATACATTGGGGCAAAGAGACACCTTTTCCTTCTTTGATAGCATGTCCAACATTAAGTCGCACTTTGTGGTTTCTCTCTTATCTGTATTTGATCTAGATAAATCAATGTCTTGATCTTTGTGAAGAAGGATGTTGTCATCATATTTTATAGGTGCAAAACTATAATGATGCAAGCCTGCAAATGCAAAATATTAAGGACAAATGGGAAAACAAAGGACTTCAATGTTCAAAATCTAAATCATGCCAATGAAACGAGTTCATAGTTTAATTCATTTAGAAAAGCACCAAGGAATACTGTGATTTATTATAATAAAAATGCTTCTATTAAAAGTGCAAGCACTCAAGTATGTTCAAACTATCTAAATTAAACAGTACATCGGTTAAACCTAACCCAAACCTCAATTGGACAAATGAATCAAAAGGAATACAATCATCAGCATTATTCCAACTATTTTTCACAATCTCTATTGTGTTTATTTTCATATAATCATTTTCCAAAAATTCTTCCAAATTAATTCACATGAACTTCTTATTGGTGCAACTTTTACCAATTTTTGAAAACCAGACTAAACCAACCCGTTTAACCAGTCTATTAGCCAGCCTAATTTATTTCTAAAATCGATTTTGCATTGAAGAAGGGAAAATCGGTCAAACCGACGATTCAACTGCCAAACCGGCAGTTCAACAGTGAACCGTTGAATCATCTAGCTTTTAAGAATCGGTCAATTAATTTATTATCTTCTTTACATAATTAAATAAATTAGTTTAATAAATTTAATATAAAATGTTAAATTTAATAAATTAATTTAAACTTTTTATATGTTAAATTTAAAATCACTTATAAATTTTTATAATAATTATTAATCAAACAAGCTCCAACGAAGCTTATTCACATGATCCTACTATCCATGTGACTTGTTAACTCTTTCAAACCAAAAAAGCTACAATATTATGTCAAAGTTAAATTCTCAACTTTACAACACATAAACTATAAAATGTTAAACATATTTTTAATTAATTTTTATAATGTAAATAATATTATTTTTGTAATTATTAATATCTAATTTTAATATATTTAATTATTTAATTATGCAATATTAAAAACTTAATTTTTAGCTAATTTTTAATTACAAATGATTTAGCATGAATTTATAGATATAATTTTATAATGTGAATTTTATATATTATCTATAAGTATAAATTATACCTAAATATATAATATAATTTAGTAATTATTTATATTAAATTTATAAATTTATACCTAAATCAAATTTACAATAAATGTGAATAAAAATTAATGATTGAGGTTATTTAAATTTATAATTATAGACTATATTATTTGTATATTAATTTATTTATTTTTAATCATAAATTTATATTATTTCAAAATTATTATGTCATTATTTTATCTTTAAATATCATTTAAATAATTTTTATATTTATTATGTTATCCAGTTCAACTCCTATCGAACAATTGAACCTTGAATATATTTTTTCTCCTATCGAATAATTAAACCTTGAATATCTTTTTCTTCCAATTCTATCTCTTGTCCGATTTTCACAACCCTAACTTTTACCCTTTGTGATATGTGCTCAATAACAATGAGTCTATCTTTTTTTACCCTTCCTTCAAATGGATTCTCCAATGCATCTCTAATAATTATTTCTCATTATATTTGTATTTTTATTGAGCATCCAACATACATTCTCATTTTTTACATCAAAGGTGTCAAAAAAGCTTGATGGTTCATGTATATTATCATTCTTGACATTAAAGGTGTTAAAAAGCTTGATGGTTCATGCATAGCTTGAATTCAACTCAATTATAGCTTGAGACATAATTTGAAGTGTTAAGGTTGAACAAATGTTTTAGCCCATCGATTAAAAAGAAAATCAAGTAGGGTTACTTGGCGTTGTTGCTGCGGCACATGAAAAAATTGGCAGGGGTAAAACCTCCTTGATTTTGTTAATTACAACACACAAAGATTTCTACCTATTTAATTTTCTTAAATAATAATAAAAAGAATATAATAATTTTTATGGTAATACTTTTTATTATATTTCTATAGTAGTAATTTTTTCTTTTAATTTTAATAATTAAAAAACACTAATTTTTATTTTAGAGTTATTATTAATTTTAACAAATGATGTGGGAGAGTTCTCCCGCAAAATTTTTCCCATATTCAAATTTATTCCACCCCTCAAGCAGCATCACAGACAAATGCAAATGGCTTTTTTGGACCATCTTGGCATACCAAACTCATCAAATTAGTCTATTTTCTAAAATGTGCAACTAATTAAGCTAATCTTTTATCAAATTATATGTCATTGCCTACATCACACTTGACACAATTAACTTGTGGATTGCTTGAGTAGGTCAACGGGAAATGCGCTTTAAACCCTCATCGATTACATCATCATACAAAAGACATCTCAAATACTCAAGTAGTGTTGCAAACCAATTTAACATTTCTGATTTCATCACTGAGATTTTGCTAAACATAAGCTATAAAATGTGGAACTAAAAACAAAATAAAAAATAATAGTAAATTTTATGACAAAAACTCCACCTAAAAAAAGCATCAGTGGGCAACTCTTGTGGCTTGAAATTTCCCTTGAAAGGAAATACAACTTCAATTTTTAAAAAAGTATTAACATTTTACTCGAGGCAAATCAAGCATCATGGTTTAAAATTGCGCAATATGAGGCTCGCCTTGAGGCCCGCCTTTGCACAATTCCAGTAAAAAACGCCTCGATGCTTACGCCTCGAGTTTTTTTATGAGTCTTGCGCCTCAACTTGGTTGAGGCCCGCCTCGCCTCACTGGCATGAGGCTTACGCCTCACGCTATATATATTAAAACTTACATAAATCTTGAAGTAAATGTCCGACATTGGACTCTATAGGAGAGGAGGAAGGGGAGAGAGCAGTTCATCATAATGATGATTCAAATGAAGAAGCCCTTAGTGATGACAATGCTGATGACTTATGAGTTCTTATGTGATATGTCATTGCTATTTATTTTTGGAAATTGGAATTATATGTTAATGAAAAGAATACTGGGATTTGGGAAAGATAGAATTTTGAGTTGAACTATTGTTGTCTTATTATTGGGATATTTTGATTTCACTTCATATCTTATACTTTTTTATGTTTTATATTATTCACTCATTAGTATATAAAAAAATTATCATTTTATGTTTACGCAATCTTTTGATTTTGAGGCTTACGTCACAAAACGCCTTGAGGCTTACGCCTTGCCTCACGAATGAAAAACGCCTCAATACCCGAATACACAATTTTAAACATTGTCAAGCATTATACCTATTTTCTTTAAAATCTTGAATGAAACCAAAGAATGAGCACAAGGCTTCTTGAAACAATTTATAGGGTATATCCATAGAGAATATGGATGTGGGCTCCGAAAATTCGGCCCCAGCCTCCGCTCGCTCTTTTCTTTCGGCGAGGGAGTTTTAACTGAATAAGTTCCGAGATAAATTTTGGAAGGCAGATGGGTTTGTAGATAAGACACTACCCAGAGATTTCGCCCTCATTTTGTGAGGACTTTATGATCTGAGTTCTGGTTTCCTATAGGCGCAAGCCCCTATAGTTAATTAACCCTCTCAATCATGAGAGAGAACTTTTGATTAAGGCTAGTCGTCGATCAGATACGTAGAGAATACGTGTTATCTGACATATAGTAGCAGCATGGGTTTAAGATGTTGGAAATTGGATTTTGATTTGGAATGAGAGATTTGAGGAATTTGATATTTAAAACTGGAATTTTCACCATCTGGAACTTAAAGCGGATGGTGGGGGATGGATGATAGACCCGATCAAGATCCCATGGTTCCGTCGTCCCGGACCATCGTGGTCCCTGGTCTACTTAGTCAGAGGAGGTAGTTGACCCAACCTGACAGAAGGATCCTTGTCGGCAGCCATGGGTTGCTTCGTCCAAGGGGACCTTGTAGATCGGGGTTGAATGTTTGTCTAAGGGGACAAATTTGAATCCACCTTAGCTAATAGAGGGCTTTGTGCCCTATCAATCATATCCTATTGATTCATATATCAAGGATTTAACGCCACTAAGGATCGTATTGACTCTGGCCATAACCGCTATCTGTGGTGCCATTTGGCGGCAAAACCACTCGGTTCAGAGGGCCCCGGGTCATAACCATTTACCTGCAGTGCCATTTGGCGGCGAAAATGCCGGTTAGAGGACACGTACCACGTCCTTACTGGCAAGAGATTGTTTGAGAATAAATCCTAGTGATATTTTCGACTAGGCATTTAGCTCTTTGTGAGCTGAAGTAAACTTTAATTTGTCCGCCCCGGCAAACTGTTGCGGAGGGTGGATGGATTTTGCTTTAAGTTTTTGTGGATTTATTTCAATTTTAAATATTTTGGACTTTTGGGATTTTTGTGGAGTTTTGGATTTTGGGTGGCATTTGAAAATATTTGGAACCCCTCCGGTTGAGATCTGCATTCAACACGGCCATCATCGGGGTGTTTGGGGTCATTTCTATTTGTAGCTTGAACCCTATCAACTCGACCAAGCAGTTGATCGTGGATCAGGTTTCTTGTAGGCTTTGTGCCTTTTGTTTAGTGAATTCTTTTAATTATAGACCTTGAAGGCCTAATATAAATGTATTGAAACAAATACATCAGTCCCCACAATGTGTATTTGTTTGAAGGTTCGAACCCTGTCGACTTCTATTGATCTATATAGAAGGATCGGGTTCGAACTTGAATTCACTTATTGACCCGCGCAGCATCCCTAGACGTCACGTGTGTACCAATAACACATTCGTCGGGGCCCATGCGGGTTTGGGGGCATTTTGTAATTAAACCCTGTCAACTCCTTTTTACCTGCTAAAGAGGATCGGGTTTAAAATTTAATAACCCGCGCAGCATCCCTAGACGTCACGTGTGTACCAATAACACGCTCGTCGAGGCCCATGCGGGTTTGGATTGTATTTTTCCCTTTTAGTGTACCTATGTGTATACAAACTATTGTGCACATGCGGGGATATTCTTGGAATAGACGCCTTCTGTCTGCTTGTACGAATGTTGCAGATCCGGTGGCGTGGCGTAGCAGCTTCTGGATCAGTTGTTTGCTGCTTTGTACAGGTAGACTGTCGTGCACTACTTGTTGTTTTCTACAGGTGGATTGTAGTGTACTAACGAATCTCCTGTTTTAGGTTGTAGGAGCTTGTACTTGTCGTATGTTCCATATATTTTATTGTGGTCTTTGGCCTTTTCAGTGCATCTGCTACTACTACATGTAGGTAGGTAGATGTCTTCCTTCACATACTGAAATTGACTTCAGGATACTGCATTTACTGAAGTCTTTTTGCATCTATCCATGGGTGGCACGTTGTACATACATCTATGTCAGTAGAGAGATTGTATGTATTGCAGATCATTAAATCCTTGCGTGTAGAAGGCTAATATATTTGACTAATGATGAGTGGTATTCATTGTATTTTCTGATAGTCATTACAAACTTTTCCTTCTACTCGTAGGCTAGATGTTATTTGTATGGCCGATCTCCTACGACAACTCGTAGGACTTCACATGTGCCACAGGTGTGTTGTCTTTAGCTTGCAGGTTATGTGTTCACCAACTTGTAAGTTGAAGTTAACAATATGAACACCATTGTGTTCATTGCATATCTTGATTATCACTCATAAATGACCCATTGCATGACCATATACCTCTTGTTATGCCACTATATGATTTGTTAGTGAATTTGTTATCACTTTATATCAACTTGCATTGATTGTGAGAGGACCACATTCCAACTTGCACTTGTTTATGAATTGCTTGAAATTTTATAAATGATGTGAGTCCATTGATCTTCGTTGTCGCTTAAAGCCATCCATGAGCGTTCATAAGTTTCTTATGATTGCTTGCAAATGGAGTGTTGTATGTGTAGGTCTTTTGTTATTCAATTGAGTCTCTTGTCATCATCCACTTGAACTCAAACTTAAGCTCATTGTATTTTCTTGAGTTTGGATTCTCTTGCATATGATTCAAGTTCTCATGATTGTTCAAGTTCAATCTTTCTTGATCAGACTTGATTCAAGTCCTTAGCTCGTTCAAGTTTGATTTGAGCTCATGCTCCTTTAGTTCTCTTATGGATTCGAGTCCAAGTCCTTAGTAATCAAAGTACAAATTCTTTGCTTGGGTTCAACTATTCAAGTCAAGCTTGAATGAAGTTCTTTTGGTTGAGCTTTAGTTCAAGTCCTCCTTGGTCAAATTACAAGTCTCCATGATTGTTCAAATCATGATCAAATGAGGCTCAAATTATAGCATGTCCTTTTGTATTTTTCTTTTAGATTCAAATTGAATTAAAGCTCTTTATATCATTTTGAAGTTCATAAGTCATTCTCACTTGGTTCAAACCAACTTCAAATACATGTCTACAAGTCCTTTGTTTGAGTTCAAGTCTGAGTTCAAAATGAGTCCTTGTTGAAGTTCAAATGTTCAAGTATAGGTACAAGTCATATGTCCCCTGTTGTCCTTGCAAGTACAATTTCATATCCAAATTGTTCAAGTTATGACTGCTTCAATTTCATTTAATTAAGTTCAAGCCCTTCTTTAGTCATTTGATTTGAGTTCCAAGTCTGTCTTTATTTCAGACGAAATTTCGACAGCCTCCCGGCGTCTCCCCCGTTTAGGGGAAAAAACCAAGAGGCCGCCTACCCGCCACGTCAACAAATACGTGCACGATTGGTGTTGGTGAGACACCGCGGCGGTTTTTTTTTTTTTTTTTCTCCCACCACGCCAACAAAGGCGTGCATGGGTTTTTTAAAAAAGCGTTTTATTTGAAAAGAGGACAGTTTGATTTCCCCCTGCCCGGGGGTACTTATGGGCGACCCCGCTTCGCCGTACGTGCCGCACCGGGGTCCCATCCCACCACGCGCACCAAAGGCGTGCTTGGGACAGTTCTCCGATTTGCCACGAACATTGAAGTAAGGTTTTAAGTTTAGAAAGATTCATACCTCCGCGGGGTTGTCGTGGTTGACACGTGGATCGAGGGATCACTCGCCTACCTCGTCGTAGGTGTCGCACCGGGTTCCCTCCTACCACGGCTAACAAAGGCGTACTTAGGTGGTTTGCCGGTCCGACACGAATGTCAAGGTAAGAGAGTGGAGAGGATATATTTTTACATATTTTATAATTATAATTAATATTAATTGATTAAAATTAATTAAGAAATTAATTTAATTAATTATTTATAATTAATTAAAATTAATTAATATAATTAATTAGATTTTATTAAAATTAATTAAAATTGTTAATTATAATTAATATGCAATTAATTATAATTAATTAACTTTAATAAATAATAACTAATTAATAGTTAATTAATTTAAAATTAATCATATAAATTATAATTAATTAAATTAATTTTAATTAAAATTTATGATAATTAATTAAAATTAAATATAGTCAATTATAATAATTAATTAAAAATAATAAACTAATTAATTAAAATAAATTAATTATAATTAAATATATAGTAATAATATATATTATTAAAGTAATTAACAGGGGTGTCAATATTTGACACGACCCAAAAATTTGACCCGAACCCGACCCGAAAATTTCGGGTTAGGGTCAACCCGAACCCGAAACGGGTCAGGTTCGGGTTCAGCATTTCGACCCGTTTCAAAAATCGGGTCGGGTTCGGGTTAACCCTTTGACCCGAAATTGACCCGATTTTGACCCGGCAACTCGAGATTGACCCGTTTTTTACCTAAAAGAGGAGATTGACCCGTTTTTTACCCGAAAATTAGCCATTTTTTTGTTGGAAACGGATCATTCGGGTTGTGTCGGGTTGACCCGGACCCGAAGCGGGTCGGGTTCGGGTCAGGAAAATTGACCCGTTTTTAAAAACGGGTCAGGTTCGGGTTGACCCGAATAGTGCTGGGTCAGTTTCGGGTTCGACCCGAACCCGACCTGTGACCCGAAATTGACACCCTAGAAATTAATAATAATAATAATAATAAGACAAAACAAATACCTAATCAAAATAGGCTCGGGTAGAGAGGGTTGGCTGAGTTGAGCTGAGTGAGTTGGGTGTGTTGGTTTGAGTGGACTGAGTCGGCTGGGTTAGAGCTGAGTGGCTGAGTTGAGGCTGAGTTGAGTGAGTGAGATGATGGATTAGGTATATGATATTAGGGAGAGTGGGTTCGGCCAAGTAAAAGCTTGGGATCGGCTAAGAGGAGCAGTCAAAGTTTGGAGTTGGAGGAGACGTCGGGATGGGGGCTCCAACGTCGGCTTGAGAGGTGGAGTTTCGGGTAAAGGCACAAGAGATCGGGGCTTCGGCTCTCTCTATCTCCCTCTCTGTGTGTGTGTGGATCGGAGAAGTTGAGCGGGAGGAGGCGACGGGATCGGAAGAGATGGAGGTTTCGGCAGTGGAAGCAGCTACGGGGGTCAAGATCGGGAGCTGTAGTCGTGTGGGTAGCGAACGGGAGAGCTTCAGTCGAGTGGGGAGCAAATGAGGAGAGCTTCGGTCGAGTGGGGAGCGAATGAGGAGCTCGGCTTCTATTTAACGACGCGAATGAGGCGACGATCGAGGAGCTGCCGCGGGATTTGCGGGAAGAGATGTCTGAGGTTCCAGCCAGCAGGATATCGGGGATTTGGCAGGGATTTGATCGCGAATCAGAGCAGAGTGTCGGAAAATCAACGGGATTTCCGGGATTTCTTCGATCAAACGAGGTATGCGGTATGATTTCATTTTTTTTTTCATTGGGTATTATACAGAGGTCAACAATGGACTAAGGCATGATCATACTCATTAAACACATAAAAATGAGTAAAGCTCAAAATAGTCTCCTGACTATCAATAAATATCCAATTTAGTCTCAGAGTATCACATTGACCCATTTTAGTCCCTCGATTAATAAAAATCAATTTGGTCTCATGGCCTAAAGGAGTTAAAGTTAACTCCAAAAGTTAAACAGGAGGATATTTTAGGTATTTTAGGTATTATAAGTGGATGTTGAGATAAAATTGCTTGTGCAGGATTGCATCTAAGGTTGGTACCCCGTATTTGATTGATGGAAGCATGTTTCAATGGAGCAGGAGAGAGTTTGCTAGAGTTTATGTTCATATCAAGTTAGAGAACAAGCTTCCCCTTGGTGTTTGGGTAGAGGGGTGCTCGGGAAAATTCTTTTCAGAAGATAGAGTATGAAAGGATTTCTACTTTCTGTTTTAACTATGGCAAGATTGGGCATGTGAAAAATAACTGTCCGGAGATAAGGATGAACATTGTGCTAGATAGTTCTAAGCAACCTAAGATCGCTGGCATAGGTGAAGTTCCTCCTATGGCTTCAGTCACAACTAATAATCGCAAGGTGAATGGTGATACTTATGTTGGTGAAGACGGTTATGGACCATGGGTCCATATTAATTATGGGAAAAGAAAATTAAGAAATCCTGGAGCTAAGAGGCCCACGGTGTGTGATGTTGTGTTCAATTTAATGAAGAAGTCGGTCAGAATTGAAAGGGAATCTGTTGTGGTGGATGTTGCTAAGGGAGGAGCTGTGGTGGATGTTGCTATGGAAGATGTGCATTCTCCTCCAAAAGTAGTTGCTGCTACTGCTTGGGATTGTTCAGCACAAGTGAATATTTCATATTCTGAAATTGGTCTATTTCTAAAGCCCAATATCTTCCTTCTCATAATAATAAGTTCAATGTTTTTAGTGAGATGGGGGAAGAGGGGGAGATTTACCAGGAGATTGTAGATGGAGGGTCTTCTCTTGTGAAAGATAAAGGAGAAGTTGGTGTGGTTTCTCCAGAAGGTAGAGTTAAGCTTAAGGTGGAATCTGGATGTAAGGAGGAAAATTCTTCTTGTGTAAAGAAGAAGCTCTCGAAAGAACTTAGAGGACTGTGTCCTATAAAGTTATATCTTAGAAGTAGAAGATTGGATGGGGAGATGAAAGATAAAGTGGGGAATTCTTCTCCTCTTAATAATTAATGGATTTGATTGCTTTTTGGAATTGTAGAGGAGCTAGGAAGAAGCAAGCTTCTCTTTTATCTTAAGGAGTTTGTTAAGGAGAATGGGGTTTTTTTGTTGGTTTATTGGAAACCAAGTTGTCTTCTTTGGATAGAAAGGTAATTGATGATTTGATTGGTGCGGATTGGGACTAGAATCATGTTCCAGCAGATGGATTGTCTGGAGGTATTCTAGTTCTGTGGAAATCTTCCATGGCTTCATTTTCTATTTTAAATTCTTCTTACCAAGCTGTGATTGGTGACTTGATGGAGGGTTTCAATTGTTTATGGGAGCAAGGATGTTTATAAAAGGAGGGAGCTTTGGAGGGAGTTCAAGTTTTCTCTTCCAAAGATGTGCCTATGGTTGTAGGGGGTGATTTTAATTGTTTGTTATCTAAAGAGGAGAAGATGGGTGGCAAGAGATTTACCTTCTCTAAAGGTCCAAAGGATATGAATTCCTTTTTTATCAACAATGATCTTCATAAAGTTGGTTGTATTGGTCCAAAATTTACTTGGTGTAATAACAAGGTTTGTGGAGCTCGGATTCTGGAAAGGTTGGACATGTGTTTTCTTAATTCAACTGCAATCAATTCCTCTCATCAATTAGTGGTTAGGCATCTTGCAAGAATTGCTTCAGATCATTGTCCCGTTTTATTAAATCTTCTAGAGATCAAGTATTTAGCTAAGAGGATTATTAAATTTGAGAATGTTTGGGCTTCTTTTCCGGTCTCTTATGCTGTGGTCAGGAATGCATGGAGTAAGAGGGTGAATGGGAATTGTTCTGAAGTTCTTAATACCAAGTGCATGAGAGCTATGAAATCATTGTTCTTTTGGAGTAAAGACAAGGTGAAGAACTTTATTCTATTGAAGGATGGTCTCTTGAAAGAGATTTTGGAGTTACAGTTAAAGGAATCATAAATGGGAAACCTCTCGAAAGAAGATAGCTGATAGCTCAAGGTAAAGGTCTCTGAGCTTAATTCTACTTTGGCTCGGTTGAATACTTGGTGGAGGCAACGTGCTAAGGTCAAATGGATGTCAGAGGGAGACACTAACTCCAATTCTTTTTAATCATTTACTAGTGCAAGCATAAATTCTAATTGGATTTTTAAAGTTGAAGATGACAATGGATCATTGGTGGAAGACCAAAATCAGATTGAAGACATTTTTATCCATTTTTTTAATGAAAAATGGAAGGAGAGAGATTGTGTTCTTGAAGGTTGGCCAGCTCCCTTAAATTCTCTTGATGAAATCGATAGAAGGTTGCTAAGTAGGGTTGTTTCTTGGGAGGAGATTGAGGGAGTTGTTTCCCAAGCTAGTGGTAACATTGCTCCGGGCAATGATGGTATATCTTATTCTTTTATCAAAGCATAAAGGGGAATTATTAAGATAGATTTCTGGAATGCTATTATACAGTTCTTTAATTCTGGCATTATGGATGCGGAGTGGAAGGAAACCTTAATTGTGCTTATCCCTAAAGCGAGCAACCCATTGATTCCCACCAACTATAGGCCAATCAGCCTTTGTAAGACCGTGTACAAGGTGGCTGCTAAGATTATTTTGAATAGATTGGTATATATTTTGCCAAAATTGATCTCAGAAGAACAAGTGGCATTTCTTAAGGGAAGATCGATGTAGAACATGTGCTAGTTGTCAGAAAATGTTCCACAATTTCAAGATTGATATGGAACAAGCTTACGATTGTATGTGTTGGGACACCTTGAGAAAGGTTTTGGAGTATTTTGGTTTTCCTCTGATGTTCTCCAATCTTATTATGGAATGTATTGTAAATCCAAGCTTTTCTTTGATAATTAATGGCAATTCTTCTAAGTGGATCAATGACAAGAGCGACTTCCATCAAGGTTTTCCTTTATCGCTTTATCTTTTCACTGTTTGCTCTCAACTTCTTTCCAATGTTCTTATTTAGAGAGATAATTTTATTGGTGTTAGTACATGTACTAATGGTCCAAGGGTTTCTCATTTGTTGTATGCGGATGATACTATTATTTTTTCTGAAGCCAACACTAAGATGGTCAAGGAGATCAAGAGTAATCTTTTGGATTTCTGTGATTGGGCAGGGCAAAGGATAAATTTTAATAAATCTGTGATTATATTTGGCAAATGTGTAAAGAGAAGAAGAAAGAAGGCTATAACTCGTATCATGAGGTTTAAGCAAGTTAAAGAGTTCAGCTACCTTAGAGTTAAAGTGGCGTTGAGAAGATTGGTTGGAGCAGATTTCCGATTCATTATTGACAAAGCTTTAAGAATGTTGAATGTTTGGGGGAGTAAATTCTTGTCCTTGGCAGGGAAGTTCACTTTGGTTAAAACAATTATGCTATCTTATCCTAATTTTCATTCTACGCATTCCCTTGTTCCTAAAAATATTCTTAATGTGCTTGATAAGTTGTGTAGAAGTGTTATATGAAATAAACGAGATGGAAGACTTGGGCTTCATTATGTCAGTTGGGATATGTTTTGCAAGCCAACTTAGTGGAGAGGCTGTGGATTACACTCATGTGCTAGTAAAGTGGGTCGTGTGCTAGTAAAGTGGGTCCTTTAAGGACTAAGTTGGCATGGAAGTATATTCAAGAAAAAAATTCTTTGTTGCATAAAGTCCTTGAACCTAAATATGGTGCTCAGTATGGGGAAGTTGGTGCTAAGAAGGGAGGCTCAGCAGCTTGGAAGATCATTACTGATGGTGGCAGGTGTCTTAACTCAATTGTAAGATGGAAGATTGCAAATGGCAACTCAATTGATGTTTTCAAGGACGTGTGGATCTGGGATAAATGTATCAATAAGTGGCCAATGTTTGTGGCCATGACATGTAGTGATGACTTAACAGTTGACAAGCTCATGGTAGACGGATCCTGGAATGTAGGTGAAGTCGAGAAATTGTTTGGAGGAGAACTTATTAAGGTAATCTTTCAAGTTCAAATTATGCCTGACATGTGTCAAGATGGTTTGGAACTTATTCATAAGAATTCTAGAAGATCATTATCGTCTTTGGCTTCGAAAGCTGCCGTGCAAAATCAGCCTACCAGGTTTTACTGGAAGTGGATAAAAAAAGCTAAGCTAATGCCACGAGTGGAGGTCTTCTGGCGGCATTTATACAGCAATGTTATTCCAACATTTCATTTCCTGTATTCTAGGAGATTGTAAGATGTTTTTTCTTGTCCAAGAAGTTGCAATGCTGCTGAAGATATAGATGATGTAACAACAAAATGTGTGAAGTTGATGGAGGTGATTCATTACTTAAATAGTTGAGGGTTTGGGATACCTTCGTTTGAGACTTCACGTTGTTAGTGGTTAAGCCATCTCTCTTCGATTAATATGTTATTAATTAACCTACTCTGTAATTCTGTTTATTTATCTTGGAAAGCAAGGAAAAAGTTTATTCATGGAGTTATAGAGAGTTCGATGATGATTGATGTTCAAGCTGTCTTACTCTTTGTTTTCTTCTTCATTTGGCAGTATAAGCTCGAGCCACTAGGGTGTTAATCAGTTGATCTGGTTGTTTAATCATTGGCACCCTCCTTCACCCAATTCGATCAAAGTAAACATTGCTTCTTTATTACCTTCATACAAGGCAGGTATTGGTGGTGTATTCCGTGATAGTAAAGGCAGATTTTTACTAGCTTTTGGGAATAAGTGTGTTCATTGGGATATTTCTCAGCTGGAGCTTTCATCCATTCAATCTTTAAGAGATGTTATTAGGGAGTTGATGTTGTCTTATAAGGAAATTATTATCGAAGGTGATAATTCCAATATTATTAAGCTTCTTCAAAATTCTTTAAGGGTGGACGGTTGATGGAAAGCTTTGCATTTTTCAAGTATTTCAATCATGTTATTTTTAATTGTATAGATAGGAATAACAATAAGTTAACAATTTTGTGTGCTAACTATGCTATTATTAGTGATTTCCTTTGGGAGGATATTAGTTTTAATAAGGTTCCTCCTCTTAGTTTGTGAAAGGAGGAACTTGTTAGCAACGCTTTCTAGGTTGTATTTGTTTTTTATTTAGTTAATGTAATGGTTTTTTGCTTCTTAAAAAAAAAAAGAGATAAAATTTCTTACTTAGCTTTATTTTATCATTAATAGAAGAGTGTATTCAATTAATAGGGCTAATCTCTAAATTACAAGTAATTAAAAATACTTTATATATCTCATTTTCAACATTCTTACTTACGCTCTCTCTCTTCTCTCTTTCTCTTCCCCTCTTTTTTTTATTAAGCTCATACACTTTCTTTCTTGGCAGGTTCATGAAAAAAGTTTGAGGTTAAATATTATTCAATTAAAATCACAGGACTTGACGAGATGCATTGCCAAAGGGCCCCATTAGAGAGATGATTCATATAGGTAAAGCATGTAACATCAAACTTCATGTATTGAGGATCCATGACAAAATATGGAGCTAGTATTAGATTTTTGGGTTGTAATGGGCTAACCATTCGTCAAAGAATTTTAACAACATATCATAACTCCTTTTCTTTTCTATATAAGTGTCTTGTCATGCTGCTCGACAATGGAGTTAAAAAAAAGGTTTGTACATTAAAAGTTCCAGCTAAATTTTAAAATAAGACAATCCCAAAACCAAAACAGATGGTAGAAGTGAGGTGAATAGAAAATAAATCAAATCAAGGATATAACAAGAAGAAATTTCTTGATGATATCTTTCAAAATATGTAAACACAAGTTAATACAAAATATTTCATTGGGTTTCCTATCCTCCAAGCTTCATCTACCCAATCTTCTTTCGTTCAGATGTATAAATCAATTAACAAGCATAATATTCAATTAGTAGTTATAAAAATTAAATTGCAAAGGTATGTATTAAAATATGTTTGCTAACTTACCACAATCCTTTGTTTGATGATCCTTGTGTGCACACATTCAAATATGCCGACTAAAGCGAAGATACAAATTTAAAAAAAAAAAATGTTAGTTCATTTCCCAAAAAAATTAAGTTGAACATAAACTAGCCATCTTGTGGGATTATTTTCCTCACCACTATGAACGCTAGCACCATCATTGGAATCCATACAATCAACTTCAATTACTTCTTTATAATTTATCCTCAAACTCAATATTTGAAACCAAAATTTTTTCCTTTCCCTTATTTGGGGTGGCCCCATTATTTGGGGTGGCCACAAATTCAACATAAGGATCCACATTACTTTCAAATAACTCAATATCCTCAAGCATCTCATAATCATTGTTTGCAAACTGCTCACTGTCATCTATTAAGTTGAAATCCTTATCCTCATCATCGTCATCGTCTTCATCCATGTCATCATTATGATAACAATTGCTCTCAGGTGCATCTACATCCTCAACATTAGCACATGACAGGTCAATAGTGGTCGGTTGGGAGAAGCAACTACAAAGTTATAAGAAATTGAGTTATCCATCCACTTAGAAACTAATGCATGTAGTTCATCATTTCATATTTCACTGCAACATATATGCACATTTTGAGAAATACAATCATAATTAAACTTAACTTTAAATCAATCTCCGTGCTATTTAATGGACAAAACCAATAGAAGAACTCACTATCCAAAAATATTCACATTTGCTGTCAATGACACTTGTCTCTTATCACCCTCAATAATTCCAACTGAATTACACCAAATAGACTTAAACAAAAATAAATAAATAACCACCATTGACAAAAAAAAACAAAGAAAACAGAATAAATACCTGATGATTTCACAGCATTATCAAAAGAAATTGGTGGTTCAGCTATTATTTCTCAATTCTCTCTGAAGTTGGGTGGATCTACTAAAACAAATACTTCAATAAAGTCCCTTATTGGAGATGAACAATATAGTAACCATGAGTATTTTTAAATTCTTTCATCTTAAATTTTGAAATAAAGAACAGCTCCAACAACATCAAGCTTTATGATCAACAACACAACATCAAGCTTTATGATCATAATTCATAAAAATATTAAAAAATTCTATTATATTTTCTCTAACAAAGATCTTATTGACATCAAATCTCAATTAAAATATAACTCTGATTTCAAACCAATTAACCATCGGCATACTCATCGTTAGAGTTGCCTAAATGCCAATTTAACAAGCCCCCAATGCCTCCAAATCTTTGCTCCATAATAATAGACTACCTCTAAAATAGGGTGTATGCCATTATATTATGCTTACAAAGCACCAAGAAAGGCTAGGGTTAATTCATGAGAAGTACGAAGAAAATTTCAATCACTAAATTCAAAACAATAGTGACACCCTTGATGAACTAGAAGCACAAACAAGATGCAGAAAATTGAAACCAAGAGAAACATCAAACATAGCTCTGTTTATCGCCTATCTCGCGCATGTCAAAGCATGCCGCAGTGTGTGCACGACGTACAGTGGGAAGCAGGGATTTGGTATTTTACTTACATGCCCTCAAGAAAAGAACCTCTCTGGCTCTCTCCATTAGTTTAAACGGTCAAGGAACAAATTGGCTCAATTTTCAATAGTCAAGGGACTAAAATAGTGCAATGTGATACTCTGAGACTAAATTGGATATTTATTGATAGTCGGGGGACTATTTTGAGCTTTTACTCACATAAAAACAAACATTATTGTCTATATATATTTTGCATGTTTTAGTTTACTTGCTAATATAAATTATTATATTAAAACTTTATTTAGGGGCTATTTGGATTGAAGTAAAAGTAGTATAATGTATTTCAAATATAGGGGTTTTGAGAATATAGGTGTTTGGTCTGAAGTAAAACAAATGCGGCGTAAAATTTTGGTGCCTTTGAAATTCATCCTCTAGTTCATTTTTTGTGTATTTGAAATTTCTCGGATTTAGATGAGTTCCGAATGCAATTCTCTCTGTTGCCATCGGTTGCTGCCACCCATCACCGCAAAGCACCACCGCCCCGCCACAATTGCAAGCTACCACCACCACCGCCAGCCACTACAAACCACTATCAACCACCACCGCCACCAGTCACCATCGACCAACATTGATGCCAATGTCGGCCACTTACCACCATCCTTTTTGCACTTTACATTGCATTCATTTTACTTCAAATCAGGCAAAAAACATAATATCATGCATTCTTTTTACACTCATCCAAACAACTTCAAAATATCATTTTTGCATTACATTCCTTTTACATTGCATTACCTATACAATGCATTCATTTTTCAGCCAACCAAACAGCCTCTTATTCATATGCTCAGCAAACTCTTGAGAAAATAATAATGAAGAAGGATGCCAATATGATGTACTAAGATTAGCGGATATATGAGTGATATTGTCATGAACAATCTCAAAAGGTGACTTATCCATAGTGTAATTAATGAAAAAAGTAGTGTGATCGATGAAACTAGCATAAAAAACTCTATAATTGGGAAGATTTAGACCCACTTTCCAAGTTGCTACCTACTAGGTATTTAAGTTTGAGCAAGCATGCTTGGCAATCGGTTTATGGATGAAAAGTAGAAAAAACTTGGAGATGATGCAAAAAGTTTTCACAAGATGCGTCACAAATACGTTATAAACTATGTATCAAGATCTGAAACTACGAAAGTGGGAAGCCATGAAATCTACCTACTACTTCAAGACTATATGACCTATTCAAGAAATATTTGTCATTTTATGCATGAAAAGAAATGAGTCATCTTAGAGCCCATCATTGATGAAAAAGGAATCATAATCGTGAGCTTTCCAACATAATTCACAAGCAAAGTTCATGCTCAAGAATATGAAAGAGTGTATAAGGAACAACGAGTTGATTTACCACCAATTCATCCTAACAGGTCTTGATGGAAGAGTGTAAATAGTTTTACAAAAAACAATTGCCTTGTCGTGACCAACATGCCTGAGTAAGCTGCCGACATGTACTCCTAAATTAGATAATCTCATTATGACAAGTGAGGACACAAAGCAATGATCCTTTCAATAAATAGTTATATAAAAAGGACATATGTAGAAGGAGCATGATGATAGTGCAGGAAACTCTCAATGAAGTCAAGATACGAACATAATATTCTTTGATTTGAAAAAAAAAAAACAAAATTAAAAAGCGTAATCATCAAGAGGGTGGCAAAGTGCATCAACAATTTTATTTCCACTCCTTATTGAAGCGCAAGCCAAAAACTTGAAGGAAAACTATCCATTTAGCATGGCGAGAATTTAACTTTTTTCTATGAATGCAAATACTACAATGTCCCATAATTAGGATGATGTACAAAATTAGTATGATCTTTTCAAAGAAGTGTTTGTATATAGAGCAACATTGCTTTTCCTCATTTAATTTTTTGTTGTAACAGGACATCGGGTGTCCCTAGCTTAAGGACAGTGCCAATATTTACTCTTAAGGCATAGTAAGGGGCTTCAAAAATTTTAAGAAGTTATTTGGTTGCTAGTGTTTAGAATGCTTTTATATTTCAAATGCAATGTAGAGTAAGCACAAAGCATATGAAATACTCAAGATTGTTAGGATGATTGTAAAATAAATTCAACAGATCATTTTTTTTAAGCTTAGTTAAGTAAAATGAACAAAAATTTTTAAAATATATATATACAAGGAAACAGGAAAGGTGCCAGTATTATTGGTGAAGTTAAGGGTTTGACAATGATGTGGTTACAGGACAAATAGGATCTCATGAGTGCAAATGTCGCAAGTTTGTCATGAGCTAGAATTCATGAGCGTGGATGTCATAAGACTGACGAGAGAAAAAGATCGTGAGCATGAATGTCGAGAGGTTTGTGAGAATCAGAGGTCCTGAGACGAGTCAAAGGTTGTGTGACATCAATGGGGTTGGTAATGTCCTAGAGATGGCTTCGACCAAGTCATGGGGAAGTCAAATATCACAGAGATGGCTTCGTGAGCACAACAAATAGGGTTGCAAATGAATCGAACCAAGCCGAGTATGTGAGTGTTCATTTTTGAGTTCGTTTATTAATAGCTTGTTCAAGTTCGGTTCATGTTTGATTCGAGCTTTATTGTTTGTGTTCATGTTTGGTTCGTTTAAATTAATGATGTTCAAGTTTGGTTCATGTTCGGTTCATGTTCGGTTCGTTTAGTGCATATCAAGTTTTAAATAAACAAGCCTTAACGAGCTATACTCGTAAACATATTTAGTGAAATTTTTTACACTATCAAACAAGCACGTTCATTAACAAATCTAATGAGTATTCTTTAGCCATCAAATGAGCAAGATCGTGAATATATACATAACTAGTATTTTTGAGTTACCAAATGAGCTCGTTCACGAACAAACGATCTATGATTCATCTTATATTTGTTCATGAATATCTTAAACAAATAATCTAGCAAACATTGACAAATGTGAAATATATGTTAATGAACAAATTCATTCTATTGAAGGTATAAAATAAAAAGAAATTAAATTTATAATAAAAGCAATTGTCCATTTAAAATGAAAATATGATTAATATATATGAATATATTTATTGAGCTTATTTACGAGTTCTAAATTAAACACAAATCGAGCTTTTATCGAGCTTACTGTCAAGCTTGTTCACGAGCTTCAAATGATGTTGTTCGTGAATATAAATGAACCGAACACATTAGTATTCAAGCTTGTTTATTTAAGGATCAAGCATTAAAAATGTTGTTCAAGTTTGGTTATTTAGTTAATTAAACAATCACATATGAGCTTTAATCGAACCGAGCAACAAGTAGCTCGTCGAACGTTGGTTCACTTGCAGCCCTAAGCACAAATATGACAGGAAGAGCAAGAGGCCCTGCAAATGGCTTTGGCCAAGTCATGAGGAGAGACAAAGATCATAGGGATGGCTTCCCGAGCATAAATAAGACTTGGAGAGCTAGAGATCGTGAGAATGGCTTCAACATCACACAAATGAGTGAACAACAAATTTAGAATTTGCCCGATTCACATAAATCCCCGACTCATTAAAAATAAGTTTTTAGGGATATTCTGAATTCCTTAGAGAAGTGCTTTGGATTTAAATCAAACATCTAAATTTTCAAAACCAATGTAATTCAAATGAAATAAACTCATAATAATTGCAACCAAACATCTTAAGATTAAGAAGACGAAAGATAGGTGTTTCTATCATCCTTGTTTCGATTAGCTTGAATCTATGATGCACCGACACTTCTCCTCCAAGAGGCGTGCAGTGTCTGACACCGTGTCCGACACGACACTCGCCCGACACTCCTCCGACACGTGTCGGACACACCGAAAACGTGTCCGATTAATAAATATTAAATACAAATTAGACACGTGTATCTTAAATATTTTATGAATTTTTTTAAATATAATTCCTTTTATTTGGCAGGATTTAAAATAAATTTCTTATTTCCTATTTACAACACCAAATCAACATCCGCACTTAATACCCAATCATCGAATATTCTCATTTTCATTTCTTTTTGGCAGTTAAGGTATTTTCATCTCTTCTCTCAGTGACTAATAAATGGCATCGATGCCTGACTCTCGACATCCTAACACTAATCATTTTAAGCACAAATTCTAGTTAAATGATTTATTATTTTTAAAATTATACTTATTTAATTTTTATACACTATTTTTTAAATATAAAAACTATAATAACGTGTCCAACCCGTGTATGTGTCCTATATTTTCAATAACTGACGTGTCCCGTGTCCGAGTCGTGTTGTATCCGTGTCGCCGTGTCCGTGTCTGTGCATCATAGGCTTGAATCCAATATTGGCTGGCTGGATTGTGGAGCTTATATTTTTTTTCACAACTGCCATTAGTAGAGCTAAAAGACCGAACTAAGTCCACAATGAAGCAATTATAGAAGGTGACTAAGCCGTGGAAGCTACAAATAGCAAACAGTAAGTGGTATGGTAGAGTAATTCATCATGGCCTTAACCTTGACGGGCTCAGCACAAATGAAAAACTCTATGTAATATAAAACGCACAAAAGCATCCCCAGACCCCGAACCTCGCATACCCCACCACCCGACAGCCATTAGCCAGCCACATAACACTTTAATTATTATCTCATAACTAGTACCAAAAGAGAAAAACGCAATTCAACATAGCCACCGGCAAATAACTTACCAGGACGAAGTGATGGTGAAAAGCCTAAATCCCTTGCTTCCAAATGGCTTAAATACGATAAATTGGTAACTGGGTCCCTTTTCATTTCAGTATCAAAAGGACCTCCCACAGACCTTCCATCTACTTCTCCATTGTTCTCCATTTACTTGCTCACAAACCAAACTCCATTATTCAGAATTCAAGCTTCCATAAACATTGATGCCCAACCATCATCCAAAATTCAGCAAGGTGAAAAAAGAAGTTCCAGTCGAAAACCACCGGTCAAAATTACCCTGGAACTGTAATTGAACATTAAAGAAATGACCAAGAAGATTAAAGAAAAGCCTGAAAAACCAAAAACACCTTCACAGTCCGACTGCCAGAGAGAAAAAGTGACATATAAAGAGATCTGAAACTGAAACCTAGGAGGGAATCTGGAAGAGCGCGTAGGACGGCAGAGGAAACTGCAGCGTGGCGATGGAAAACAAAACCGGCTAGTCGTTGTTATCGCGGTCAGAAGTGAAGACCGCGCAATGCAAGGAAGAAAAATCGGCCCTGGGCCTACGAAATAATTAACAAGCGGATCGTCAACCACCCGGCCTGTCGGCTGATTGGCGAGAAAAATTGGGCGAACGGTCAAAAGTAATAAATTATTCTGTGTGGAATCAGATCATAAATTTATGTTCGGATGCTTACGTACAAAGTGAAAAGTTCTAATTATGTATATTGACTTGCGTAAACCCGACGATACTCGACCCGTCAAAATTATTTGTCTTTCAGCCCGACCCGGGCATAAGGTTAAATTTAGGTTGGCGCATCTTTTTTTCAGAATTTAAGGCGCGAATCACCGCAATATATAACACTTTCAGTCAAAATTTTCGCAAAAAAAATGCCGATGAAGATGAAGACTGATCTGGATCTGGAGGAGGATGTTTGTTTTTATGAGCAGACAATATTTTCGCAGGGCTCGGAGGAAGCCGATAACCTGGAGAATGTCGACGTCCAGGAAACGAGCACACATGAAGCAGAAGACCTAAAACCAGTGCGACTGGACGAAAAGTTCAGCTTATCGGTAAAGTTCGCCTTCTTCCAAGTTTTTTTATAGCAATGTTCCAATTAAATTTCTTTACAGAGTCATTTTTTTGATGTAATTATTTTAGGGCACAAAGATTTTTGATGTATTTATTGTGTTTAACAAAGATACGTATTTTTATCAACAATGTACATAATGTTAAATTGTAATTGACTTTAAAAGAAGACTCGATAGTCCCTTCTTTTAAAGTAATATTGAGCTAGGGTACTATAACAATTTTGTAGTTTGATTTTCTTAATACAAAGTTTTGTTGCATATGTATTGCTTATTTGTTTGATATACATTGAGTATTAGTTACGTATTTATTTGGTATACATTGTTTATTAATTGCGCATTTGTTGAGTTTTTATTGCGTATTGGTTGCGTATTTGTTTAGTATTCTTTTGCTTAATTACTGCTTATTGGTTTCGTATGGATAATTCATTTATTGCGCATTTATCAGGATGTTTATGTTAATGAGAAAGAGGCATACGAGGCTTATTGTAATTATAGCCAAAATATTGGTTTTATTGTTCGTAAGGATCATCATAATTATTGGCCAAATTCCAGAAATTAAAAATTCAAGGATTTTGTTTGTTCAAAAGCTGGTTTCAAGAAGTTGTCTGGTCTTAATATCCAAAGGAAATATCGAAAATCAAATACCTGAACTGGTTGTCCAGCTATGATTAGGTTTACAATGGATGAAGTTGGATATTGGAATGTGAAAAAATTTATTGAAAATCACAATCATGATTGAAAGTGCTCTGATGGCACTAGAAAGTTCGTTAGGGATGTTAAGCCCTATGAACTGGCCCAAGGCTAAATAAAAGAGAGGTGAATTGGATAACTTTAAAACCAAAGATAAAACTTAATCCAAAATCACCATGAAAAAACAAGTGCGGAAGAAAATAATGAGAAAGAACACACCGGATTTATAGTGGTTCGGTCAAACCTTGACCTACATCCACTCCTTGGAGCTACCCTCCAAGTATTGCACTAAACTAAATGTCTCTCCTTTAGCCCCCACAACTAAGCGGAGAAGCCCATACAAAATCACTTCCACCTTCCCCAGTGCGGCGAAGTCATCGGGTCCTTTGACACCAAAGTGAACTTCTTCTTTGGTGAACTTCCCTCGAGACAAGCTTTGAATCTGACTGTATTGAAGTGCAAGCCTGCCGGAGCAACAGTGTGGAATCCCCCTCCACACTCCCTTGAGTCCCCCCTCACATGATCTTCTCCCTCTCAGACTCCACCCATTCCTCACTCCCTTTCAAGCTCTCTCTTCAAGTCTCCCCCACAAGAACGAAGCTACAATGGCTGCCAAAGACACTTAACAAAGTGTCTTGTCATAGCTTAAATAGAAAAGCTCAAAATGAGCTCATTAATGCAAGTTACCAACATTATCATCCAGGACGATAGGTATATCGTCCTAGCTGATCAGTACAATTTCAGCTCATCAGCCCGGGACGATTTAGGATGATTAGAAGAAAATTGGTTACATCGTCCTGGCCGATATCACGATCGTCCAGGCCGATTAGTTTAAAACTGATTTCAATCATCCTGATCATCGCTCTGAATTCAAGCTGTCCGAGGTAGATCGTCCAGGACATCGTCCCGGCCGATCAGGCGATCGACCCGGATGATGTGATCGTATCAATCAACCATTAATGCTTTCCAAAGATACCAGATCAATTTAGGCATAATTAAGTTAGATCGGCCTGGACGATACGAATATCGTCCTGACCGATTTCCTAAAACAAAGAATTCCTAAACTGATTATGGCGGCTGATTCTTTTTGAATTTAGACTATCGTCCTGGCCGATACAAAACCATCCAGGATGATGTGTTTTGCATAATGACGGCTGCTTTAATGAGGATGTCCTAATTAGGGTTTCTGCTTTTGAACATATCGTCCTGGAAGATATAAATATCGTCCTGGAAGATATAAATATCGTCCTAGACGATATTACCAAAAATAGAAATCTTATAGGGAACAACAGAAAATTTTCCAAAAACCAGATCTGTCCATGAGATTTTTTGCCTTTCATTATTTTCCAAGTTTAAATTTTGCTTCGCCTTACCCTTTTCTTTCGTAGGAAAATTTTTTAAATTTGGGCACTGGTTTTTCATATGTCTAGGTTTCCTACACCGAAAGCAAATAACGTTAGAAGGAATATGAATATCCTTACTATTTTTACCTTTTTCCACTTTTGATTTTGCTTTGGTGAGATTTGTGATTTGCTTGACAAGTCATTGCATTTGTCACCAAATAAGCAATCTTTTTCCGTATTTTCAACTTTTAGAACAATTGTTTCACCTGCATCCAAAAGTCTTTGACCTAAATTTTGCTCGTAGGCAATGAGTGAGCCAATCAAATTATCAATAGAGTAATCATACAAATCTTTTGATTCACAAATAGCAACAACTTTGGCATCAAATTTTTTAAGTAAACAACGAAGAATTTTATTGACTTTTTCAAAATTTGAAAACTCTTTTCCTAAGGCATGCAATGATATTACAATTTGAATGAACCTAGTGTATATGTCTAAGATCGTCTCATAAGGTTTTATGGAAAACAGTTCAAAATCATGCATTAACAAATTCAGCTTGGATTGCTTGATTTCACTAGTGCCTTCGTATATGGTGTGTAGTTTATCACAAACTTCCTTATCAGTAGTGCACGTGGATACTAACATAAAATCTTCAGAATTTAAAGCGCAGAAAAAGCAATTTAATGATTTTGCATTCAATTGAGCATTGATTTGTTCTTCCTTACTCCATTGATTAAAAGGAATATCAATTTTAATTCCATCTAAAACTCGTGATGTTGAAGAATAACCATTTAAAATCATATGCCACATACGAAAATTTATCGATTGTAAGAAAATAGACATGCGAGTTTTCCAAAAACCAAATGACATATTTTCAAATAAAGGAGATCAGGTGATTGAATAACCTTCCGCAATAGTATGATTTGAAAAATTAGCCATGGATCGAAATTCAAAAGCTTTTAAAAACTTATTTTTTGAAAACGGCTCTGATACCACTTGAAAGTGCTCTGATGGAACTAGAAAGTTCGTTAGGGATGTTAAGCCCTATGAACTGGCACAAGGCTAAATAAAAGAGAGGTGAATTGGATAACTTTAAAACCAAAGATAAAACTCAATCAAAAATCACCACGAAAAAATAAGTGCAGAAGAAAATAATGAGAAAGAACACACCGGATTTATAGTGGTTTGGTCAAACCTTGACCTACGTCCACTCCTAGGAGGCACCCTCCAAGTATTGCACTAAACTAAGTGTCAATCCTTTAGCCCCACAGCTAGGCAGAGAAGCCCTTACAAAATCACTTCCACCTTCCCCAGTGCGGCGGAGTCGCCAGGTCCTTTGACACCAAAGTGAACTTCTTCTTTGGTGAACTTCCCTCGAGACAAGCCTTGAATCCGACGGTATAAAAATTTATGATACTTATATGGGAAAATTTTAGCCTTCTCATTTAATAAAATGGCAAAGGAATCCATATGATCATTATCAAGGTAATCGTCGGATAATATTTTATTCATCTCACGTTTAGAAACTATGACATTCCCAGCTTCAAATATTGGCATGCTACTGAAATCATTGAATATAAAATACACATTTGGTACGCATATAAAATTCAGTTCTTACGCAAGTCATACGCACAAGTTATGCAATCCATACACATAAATTACGCAAGACACACGCACATGTTACGTAATTAATACACACAAATTATGCATAAATTACGCAAATAAAATACATGTCAAGATAATTATTTATGTTATCCCTGATAAAACGTTTCTTCTCATGACTCAACATCTCCAAGCCAATGAAGTTCACTGTAGGACTACCAGGGAAACCCTTTACTATAATATTATCAACATTGATTACTTCTTTTGGTTGTGAAACTTTTTGGGATGATTCTTTTTTCGGAGGTTCATTTGGGGATGGTTTTTGGGTAGGTTCTTTTGGTGATGGAACAATTAGGGATGGTTCTACTTGGGAAGGAACAGTTTGGGTTTGTTCTTCTTAGGGAGGTTCTTTTGGGGATGGTTCTTCTTGGGGATGTTCTTTTGGGGATGGTTCTACTTGAGGAGGTTCTTTTGGGGATGGTTCTACTTGGGGAGGTTCTTTTGGGGATGAACAATTTGGGATGGTTCTTCTTGGGGAGGTTCTTTTGGGGATGGAACTTTTTGTGATGGCTCTTTTTGGGCAGGTTCTATTTGGGGGTGTACCCTTTTCCGCCTATTGTTTTTCTTTGGGATTGATTTTCTGTGGCCTTGGTCCTCTCTGCAGTCTAATTTCTGCTTCTTGTTCACGCTTTTAGTTTTAAATAAACTTACATCCACTTCTAAGTTAGCAGCCTTGGTCATCTCTTGGTCATTGATTTTCTCTAGGAATTCGGTCTTTATGTGTTCAGAAGATATCTGAATACTCTTCATTGTATGGTGAATGAATGATGATGACGAGGGAGCAGCTTGCTGATCAGGATTAAGATTGCCTTGAACAATACAATTTTGGAGCTTATTATCAATAAGATCAACTCTTTTCACAATTTGCTCAAAATTCTTGCTAAGCCTAGCTTCAAATTCTTGGAAGAGGTTTTTGCAAGCATCCTGCACAATTTTTATTATTTTTTCTTCAAGAACATCGAATGATTGGGGTTGGGTTTGCAAGGTAGATTTGGGTTCGGGCTATTGTGGAGATTATGGGGGGGAGTTGATGTTCAGGTGTGTTGGTTTGAATGGGAGAAAGAGGGCTTGATGGATATTTCTTGATACCCAAAAGATTAGCTTCTTCAGGGGTAACTGCTTGGAGGTCAAAAAAAATCTGTGAAAAATTAATTTGTAAGAAAATTTATCTTCAAATAATTTCAGCAATATATACGCAATAAATATGCAATCTATACGCAATATATATGCACTATAAACGCAATACATACGCAGTTTATACGCAATAAATAAGCAATATATAAATATTTTCACAATATATACCTGTCTTCTTTTTAAATTAACAAATAATTTAGCCGTCTTCTCAGTATTATATACAATGTCATCACCCCATCGAAGGAAACGGGCCTTCACTCAGGGTACTTCGAGTAATGAATAGAAGTGTGCTCCAGGAATCAAACCTGCATAAAATTGATATCTTCTCAGTAAATTTTAGCAAATCAGTCAGTCAAATTAAATGTTAAATTAGAATTATTTTAGCACTCACAGTTAGCAAATGCACAAAACTATTGACATAACCTGCTTGCTTGTTCTTTAAGATCTTCAAAGATACATTATTAAATTCTTCAACCAAGCATTTCCAAATTGACCATGCCCAGTTAATTGATGGAAAATCATCAACATTATTTGATATTATTTTTAACAACCTAGGAACTTTGAAGTTGCTTTGTTGGAAATAAATTTGAACATAAATACATAATAAATGTTTTCAACATAGTCTTTAGGACGTTTTCTCTAGTCAACTCAAGCATTTCAGACTTTATATCCTTTTGAAGTGATGGTTGTAGTGGGCAAGGTCAGTCAGGTAATCTCCTCACCTTTGTTTGGAAGACCAGTAAGGAGCACCACTTCATCAGCTGTGAAAGGTACAACATAATCCTCTATAATAAAACTTTCTTTTGAATATTCCACATTGTCAGCAGTTGGTAGATCAGTGGGGCTTTTTGCTCAAATTAAGGAAAATGAAGAAATTGGTAGATATTCAGGTTCTTCAATTTTTCTTCAATTTCAAGAGGAATTATCCCGGAAAAAGTATCACAGATTATTCTAAATGTGGAAACATAGCAACGATAAGATATAAGATGGACGTAAATCTGCATAAATTAAGAAAATAAAATTAATTTAGAGAATCATGTGATACGCATTAAGTACGCATATAAAACACAATATATACGCAAAGTATACACAGATTATATGAATTTTATACGCATTAAATACGCAAAGTATTCACATTATATACGCATATGGTACGCAAAGATCGAATAAAAAAATATTAACATAAATTAATAATTATTTACGCTAATTGTTTTTCTTTATTGGAAGTTTATTTTTATGATTTAAAATGTTAGGGTTTGTCTTCAAAATATCCAAAGTATTTATTATAAAATGTTAGGGTTTGTCTTCAACATATACACAGAAAATAAGCAAAATATATGCAGAATATACACATTATATACAAAGAAAATACACAGAAAGAACGTAAATGGTGAGATAAATATAATCTTTTATCGTTCTCGGAATGATTTTTTTTTATTTTGTTTTCTTCAGCAAATACTCATTGAATAACAAAGAAATACATATTACATTTTATGTCGAAGTAAGCATGAACGTACTTTTTTCTTTGCAGGTGAATCCTTTCCCTCTTCCATTTGAGTAGAAGAGATTGCTTGATATTTTTGAGAAGTTTTTTTGTAGGAACCTCGTGAGCGAACTGGAGCGAATGGCTGAAATGTGAAAATGTAAAAAAATTTCGCCTTTTTCATCTTTTTACTGTTAAATTCGATGGGCGGGCAGGTGTCTCATCGTCTGTAGTAGGTCCGAAAAGACAAACGGGTCGGGTCCTAACTTTCCACGTAAGCACACCACGCGTAATGTTTTTATTGGCAACCGAACACACCTATGTGACTGGATTCCACACATAATAGTTTCCCCAAAAGTAGAAAAAGATGCAAAATAAATTATGCTCCATCAAAAAATATATATACAAAAGGATAAGATTATGGACCTTTGAATAAGGAAAAGTGTCAACTCATAGACTTAAAATAATATTACGTGCAACAGAGAATTTTGCAACCATAATTGTCCTTATGCCAACCAAGGATGGCAAAATGGTTGTGCAATGAAAGGGTGATATCCTCCCGACATTGTCCCACATAGCCTACTACAATTCCAATGATGTAGAAGTAGATCATTTGCATCCCGATAATTCTTTCAAGAGGAGATCTTGCCTAATATGCCATTTTTAATAAACAAAGAAAAGTATAACATTGAATCTAGTTAACAAATATGTTGTTATTTCTTTCTCACCAGATAAGGTTGATCATACCGATGGTAGTCAAACAAATTTATTGAAAATCTAATCGATTTGAAACAATCTTAATCTCATTGGACTCAAAAAGGGGTAGAATACTTGCTCTTAAAAGGAATTCAACAATTGAAAGTAACACTTCATTCAAAATTCAATATAAAGGTGCGAGGAGCTTTCATCTTCAATATAGCTTAAGTTACAAAAAGGATATCAATACCCAACTCAGCAAGAATGTCCTATCTTGTTGAGCTGTGATAGGTAACTCCTAATATTTAGTTTTAAAAATTTTTCAATTTTCATCTTCCAATTTAAACTTTTACCCAACAACAAACTATATCAAGTTGAACAACGTCACTAAAAAATATCATTTTTCTTTGATATTTTATGACCAAATGTTTGACTGGTTAGTAGGACACGCTTTCTATTATTTTTTAGATGGATACTCTAGGTACCACCATATTCTTATAGTATCTAATCACCATGACAAAACCACCTTCATAAGTCTCTATGGGACATTTTCCTTTAGAACGATTCCTTTAGTTCTGTGCAATGCTCTTGCAACTTTTTAGCGTGGATATGTTCAAGGGATTTTGGGGGAAAGTCCCAAAGTCAAGTTCCACAAGATGTAAGGTCTAGTGGTATAGGTTGTAAATATTTGAAAGTTTAATAACCTTAGTATTTCAATTAAGTTTTTTGGGGTTAGAGGTCTTAGATTGACATTAAATTTAGAGGGTTAACCTTATGGACATGCCTAATAAATATGCAATTAAAAAATCATGAATTGGCGGTCATTTGATTTGATTTTAAGGTAATTGAAAAATTACCCAAAGGGGGTCATAAGACATGGGCCTTTGACCTTGAATTTTGGTTTAGAATTTTGGACTTGAATGTGATTTTGAATTTGATTGATTGAATTTGAGTTTGATCAGCATCATGATAAAAATGAGGTCAATGATGATATACTAAGTATATAATTAAGATACTGATTTAATATTAATATATAATAACTAGATAGCATATCATTATAAGGTTTTACTGCATTAGCATAATTTTGATAGTCTCTATCGATATTTTAATTTTATCTCTTTATATGATTTCATTATTATTGATATATTGATATGATGACTATTTTATTGATACAAAACTCATACTAGTTTATTGTTTTCCCCATTATATTATTTTACTAGCTTGTGTATCATACTATTTTACTGTTTATAGATTCTACTACCATTACATGTGAGTTTTACTATTTCTGTATTGATTCTTGATCATATGTGTATTGCTACTATTATAAATTGATTGGTAACAAGCATACTTCTTATTTATAGTGCTTTGCATTCATTTATAGGATTTTAGTGATATGTTGGGTTGTGTAGCTCATTATATGCAGTTAAATAGTTTTATATCAAGAAATAGGTTCACGAGTGTGAGACTTATCAAGATTCCCAAGGTTTTGTATTTTTTTTTTTTTTTTTTCTTTGGACTCATGAATGGAAGGGTGTGTTATAATTATATGATTTATTTTTAAGTCAATGAATATAGATGTGTATTTATGTTTTGAATTATAGAATTTGTTTTAGCTATTTTTACTGATATATATAGTTAGATAGCTCTAGTTTTGAATTCTTCCAAATTAGATTCCAAGGTGTGATAATTAGTGACCATGATAATCTCATTCAAATCAATTTTTTTTTTTTGAATAACAATACTTAATATTAAATATTCAATAGTAATAATCTTAATCAAATAGTATCAATTAGTACGATAACATAAATTTCTTAAATCTAACTTTAATATTTGACATGATGATGATGATGATGATGATGACGATGAAGATGATGATGATGATGATTATTATTATTATTATTATTATTATTATTATTATTATTATTATTATTATTATTATTATTATTATTACTATTATTATTATTATTATTATTATTATTATTATTATTATTATTATTATTATTATTATTATTATTATTATTATTATTATTATTATTATTATTATGAGTGGTGTCAACAAAGTGATGTTGAGCTAAGTCCTTAATAATTGTAGAGGATTATGTGCTAGCTGAGCTGCTTGGGATGAATGGATAGAATTAGCAGTGTTAAGGAGGTAAACATTATGTTGCAGTGGAGGATGAATTCCAACATGATGGTGAGGGGCCTACATACAGGCATTCTCGAGCTGAATAACCTGGATGGGTAGTAAAACTCAAGGGAGATGGATTCCTTCATGTTGCATTGGAGCGGCTATCGATCCTTTTGCATGAGCTAGAGGATATTATAAATATTAGCCTCCATCTTATGAAGATACTATTCCAAGGTGAACTTGATGTATCTTTTGTAGTAGGGTTATACCCATCAAGGAAGAAAGAGATATATACCCGACATCCTTTTTTTAAAGCCTAGCCCTTAGAATGATAAGTGTTGAGTATAAGGCTCCATTGTTTTGAGTATTATGCATATTAACCATCAAAATATGTGTTAATAGAGCTTGTAATGGTAGTATTCTTCCGCTAATCAACACCAAAACAATTATATGCAAGAATATTCATGATATTATGAAGAGAATTTAACAATTTAAAAGATAAAATTAGAGAATATATGTGACACTAGAGTTTTTATGTAAAAAACTTGGGAAGAGAAAAAATCATAGGTCTTAGCATAATTGAAATGATTTAATGAGGTAAGCATTGTCTTTAAAAATTTACATATCCCCAAACTAGATGTCACGACCCAACCCGACCGGAACGAATCCCTTAGCGTCGGGTCGCGACGGATTAATACAGGATCTAGCTTTGGAATTTGCTTTCACACTTTCTTCCAATAAACATACACATAAAAAACATAGAACTACTATAAACATTCAAATATACAGAAATTCATCTGAATTTTTCTTCTTTCTTTCATAAAAATAATCATGTACATTATAGTGCATGGCTACCAACAGAAAGAACAGAATGGAAAAACCATGACTGTATAAAAATCAAAAGTATAAAATACCTAATCCCATATCAAACACTGAACGGCTAGTCCAAGATTTCCTTCCATTTCCGAGAACCTAAAAACCACGCAGATAACAAGAATGAGCTAACAGCTCAGCAAGACTACACCGGCCAATCAAGATCTCCAGAAACTCACATCCAAAAATACATTAGAAAAGTAGCCGTACAGAACTTAGATAATTGATTAACAGAATATTCAAATCACTGATACAAAAGAATTCATTTCATATAATAGAATATTCAAATCAGATTTCAAATCAGAATTATCTTCAAATCACAGAACAGACAGAATCGTATAAATCATAAAGCATATTGTCAAAACAGATCAGATCACATCACATATCAGATCAGATTTCCGGACCCTAACAGAATTTCAAAGGATTCTGGCCCCTTATGCCTCCCTTCCCTGACACAGATAGAATCTCAAAAGATTCTGACCCCTTATACCTCCCTTGTGCTTGCAGCACCAGAACATATTAGAGATACAGAATTATCAAATCAGAACTTATTTTCATATTTCAGATTTCAGATTCCCGGACCCTGATAGAATCTCAAAGGATTCTGGCCCCTTATAACTCCCTTGATAGCATACAAACACATCAAATCATCAAATTAAGAAATCAAATTTCGTCAGAAAAATCGTCAGCGGCATAACGACAATATACGAAAATTCCACAGAATTCACAGTTTTAAAAATTTACCAAATTACCACATATAGGATAAAACATCATTTCAAGACTTTCATTGTACTGAAGCAAATATTTTCAGCATCCAAATAATTTGTTATTCGATAAAAACTCTGCAAAATTCAAAATACCTGATGAAAATTTTTCAGAAAATACTCAAAACGTGAAAAAATATCATCTCAGAAACATACCAAAAGTTACGCGGTAAAATATTTATCAGCACGAAATGAAGCCAGATATTTGCTAACGGAAATAAAATTCGAAATAGAAAAGTCGTCAAAATTCACATTTCTGAAAATTGAGAAAGGCGGAATATGTCTTACCTAGAGTCGATCAACTTTTCCAACTACTGCGACGGACGAAAACGGACCGAAGTCACCCAAAATCCACTTTTCTTCCTTGTTTCCTTCATTTTGTTCTCTCCTCAGATTTTTTTTCTCTCTCCAAAATGACCATTTGGATAAATACTAACATGGATCGTACGGGACGAATCCTATTTGTCCCGGGTTGATTTACTCTCTTGATGCATTTCATCCCGACGAACCTAAATTTGTCCTTGGATGAACCTATCTTCCCCCAGGTTTTGAACTGATCGCCCCGGACGATCTCAACTTTGTTCGGACGAACCTGGAATGAAAATCGGGTTTCACAATCTCCCCACATTCAGAACAATGTCGTCCTCGACATTCCTAAAGCAAAACTGAGTCAGAAAAGACTTGGATATATCTGTCTCATATCTAACTCCTTCTCCCATGTAGCCTCTCTTGCTGTTCTATATTTTCACTAAATCTTAAACATCGAAATCTGTTTACTCCTTAACTTTTGTACATCATAAGCCAAAATCTTTTCAGGCTCTTCCTTGTACTACAGATTTTCCTGAATCTCCACATCATCAGTAGAAAGTTTCGGTCCATAATAAGATATCCACTTTCTCAAAGAGGATACGTGAAACACATTATGTATATCAGACATCTGATCAGACAATAACAACCTATAAGCAGAATTTCCAATCCTTTCGATGATTTCAAAAGGTCTAACGTACATTGGACTGAGTTTGCTCACTCTTCCAAATCTGCTAACACCTTTCATCGAACTGACTTTGACATACACAAAGTCACCAATCTGAAATTCTATAAATCTGTGCTTTTGATTGTAATACTTCTGTTGTCTATCTTGTGCAGCTTTCAATATTTCCTTAATCAAATTGATTTTCATAATAGTTTCATCCACAAAAGTTAAACCCATTTCTTGTCTATCTCCCACCTCAATCAGAGTCAAATGTGTTCTACACTTTCGACCATACAGAGCTTTGTAAGGTGCCATACCAATATTGGACTGATAACTTTTATTGTAAGCAAATTCTATCAATGGGATATGATCTTCCCAACTGCCTCCAAAATCTAAAATACATAACCGTAGAAGATCTTCCAGTACATAAATAGTCCTCTCAGACTGTCCATCAGTCTGCGGATGAAAAGCCAAACTGAAATGCAACTTTGTACCCAATTCTTGCTGAATACCTTTCCAAAGTCTGGAAGTAAACCATTTATCTCGATCAGATACAATTACTTTTGGCACCCCATGCAATCTGACAATTTCTTTAACATATATATGAGCTAACTTATCCATAGGATTTGTCTGTCTGATCGGGAGAAAATGTACAGATTTTGTCAATCGATCAACAATCACCCAAATAGCATCATGCCCTTGCCTTGATTGAGGAAAACCCATAGCAAAATCCATCGTTACCTCCTCCCACATCAACGCAGGGATAAGCAATGACTGCAAAAGACCTCTTGGTCGCTGATGCTCTGCATTCACTAACTGACAGGCTTCGTATTTCGAAATAAATTCTATTATGTCGTTTTTCATTCCAGGCCACCAAAATAAGCTTTTCATATCTTCATACATCTTACCACTTCCTAGATGAATGGTATAGCCTGAATAATGAGATTCGTACAGAATCTCTTTCCTCATATCTCCAAATATTGGAACTCACATCCTATTCTTACAGAAAATGATACCATAATAAAAAATTTGTAGTCCAGGTTTTTTACCAGATTTGATCTGATCAATTAACTTCAAATATTCAGGGTCTGACTTCTAAGCTTCATGAATCTTCTCTTCCAAAGAAGACTGAATGTTCATCCGTGTCAACATACCCGAATCTGAACCAGTAGAGGAAATCACATCCAGTTGTAATTTTTCCATGTATCGTATTAGATACTTATCAGAAGTGAGCTGAACACATGATAGTACAGAGGATTTCCTTCTCAGAGCGTCTGCTACCACATTAGCCTTACCAGGCTGATACTGAATAGTCAGATCATAGTCCTTGATCAACTCAAGACAACTTCTTTGCCTCAAATTCAGATCATTCTGAGTGAATATGTACTTCAAACTCTTATGATCCGTAAAGATCTCACACCTGACGCCATACAAGTAATGACGTCAAATCTTCAAAGCAAATACGACAGCAGCCAATTCCAAATTATGCGTTGGGTAATTCTTTTCATGTGGTTTCAACTGTCTTGAGGCATAAGCTATTACCTACCATGCTGCATCAGAACACAGCCCAAACTTTTCAGTGAAGCATCATTGCATACCTGAAATCCTTCCATACTAGATGAAAGTGCTAACACTGGAGCAGAAGTCAAACAATCCTTCAATCTGAAAACTAGCTTCACACTCCGGTGTCCAGACAAAGGTACCGACTTCTGTCAGTCTCGTCAGAGGTGCAGAAATATGAAAAAATCTCTTCACAAACTTTCTATAATATCCGGCCATACCCAAGAAACTACGTATCTCAAAAACTATAATAGGCCTTGGCCAATTAGCAACTGTTTGAACTTTCTGGGAATCAACATAAATACCTTCACCGCTCTCCACATGTCCCAGAAAAGAAATGCTATTCAGCCAAAATTTGCACTTGGAGAATTTTGCATACAACTAATGTTGCCTCAAAGTCTCCAACACCCTTCTCAAATGTCTGGCGTGATCTTTCTAAGAAGCAAAATATATCAGATTATCATCTATAAAGACAATCACAAACTGATCCAAATACTCCTTGAACACTCTGTTCATCAGATCCATAAAAATAGCGGGTGCATTGTTACCCCAAATGGCATAACCAAAAACTCGTAGTGCCCGTACCGAGTACTGAAAGCTGTCTTCATCACATCAACTTTCTTCACCTTCACCTGATATTATCATAATCTCAAATCAATCTTTGAGAACACAGAAGATCCAGCAAGTTGATCAAACAAATCATCAATCCGTGGCAACGGATACTTATTCTTAATTTTAACTTTATTCAAATCTCTGTAATCAACACACATACACATTATCCCGTCCTTCTTCTTTACAAATAGAACAGGCGCTCCCCAAGAAGAAATACTAGGACGAACAAATCCTTTATCCACCAACTCTTGGAGTTGAACTTTTAACTCTGCAAGTTCCTTCGGTGCCATCCTGTAAGGAGCCTTAGATATCAGAGTTGTACTCGGAACTACATCAATACAGAACTCAACATCTCTATCCGGAAGTAAACCAATCAACTCCTCAGGAAAATATCTGAAAAATCTCGTACTACCGGGATATCAGTAATAGAACTCGCCTCTATATTCATATCCCGTATTGAGGCCAAAAATATCATACAGCCCTTCTTCCACATTCTTCTGACTTCTAACACAGAAATCAAACATGATAAAACACATCTTAACCGTTGGAATAGACACCTTTCACCATCCATGAACAAGCTAACTTGTTTCTTCAAACAGTCAATCTGAGCCTCATACAAACTCAGCTAATTCATACCTAAAATCACATCATATGAAGAAATCGGCAACAAAATCAAACATGAGTTCCACTTCTTGCCAGAAATATCAATCTCACAGAAACAAAACTTCAGGGCTATCTAATTATTTCCAGCCGACAAAAGAACGGAAAGAAAAATAGGTAACATAACAGAATTCAGATGCAAAACATCAAAATAGCGCTCGAAAATAAACGAGTGACTGGCTCTAGAATCAAACAAAACATGACAGGGGTGTTCAGAAATATAAATTGTACCTGTCACCACATCCGGAGCATCTCGAGCATCTTGCTGATTCAAATTGTACACACGTGACTGAATTGGAGCTGGAGCTATAGAATTACTAGGCTCCCTCTGATTTCCACTAGGTGGTCTCCTCGCTACAGAACCCGAACCACCGGCTCTACCAGACGATCCTTCAGAAATAGTACGGGGAGGAAATGTCCTCAGCCTTCCTGCTGGTCTAACAAAACCTTTAGATCTGGACTCAGATCGTCAATCAAATCCAGATTGTGGACACTTTGCTATCCGATGTCCTAGCTGACTACTTCTGAAATACTTACCAGTCATCCTATAACACTGGCCAAAATATCTTCTTCCATAAGTTTTGCACACAGGTGCCCCACTGACTGACCCATAACTGGTCACACTGCCAATGCCAGATGTATCCCCACTGAATCTCTTCCTACTAGTAGTCCACTACTGCTGAGTAGTCATCAGATCATTTTTTATTAGACGAGCTCTCTCAACAAGCTCATAGAAATCAGAAATATGAAACAGTACCAGGGGTTATCTCAAACTATCTCGTAGTCCCCTCAAAAATCTATAGCACTTCTCAACAGAAGTACTCACTAACTGTGGAGTATACCTGGCTAAAGCAGTAAACTCTAACTTGTACTGTATAACTGTCCTGCTCCCCTGAACCAACCTCAAAAAAGTCTCCTGCATTTGTTGCCTTGCAGAAAGGGGGGGGGGGGGGTACAAACCAAGATCGAAATATCTTAGAAAATTCTTCCCAAGTAATCAGAGAGTTCAGTTTACCTTAGAATTTCTCCTCTTACTGGCCCATCCACCAGCGCTCTGCCTCGCCATCCAACAAAAAACTGCTAACAGTACATTCCTATCCGGAGGACATTACATCCCGTAAAATTTCTTTTCCATCCTTCTCAACCAATCCTCAGCTGCTCTGGCTCAACAGTGCCCTCAAACCTTGGAGGCTTCAATCTCAGAAATATTTGTAGATGTCTATCTACATCTTCAGATCGAACATCAGAACTCTATTCTCAGTCTCGCTCATCATCTAATCAACTAACGTAGCAAACTGCGAAACTATATCAGAACCAACCACTAGGGCAGTACTATTCACAAGAGCTGCCTGACTAGCACTCTGCCCATCGGTCATATATGGGTCTGACAGATCCATAATCATACATAATACAATTATGCACACAAAACAACATAATAAAAATACAGATAAACCAGAACTACCCCGACAAACTTACAGATAAATTCATATAGCTCTGTCTTACAATCTAAATTCCAAAACCATGCTCTGATACCACTTAAATTTTGTCACGACCCAACCCGACCGGAATGAATCCCTTCGCGTCGGGTCATGACGGATTAATCCAGGATCTAGCTTTGGAATTTGCTTTCAGACTTTCTTCTAATAAACATACACACAGAAAACATAAAGCTACTATAAACATCCAAATATATAGAAATTCATCTAAAATTTTCTTCTTTCTTTCATCAAAATAATCATGTGCATTACAGTGCATGGCTACCAACAGAAAGAACATAACGAAAAAGCCATGACTGTACAAAAATCAAAAGTACAAAATACATAATCCTAGATCAAACACTAAAGGCTAATCTAAGATTTCCTTCCCTTTTCTAGAACATAAAAATCACGCAGATAACAAGAATGAGCTAACAGCTCAGCAAGACTACACCGTCCAATCAAAATCTCCAGAAACTCACATCCAAAAAACATCAGAAAAGTAGTCGTACAAAATTCAGATAATCGTATAAAAAATCGTATAATCAGACATGATATAGATACTTAGATATTTTATTAACAGAATATTCAAATCACTGATATAGAATATTTCATTTCATATAACAAAATATTCAAATCAGATTTCAAATCAGAATTATCTTCAAATCACAGAACAGACAATCGTATAAATCATAAAGCACATTATCAAAACAGATCAGATCACATCACATATCATATTAGATTTCCGAACCCTGACAGAATTCGAAGGATTCTGACCCCTTATGCCTCCCTTCCCTAACACAGATAGAATCTCAAAGGATTCTAGCCCCTTATGCATCCCTTGTGCTTATAGCACCAGAACATATCAGAGATATAAAATTATCAGATCAGAACTTGTTTCCAGATTTCAGATTTTCGAACCCTGATATAATCTCAAAGGATTCTGGCCTCTTATAACTCCCTTGATAGCATACAAACACATCAAATCTTCAAATTCAGAAATCAGATTTCGTCAGAAAAATCGTCAGCGGCATAATGACAGTTTACGAAAATTTCACAGTTTCAAAAATTTACCAAATTACCAAAGATAGTAGAAAACATCATTTCAAGACTTTCATTGTACTGAAGCAAATATTTTAAGCATCCAGATAATTCGCTATTCGATAAAAAATCTGCAGAATTCAAAATACTCGGTAAAAAACTTCCAGAAAATACTCAAAATGTGTAAAAATATCATATCATAAACATACCAAAAGTTACACGGTAAAACATTTATCAACACGAAATGAAACCAAATATTCGCTAACGGAAATAAAATTCGACACATAAAAGTCATCAAAATCCACATTTCTGAAAATTGAGAATGGAGGAATATGCCTTACCTCAAGTCAATCAACTTTTCTAACTACGGCGACGGACGAAAACGGACCGAAGTCGTCCAAAATCCACTTTTCTTTCTTTTTCCTTTGTTTTTCTCTCTCCTCAGATTTTTTTCTCTCTCCAAAATGACCATTTGGATAAATACTATCATGGATCGTACGGGTCGATTTGGTCTCTGGATGCATTTCATCCTGACGAACCTAAATTCATCCTGGGACGAACCTCTCTTCCCCTAGGTTTTGAACTGATATTCCCGGACGATCTCAACTTCGTCCGGACGAACCTGGAAGAAAAATTGGGTTTCACACTAGAAATGGTAGAATAATAAGAGTGAGTTGCTGGCTTGACCTCTTATGAGAGCAATGATAAATTTTATGGGGGTGATAAATGAAGAGAGATGTCAGACATCTATAACTGGATGACAACAATCCATAGTTTGATGGTAGCGATAAGGCAGTAGTGGTCTGATAATGGTGGAGGTCTGAAGATAGAAGTCTGGTGGCTGCTGCTGATGATGATGGTTAGATGATGGTAGCCTGATAATAGTAGTTTGATGAAGATGTTTGATAATATGGGTCGACAATGTTTTGATGGTAGAGTTAAGTGATAACATCCTTATAATGGTGTTTGAGTGATGATGAAGGTTTGGGCAGTGATTGTTTGATGATGCCAAGTGATAGTAGCCCTACAATGGTGTTTAATTGATAGCGGAGGCTAGGAAACCCTATTTTGGTAGTAGTTTGTGGCTGTTTGTCTGGAAAAAGAGGTTAATCCAACATCATTAAACCATGGTGTTCGAGTGATGATGGAGGTTGGGTAGCCCTACACTAGTAGCAATTTGAGGATGGTTGCTTGATGACAGAGGTCAATCCAACATCATGTAACCATTGTGCTCAAGTGATAATGGAGGTTGGACAATCATGGTTTGACAATGCTATATGATATCAATTCAACAATGTTGTTCAATTGAAGGTGGAGGTTGGACAGTAATGATTGATAATAAGCTAAGTATTTTTTAAAACTTAAAATATTGATCAATCTATTTCTTAATTGAAGTTGAACTCCTATTAAAGACATTGAAACATTATTGATTTAAATTGATATAATTTTTAGTTAATTTAGAGAGAACTTTGACAAACTTCAAAATTAAATTGAATGATTATAATTTGATTTTGGGCTTAGCAACACTAGCCCTAGAAAGAAACACAGGGGCTATTTTTTTTTTTTATTGAAAATGGAATGCATAGTAAAATAAATGTATTGTAAAATAGAATTTGGATATTTGGTTTTATGGAATAGAAATGCAGCGTAAAATTCTAGTGAATTTATTTTTACTCCTTAGCTTATTTTTGATGTATTACAGTCGTCCAGTTTTGACTGAATTCTTTTTTTTAATCGCAAGCCAACTATGTTGTAACCACCCACCATCGACACCCACAACCAACAACCACCTGCCGCTGGCCAATCACTAGTCACTGTTGCTACATGTCATAATTTGCCCATCGTCGACACTGTTGCCCTCAGTCACCACCCATCACTAGTCGTTATTGCCCCACACCCCTCACTACACGCTGCACTTGCCCACATATTGCTAGCCACTATCAAGGGCTGCCCATCCGTCGACATCCCTGCTAGCCACCATCACCTGTTGTTACTAATCATGGGCTGTCGTTATCACTGCCCACCATTGATTATCACTGCCACTGATCGCCGTCATTGACTACCATCATTATTTAACTTTATATTATAATTATTTAACTTTAACCCAAGAAAATCTTCTATACTTTTGATATACTTATTAAATTTTTTTCGTGACCCTTTTGTGTACTCAAATTAGTAGTAGTCAAATTAGCGCAAGACGTTGAGTTTTTTTTACCGTCCTCTACGTTTTTCTCAGATTTTTAACTCTCTAGACCGAGCTCTCCTTGCCACGGACTCGAGAGGAAAGTTAAATCCGCTTCAGCTTCTAGATTTCCGCCCTGCGCAGCTCCATTTTGTCTGCCGGTGGCCTTCCGACTTTTCCATCAGAGAAACGGTTCTCTTCTGTCGGCGAGCTGCCGTCCCAAGTTCCATTTGAGGCTCGACAAGTTTTCTTATCCTCGAGATACTAGCTAAAGTTTCAGGACATATTCTTGTTCTTGCTGTAGGGCTATCGGCGTAGTTTCTTTGTTGTCCTAAGATTGATGGAAGTCCGAGGGAAGATCTACAATCTATGACGAAGGGGACTCCGGTGTGTCGCTTGATGGTGTTGAAGCTCGGAGCTGGTCGCACATGGAATGGCAGATCACTTTGGGCATGGAAACGCTGATCCTGGCATCGAGAAGGTAGTTAGACCGCTGCGTTGGGAGCTTCATGGATTACTTTTAGTCTTGCTATTCTTTGTTAAGGAGATTTGATGTTGATAATAATGCATTCTGCTGTTCATATTTAATACCTGAACATGTCTAGAAGGTAAGTAGAGGGTACTGTAGTATTCATGAATGGGCAAATCATGTCATTGAAGAGACAATATCTTAAAATATAATGTGTAGACACAATAAATCTTATTTTCCTTGAAATACGTGGAACCAAAAGCCTAAATCCTCTAGTTGCTGTCTTGGTACATGAAAATTGAGGCAATTGATGTTTCAAGACTATTTAGTAACTATGCGAGCACAATATATATGAATATTGCAATTTAGAAAATTTGACAATATCATGTTGAGTTGGATGTAACACATCAAGATGTTGAAGTTTGTCATAAGAATCAATAAGGAAACAAAATGCTCTCTACCATAATAGATAGGTTTTACCATTGAATTTGATGGTGGTTCTGATGTTGAATGATGGTTTTGAATCATTGAGAGCAGGCGAAGAAATCATAATACCATTTGGAGGCAAGTCCAAAGAATCTAAGATGATACTCATATCATTTGGACGCATCAAGCACATGTGGTGATGGGAGATGAGTTGGAGTCATCACAAGGTGCTGTGGGTGCTTATTGTCAACGTTGGAAGTGGCTAGGGATTGTTGTATATAAGGTTGCAAGTGTGGGTGGATGCAAGAGATGCACGAGTAGTTGCGTTCATAGGTTGAACGGGAAGGGCGTATTAGGAGAGCGCTGGGGTGCATGAGAAAATGACTGCGTGCGTGCAAATAGTCCTAGAGTGTGACTTAGCAAGCAATGTGGCATACGAATGATGAGTTGTACAAGAGGTGCCAAGAAAGTGAGATATAGGGGTGATAGCTATCGATGGAAAACTAGCCCCATTTAAGAAAAATGTATGGATCAATGGTTAGGGCTAGGATTATTCCTGCTTTAATACGAAGTTAGAGGAGAAAAATCTTGTTTATTATTATTTATTGATAATGATTGCCTATGTATATGCATGCATAACAAGTACATAAGGATGATAATAATAAGGAGAATATTCTTGTTTATTAAGATGTAAGGTATAAATAAAAAATATATGCACTACCAATCAATATTGTCTATTATATATTGTTTTCAATCTGACAACTTTCCAAAACTTCTTATTTGCAATTAGTCTCTTTTTTTCCTCTCTTCACACATTCGTACACACACAACATAGATGCACATGCTAAGGCAGCCACCCACATAACATGGCACATGGAAAAACATACATTGTAGAGACATGCTCACACACACACCCACACATATACCCTTATTCTTTCTGTCTGCTTATTTGTTTAAGCATATTGCTTAACACTTTCTCTTAGCTTGTCTTTTACTCTATTACATACGCTATCTCTCTCTTTTCTCTTAGTATGTTTTTGAATGTAGTGTGAGTTTTTGTATCAATCTATATTCTCTTACCCATGCATGCATATTTATTAACTTCATTCTTGTGTTTCTTTTATAGATCTGAATGTGGGATCCACTCCCATCCTGTCACTCTCTTTTCTTCACTCTATCTCTATCTATGCAAAATTTAGCAATAATTATAATGGTATAGCTTGTCCATTTCATAATCTTTAGACCTCTGTTTATGTTTATAATATAATATCCTATAAGATAAGTGATAAGTTTAAATAACCAAACCTATCCTTAGCTGACAAAAGACCATATTGATAAAATAAATGTAATTATAATTCAAATAACTTGCTATGACATGACAAATAGTCCATACTTATTCTTTATCATTCATTTTTTGGGTCGAAATAACTCTAATTTGAAGCGTTTTAAATATTGCTGGAAAAAATTGAAGTCTTCTCTGCCATAGTGTCATAGTAATACTATTTATGATGCACGAACACGATGACACGGACACCACATGACATGGACATAAGACATGGCCTTTTTTTTAAATATAGGACATCATAATAATTTTTTTTAATATAATATATAGAAATTAAGGTAACATCATATTATAAATGACAAACAATAATAAATCAATGTCATGATAGCTTGTTTAGCTTATAATATAAAATATTTATTACAAAATGTCTAGTACAACCACAAAAATAAAAGCAAAAAATCATTTAGTATAACATCAAGTTTCAACTACTCAGTAGAGGGAATGATAGGATTACCTTCAGAGGTTTGTCTTTGGTCTTTAATATCATCATCATTGAATATCATTGTTTCCAACTATGGTTCTATATTAATTTTTCTTCTCTCCTCATTTGAGAATTATCATTTCAAACATATCTTTCTCATATTTGAAACTTCTAAATTTTTTTGTGGCGAGAAATATTAACGGTCTTCTTAAATTCATTCTTTACTTGAATATCTTCAAAGAATACAAAAATGTAAAATTATTTATTTATTAGTAAACAAATTAAAAACTAATTTAGAAGATATATTCAAATTTACCTTGGATTTAATGAATAAGCAAGATTTAAAGTGTGCACAACACATGGAGTGTAGAAGATATGAGTATATATTAACTCCCCTAACAATTTTGCAGCTCTATATACTGGTGTATTATTAGTGATAACATTCACAACATTTGATATACCAATCATCAATATCACCTTTTTAATCAAATTGAAAATAAAATATTTATCTTTGTATTCTCCTTAACAATTCACAGCTTTTATGAACATTGTATAATTCTATGTAACAATCATGGAATTGATGAGTTATCTTCTTTGAGAGAAGTCCAACCATCACACATCAAACTAACACCTTTTTCTTTCCACATTCATTTCGTTGGTTCAAGCAATGACTTAATATTTTCTTTTTCCCATTCCAATAATTTTGTTCTTATTGCATTTTATCTAGGTGGAACATAACCTGCAAGATTGTTATTACATGCAAAAGTGAATGTATTCCTTATAATAAGGATTCCTTGCATGGTTAAAAGAAAGTTTCACTGAAAAAAACAATATTGCAATTTCACCATCATGTTGCTCTCGCATTTGCATGTTAAAAGTCTTCTTTAAAGAACTAGTGACAACTCATTTTTTTTCTTTTATTCATATTCTTCACTCCTAAATGAACTACCATGATTAGCTCTAATGGAGGAGAAAGAAGTGTGAGATAAAATATGGGTAGATGACAAATGTATCTCTTTAGAAGTGCCCTTTTGATCCTAGATTTAGCTTCATCAACCTGTCTATTTAATTCTAGCAACTGCGAAGTAGTAATGTTAGGACACATTTTAACTTCATGACTACCAATCTTAAGTAGATGTGCTTGCACTATAGAATATGGTCCTTTATAGGTGGCGCCACAATAATTACATTTGAATAATACATTTTCTTTTCCTTCAAAAGTTTTTTCTAACTTTGTAACATGATTTCATAAGGGCTTATCATTTTCTATGTAAGGCTCTTTTGAACCTTCACCTAATCCAATCCCACCAACACTAGAGCTTATTTTGCTTTTAGAAACACTGGTGAAATGAAATAAATAAAGTCTTAATAAATTGGGTGACATATTATTAGACATTTAAAATATTCCAAACAAAAATTTCCCTAATTTGAAATTATTGCTTCATGCCTTTATGTAGTATAATGCTTAACTCTTAAGTCTAGGGTTTCAAATACAACTAAAAAAGTGATATGAATGTACAAAATATTTGTAAATCTAGGGTTTCATATTGTAAGACATTTTGTAAGAGTAGGGTTTTAGTTGCTATTTTGTACTTGTCATTCTGAACTTGATGTGAATCTTTCTCATTGCAATGACATTTTATTTTTAGAGAAATAAAATATTAAATTCACATGCTACACGTTAGAATCAAAGTTCAACCTAGTAAATGTTTAAAAAATATTGGTCAAAAATAGAGATCTTGAAAAAATAGACATCTCCAAAAAAAATAAAAAAGAGAAAACTTGAATATATAATAGGCTTCAGTCGTCTGGCTCATCTCACTCTCCCTCCTCTGCCTTTGATGGAGCACGCACAAGTGTCGGAACTCAGAACACTTGAATGGGAAATGAAGAGAAGATGAATGACCGAACAAAAATGAAGAGAAGAGTAGAAAACTGCTTCAATCAAACTTACATGGCTTGAAATCATGCTTTGTTGGCTCGCTTGTGTGCATAAATGATGAATGTATGTTGGTTGAATACAAAGGAACAGGGAAGAAGAAGACGACATGCTCGGTTTGGCCTTGGTTGCCGTAGAAATGATGAAGACGATGGATAGAGACCTCGCCTCACTCACTTGGTCGTGCTGTAAAGGAAGATGAGGGATACAAGCTGTGAAAATGAAAACCTAGGGCTCTGCATGGGACATGAATACCATATATACATATCAAAATATAAAGATTTTATAATTTATATAAATTTAATTATTAAATATTAGGACATGCATGTCAGACTCGTCTGTTCGTTTTAATTTAATTTATTTTTTAATCTGACATGTTAATCCCGTGTCCGACACGTGTCCTTGCCATGTCGGGCGGGTGTCCGTGCCTGACACTGCATTCCCTCTTTAAGAGGAATGCCGGTGCATCATAGAATACTATTCATCATGTAAAATATCTTGGGAAGTATAGATGAAGGGAGTACATTCTGAAGAAGAAGAGATGAGTTGGTCATTTTCTCTTAATGCAAGATGAAAGACCAAATAATACTATTTGATAGCACACACATAAAAGCAACTAACAATAGAATTTCTGGAAACACGATGAACATTTTTTAAATGTAATCTTTGTTCCATAAATCTTGAATATATTGTAGGCAACTTATATTGAAGTATATGAAAATTCGTTGGATGGATGGAGAACACCTTTAATATGTTTTTGTATATATTTTTGGTTCCTTATGGCCTATGGATAGAATTAACTATTATGATTTAGGTTTTATTGAATATGATTTTAATTCTGATTTGGGGTAAAGGTTTGGTTTATGTTTGGGTGGAATATTGTAAGGTTTTTATAGGGTTAAAGATGTCTCTTACTATTTCAAATCCTGTTATTTAACCTATTTAGATTGGTGTATCACTTTTCTTTATTAAATCCAAACTACACGTGCATTTATTGTACAAATTTTTTGCTCGACTTAAAGTTGATGCTAAGAATTTCTGCTTCCCCAGGCATATGGTAAATTATTTGTTTCCTATTATTCTTTTATGTTGCTCCTTTGTTGCAATAAACCACATAGATTAATGTCTTTTAGTACATTTATTCATAGGACTCGTATTGCACCCATGCTTAAGTTTTCTTTGCATCATTTTGAAATTTTTTGGTGAAATATGAGACATTTTTTTCATCTCAAGGAGAGTCAAAATCCATGTGAATTATATATATATATATATATATATATATATATATATATATATATATATATATATATATATATATATATATATATATATATATATATATATATATATATATATATGTGTGTGTGTGTGTGTGTATCTGTGTATGGACATACATATATGATATAGAATGTGTTTTAAAAATCAAATATAAGAAAAAATAGTTATAAGTTTTAAATTTAATATCTATAACTATATGATTCATATTCTAAATTCAAAGTTTAATAAACGCAAACATAAAATGAAATATAGTGGAATGTCAAAATGAATCAAGATGAGCAATTGTTTGTTCAGGTAAATGAAGAGCTGCAAGGGAGCCTTTAATGAAGCAAGCACATATCCAGAGGTAGATATGATGTGAGGGTGGCGAAGGTGAGTTGAGCTTAGGTTTTCCATGTTGTTATGGTTTTGTAGATGAAAAGTCAATTTGATAAAACTGGATTCTCAATGGAGTAAAAAAAGAATAAATTTTCATTTATATTTTTATTTAAATAAATAGAATAGTCATTTATAATATGTTAGCATTTAGTAGTTTTATAATTTAATTTAAATTATATCATGGGCAATAGCCTTGCCTAATGGGGGTGAAATAGATTTCGTCAAATAGGATGTTCATAAATAACTCTTGATAACCTATGCTTTCTTTCCCATGATTAGATTTATAGCCCTCAATCTCATAATATGACTTTATATATTTTTTTAAAAATAATGAATCAATTTGCATCATTGAGACGAGTGCCCGAATGCCTAATGCTTTACACCTAGACCTTTGCTTGGTCGACACCTTAGTGATAGCGCTTGCCTTGGAGGTATTTATGGTGTTGTTGCGTCGCCTTAACCATATAAATAGGTGAGCACCTGACTTGCCATTGATATCACTAATCTCATGTTGCTTATTGATGACTTTGTATGGAGAGGTGAAGCTCACTCCTTTTGTGGGGGAAATGAATGAGTTTGTCTTTTTTGCCCTGGTAAAGCACTGTTTGTTTAATCAAGTGATACCTGCCTATCCTCGCCACTTTTTCATACTAGCTCTATTGTTCACTTTGTAAGTTCCAGTTCATGTTCTCAAGAATGGATAAATTATAGATTGGGAATGATTCGAAATATGGCTGAAATTTATATCTTATTGTTTCAAGCTACGAACAGATGGAAACAAAGTCAGGTCGAATATTTTTTTTTGGTTTTCCTGTATCTTTTAAGACTAAAAAGATGCCAGATGAGTGAAGAATGAGTGTGTTAATTCTTATTTTTAAGAATAAAGGTGATGAACAAGATTGTGCAAATTATAGAGGAATTAAGTTAATGTGTCATATTTTAAAACTATGGGAGCGAGTTATGGAGCATAGGTTGCGCGTGATACTAATGTTTCTCAAAATCAATTTGGATTCATGCCGGGTAGGTCGACTATGGAAGCCATACATTTATTAAGAGATTTGATGGAGAAATATAGAGAAAATAAGGTGGATCTACATATGATATTTATTGATTTAGAAAAAGCATATGATAAAGTTCCAAGAGAAGTGTTATGGAGAGTTCTTGAAAAGAAAGGAGTTAATAATGCTTATATTCAAATCATTAAAGATATGTATGCAGGAGCTATTACTTGTGTTCAAACACAAGATGGTTTGACCAAGTATTTCCCTATTTCGGTTGGGTTACATCAAGGATCAGCCTTAAGCCCATATCTTTTTTCTTTAGTCATGGATGTTCTCACTAGACATTTGCAAGAGGATGTACCTTGGTGTATGCTTTTTGTTGATGATATTCTTCTTATTGATAAGACTAGAGAGGGAGTTGAAAGTAAACTTGAATTATGGAGGTCAACATTAGAGACTAATGGTTTTCGCTTGAGAAGATCTAAAATGGAATATATGGAGTGTAATTTTAGTAGTAATAGATCTAGTGAGGGGATTGTGACTTTGGGCGATCAAGTCATTAATAAGAGTACACGTTTTAGATATCTTAGATCTATTGTTCAGAGTGATGGTGAAATAGATGGGGATATTATCAGCAGAATTTAAGTTGGATGGTTGAAGTGGAGGAATGCATCGGGCTTGTTGTGTGATAGAAAAGTACCCCTCAAACTTAAGGGAAAATTCTATAAGATGGTAGTGAGGCCCAACGTTTAAAATTGCGCAATGAAAGGCGCGCCTTGAGGCGCGCCTCTGCGCAATTTCGACCAATTAAGCCTCAAAGCCTACGCAATAAGTTTAGTTTATGAGGCTTACGCCTCAAGTTTACTGAGGCGCGCCATAAGGCGCGCCTCGCCTCATTTATTTAAGGCGTCGCCTTTTTAAAACTTAACCTAAATTATTTTTTTTTTTTCAGTCTCAAACTATACCCAGTTGCCGACGTGGCGCGCCTAGTGAAATGTCGACGTGGCATCAACATTTAAACCCTTGTAAAGGTCGAATGCCGGAGTCGACGTTTCGATTTTCAAGTTACAGTAAACTTTCGAACTTTCAAGCATTCACCCGGAGGAATTTCAATTTTCAAGCATTCTTCACTCAGTTTCTTCTAAGATGGCGTCACCCCCAAAGAAAAAGGTAAGTTAATGCTATGTTTTCTGTTTTGTAATGCGTATTTTATGGTTATGCTATGCGTTGGCGTTCAAGGCTCTCCGATTTTATGCTTATTCTATGCGTATGCATGGTTTCTCCGAACTTTTTAAATGTTTGATACTGTGATGCCATCGTGTTTTCTGTGTAATCAGGGTTTAAGATAAATTTATGTTGAAATTTAAAACATAAAACCTAACCAAATTTTAAACGAGTAAATATGCGTAGGCTGTGCGTACGATATGCGTCTTTTGTGCGTGCACTATGCGTTCAAATTGCTTACTCCATGCTTATATTATTCGTACTTTATGCGTGCGTATAATTTACTCTATGTTCCCTGAACTGTGCGTGTGATGTGCGTAATATATGCGTGTAGTATGCGTACACCATGCGTGACCGTGACTTATAGTATGCGTATGTTGTGCGTACTTTATGCGTGCATATAATTTGTTGAATGTTTGCTATACTGTGCGTGTGATGTGCGTAATATATGCGTGTATTATGCGTACACTGTGCGTGACCGTTGCTTGTAGTATGCGTATGTTGTGCGTGTTTTGTGCGTATTTCATTTACTTATTTTTAATCTATAACTTTTTACAATTTTCAGATATATGTTCGTCCAATTACCTATAGATGCTATGTCTCTTCATTCCGAACAAACTGTGATAACTTTGCTCGGCAAATTACTCCTGAAGTCAAGGACAAATTGATAGATTTAAAGATGATACAGTTTCTGGAATTTCCTGGGTTTGAGCAAAATGTCCCTCTAATTTATGAGCTGATCTCAAGGTGGGACATTTCAAAACAATGCTTTGTTATAAGAGGTCAACACATTCCTTTCACTGCTGATGAAGTGGCTCTTCTTACTGGTTTGCCAAATAAAGGAGAAGAAATATCCTGGCATTCCTTAGCACATACTTCAGTTACATCAACAGAAATAAGGAATGACTTTATGGAGTTGAACAAGAAAACCCCCCCGGAGACTATGTTAAGAACGTTTATCATGTATTTATGTTCAAATTTACTTTTTCAACTTAACAACTTCAAAACCCCCCGGTTGATTCAAAGAATAGCAAATAATCCAGATGATTTTTTGTCAATAAACTGGGCTAGTTCAATTAGGGAGTTTTTAGTTGGAGAGTTTAATAAGGCATCCTCCAAGATTTCAAATAAGAAGCCAGCAGGTTACATCAACGGTTTTGTACCTCTGCTAATTGTGAGTGATAACTGCTAAATTCATTCAAAATTTTATTTGCTCAATGTGAGTGCTAAAATTTCTTTCATCTTATGCAGATTTGGTTCCTGGAGCATACTACTATTCATGCTCCTATGTATGCTGACAGAAGGCCCCGTTTTCTTCGATGGGCCGATGATATTGTATATACTACAGAGGTAATAACTAACTTATTTGCTAATATAAGAAAAAGTCAGATTTGTAATGTCCTACAGGCAGTTGGAGAGGCTGAAATGGATATGGTTAATGTTGAGAAATATCCATCAGACAGCCCTATATCCCCTGATTCCCCTCATGACATATCCACCCATCAAAACAACCCCCCCCAATCTCCCCATCATGCCCCACCTCCTCAGCAAGACCCCCACCAATCTCCCCATCATACCCCACCTCCTCAGCTGGCTCAGCAAGACCCCCACCAATCTCCTCAGCAACCACATTTAAGTTTTTCTGCTGAAGCACTTCAGTCTATACAAGAAACAATAATGAGATCCTGCCAAGAAACATGTACAAAACTTTTTCGAGAATTTGAAGACAGACTGAGCACAAAGTTTGAAGATCTTACTGAAAGAGTTGGAGTTATTGAGGTCAAGCTCAATAATTTCATTGATCAGAGCAAAGAAGTTCCTCAGAAAAGATCTGCTAGCTACTCAGCCTACTCTTCATCTTCCAATAAGAGACAGAGATCAGATATCCCACCAAAAGATCCAATCCCACCAAAAGATCCAATCCCAGCAGAAATGCAAATTGTTCAATATACAAATCCAAATGAACCAATACCTGTAGATAACATTCAAATAAAACCTGTAACTTATGTTCATGCAGTTGAAATAGAAAATTACAGAGGTCTTTTGTGTTTGACTTCTGAGAAGAGAAATTTTGTGCTAGAATGTTTGAAGAAGTTCTCTAAAAGGTAAAAAATTGCAACTTCATTTTTGTTTGCAGATCTGTATGCGTATGATATGCGTGTGGTATGCGTATAATATGCGTGTGGTATGCTTGTGATGTGCGTATGATATGCGTGTGTTATGCTTGTGATGTGCGTATTTAATGTTTTTTTTTTTTTTTGCAGGGATGATAGTATCTTGTTTGTGCTTAACATTCTTATTTCCAGATCTGATATTGATGAGTTATTAAGCGACAGTTGGTTAGGCAATGAACATTTAGATATTTTTACCTATCTCTTAAATGAGAAGTGTAACCTTATGCCAGACAAGTACCATAAATTTCTATACATCTCTCCAGTCTATTGGGTTAGTAAATTAGTATTCAATTTATCAGTTTAACTATTGGATTAGTAACTTAGTATCCATTATTCCATTCTAAGTTCTTACATTTACTATTTGCACTTGCAGAATAACAAAGGAAGGGAAAAAATGTCCAAATTGCAAGTCAGCCATATAACCGAGCTTTCTGTTACTTCAAACAACATTTTATTACAACCAATCATTGATTCTGATCACATTACCCTTCTGGTTGGTTTGCTGAAAGAACACAAGTGGAAATTTTATGACTCATTGGACCGCCGCGTCAAAGAGCATAGGCTTGTTGTTCCAAAAATCGTAAGTGTTATTAGTCTTCATCATTTGAACTCTTAAATTTTTAAAAAAATACTGAACTAATCCTTCCTCAACATATATTTCAGCTTAAAGCCCTATATTCTGACACGAAAGGAGCGTTTGATAGTGATATCAGAAAATGGAAGCTTTCTACCATTAAAGTTATACCAAAACAGGAGAACTCTTTTGATTGTGGAATGTATGTCTGTAAATATATGGAAAGAATATGTCTTGAAGGCAACACTGATTGGACTGATAGTACAAATTGGCAAGGAGACATGCCAAAGTATAGAGCAGAACTTGCATATGAAATATTTTGTAAAGCGTTGCCAAAATAACAGTTTTTCATTGTGTATAAATGTTTTTGTATATAAATGTTTCTGTTTATAAATGTTTCTGTGTATTAATATTTTTCATTCTGATTCTGTGTATAAATGTTTATCTGTGTATAAATGTTATTTACATTGCTTTGAGTAAGAAATTCCATACTAAATGATAATACGCATACATTAAGCACAAATGACGCACAACGAACTCATAACGAACGCACAAATGACGCACAACGAACGCATAGAGTACGCATAACGCACGCATTACACACGCACACATATGCAGTAAAATTTATTTATAAAATTCTATTTAAAATTTTACGAGCCTTTAGACAGATATGGTTGGGAGGATAAGAGGGTAGGTTGATTTTTTATGAGCCTTTATTACTTACTATTGCTCAACATTACATTTTTCTATTATATAATGCGAGACCATTTGAAGACAAGTGTAACTCATGATGTAACCACTAAAGAATATATCTTTCAATTCTGTGTATTAATGTTTTTGTATATAAATGTTTCTGTTTATAAATGTTTCTGTGTATTAATATTTTTCATTCTGATTCTGTGTATAAATGTTTATCTGTGTATAAATGTTATTTACATTGCTTTGAGTAAGAAATTCCATACTAAATGATAATACGCATACATTAAGCACAAATGACGCACAACGAACTCATAACGAACGCACAAATGACGCACAACGAACGCATAGAGTACGCATAACGCACGCATTACACACGCACACATATGCAGTAAAATTTATTTATAAAATTCTATTTAAAATTTTACGAGCCTTTAGACAGATATGGTTGGGAGGATAAGAGGGTAGGTTGATTTTTTATGAGCCTTTATTACTTACTATTGCTCAACATTACATTTTTCTATTATATAATGCGAGACCATTTGAAGACAAGTGTAACTCATGATGTAACCACTAAAGAATATATCTTTCAATTCTGTGTATTAATGTTTTTGTATATAAATGTTTCTGTTTATAAATGTTTCTGTGTATTAATATTTTTCATTCTGATTCTGTGTATAAATGTTTATCTGTGTATAAATGTTATTTACATTGCTTTGAGTAAGAAATTCCATACTAAATGATAATACGCATACATTAAGCACAAATGACGCACAACGAACTCATAACGAACGCACAAATGACGCACAACGAACGCATAGAGTACGCATAACGCACGCATTACACACGCACACATATGCAGTAAAATTTATTTATAAAATTCTATTTAAATTTTACGAGCCTTTAGACAGATATGGTTGGGAGGATAAGAGGGTAGGTTGATTTTTTATGAGCCTTTATTACTTACTATTGCTCAACATTACATTTTTCACTATAAAATGCGGGAACACTTGCCTTATGGTAACGCATGGTTTTTTCAAACAGAAGCAATGCAGGCTTGACAGAAGGTTTGATTTTATTACGCCTTACCTTCTGTTATGCCTGCATTACTTCTCTTGTAATATTTTGGTTTAATATCTTTAATAGAATGATTGATTTTATTGTCCAATATAAATCATCTTTGACAACCAAGCCTTCCATTCATTACTACGATACTTATGCTCCTCCCATGAAATTGATGCAATATCTTGTAAACATAAACATCTCTATCGTGATTAGGTTTATGTTAACAAGTTATTGGCATCATGAACATGGGAGGAGTATAAGTATCGCAGTGATGAAGGGAAGGCTTGGTTGTCAAGATGATTTATATTGGACAATACATCAATCATAATTCCTGTAGGGAAGTTGATGTTGTTGTCTTGTTGAAGATGTACATTAGGTTCTCTTGTAACATTGTATTTGTTATAAATGTTCTTTTAATTTGTTCTTATATTTTTTATATTGTACATAGTCATTAAATGTTCTTTTTTTTTGTTTTTTTTTTTATATTTTAAAAAATACGCAATGTTGACGCAGAGAGAACGCATAAAATACGCACAGTGAACGCATAGTGTACCCATATATAACGCATAAGATACGCATAACGTACGCACAATAAAATAATTAACACTTCCAGTACTCAAACTATACCCAGAAAACCATGTTTTATTAACTATTAATATAAAATCATACATTAATTACTCTGCTCCAAAACACGCAATGTTCACGTAGATAATACTGAACACATCCAGGACGCATATTAAACCCTAAACTTATTAGCTTGGAGGTTTCATCTACTGCGAGACTGCGAGTTGGGTTGCTGTCTTCTCCGTCCGACCAGCGTACGCTTTAGTCTGAGCCTCCGAGGCTGCTGTCTCCTCCGACCTGCATCAGGTCATATAAAAGATTAGTAAGAACTCGTTTGTTTCCTATTTCTCTCAATCAGGATGGTCAAAAATAAGGATAAGGCTGCATCAGGTCATAGAAAAGATCCAGCATGGAAATATAGCACTCAGGTGGATGTAGGAGGAAGTGATAAAACATATGTCTATCTGAAATGCAATTACTGTGATAAAGTTGTGAAAGGTGGTGTGACTAGGATGAAGGAACACCTTTCAGGCTCTCACAAGAATGTTGCTCCATGCTCCAAAGTTCCTGATGCTGTAAGGGATGAGATAAAGTCATACATGAATAAGTCTACCACATCAAAACATCTTGCACAGAAGCAATTTGAAGATAGAGTTGATGCTGGATCTTACTACGGGAGTGAGCGCAGCGTTAGGGATTCATCTTCTTCTATGAAGCCCATTTCATCTAGGGGTGCTAGAGGGCCTATGGATCATTACATGGTTGACACATCAGAGGATAGGCCTTCTACTACACAGAAGATGGCTCCAGAAAATGCAAGAGAGGCGCGAAGAAGAGTGTGTAAGGATATAGGCAGATTTTTCTACGAAAATGCTATTCCATTTAATGTAGCAACATCACCTGCTTATTACAACATGATTCGTTCAGTTGGAGCATTTGGGAGAGGGTTCAAACCTCCAACCATGTATGATTTAAGAACATGGATTTTGAAGGAGGAGTTGGAAAGCACTGATAAAACCATTGAAGAAATTAAGAAGACTTGGGCCCAAACAGGAGTAACAATTATGTCAGATGGGTGGTCTGATATCAAACATAGAAGTCTGATCAACATCCTCATTAATAATCCTTATGGTACTGTGTTTTTAAGGTCAATTGAAGCATCTGACCAGGTCAAAGATGCTGAGTTCATATTTAGATTATTAGATAGCATTGTTGATGAGGTTGGAGAACATTTGGTTGTACAAATTGTGACGGATAATGCAAGTTCTTATAAGGCTGCAGGTAATAAACTTATGGAGAAGAGGAAACATTTGTATTGGACTCCATGTGCTGCACATTGCATAGATCTGATTCTTGAGAAGCTTGGGGATCTACCTCAACATAAAAATGCACTCACTAAAGCCAAAAAAATAACCAAGTTTATTTACAACCACTCTTGGGTTCTAGCTCTTATGAGAAAGTTTTCGAAGAAAGAAATTCTAAGGCCAGCCGCAACAAGATTTGCCACCGCATACTTGACCTTAGAGAGCATGCTGGATGCCAGACAACCTTTAGAGGCTATGTTCACATCTACACAGTGGTTGAGTTGTGCTTGGGCAAAGAAGGCTGAGGGAAAAGAGATTAGAAAGATTGTTTTAAATGACAGATTTTGGCAAAGTGTCTTATATGCAATTACAACTACTAGACCTTTGGTTCATGTTTTAAGGATGGTGGATGCTGAGAAGAAGCCTGCAATGGGTTTCATCTACAATGCTATGGATGAAGCCAAAGAGATGATTGCCTCCAACTTAGGAGGCAGTGAGGGAAGCTTTAGGGAAATTTGGAATATTATTGATGATAGGTGGGAACTACAGCTGCACCGACACTTGCATGCCGCTGGCTACTACCTAAACCCTCAGTATCAATATGCAGAGAACAAGTCTACAAACCCTGAAATAAAGTTGGGATTATATCATTGCATGGATCGTCTAATAAGTGATGCAACTGAAAGATCAAATGCTGACTTGCAATTGGTACCTTTTAGGAACAAAGAGGGTTTTTTTGGATTACAACAAGCAAAAGATACAATTACCAAACGATCTCCAGTTGAGTGGTGGATTCAATTTGGTGATGGGACTCCAGAATTACAGCGTTTTGCTGTGAAAGTTTTGGGCTTGACATGCTCTTCATCTGGCTGTGAAAGAAATTGGAGTACCTACAACCAAGTACATACAAAGAGGAGAAATCGCTTGTCGACATTGAGGATGAACTCACTGGTGTACATTATGTACAATAGGAGACTCAAAGATAGAAATTTGAAGAAAAAAGGATTAATGGATGATGAAGATCCTTTGCTTTGCGATGATGTGGCATCTGATGATGAGTGGTTTGTAGATGATGAAGTTGAAGTGATGCCGTCTGAATTACAAGATGAAGATTTAAATGTTGATTTCTTTGATGGTCTTAAAGCATCCACATCCACAACAACTCAAGAACAAATCAAAAAAGGTATATAAATAATATAGTTTTCTTTTCTTAGACTTTTATTAATGTATTACACTATTATTCATTATGATATTATTCAAAAATATTTAGGGAAGAGGAAGATAACTAATAATGAGGAAGAAGAAGCTGATTGGGAGATATTGGACTCTATAGGAGAAGGGGAAGAGGAGAGAGCAGCTCATCATAATGATGATTCAAATGAAGACCCCCTTAGTGATGACTGATGAGTGATAAGTGATGATAATGCTGATGACTAGTGAGTTCTTAACTTCTTATGTGATATGTTAATGTCATTGCTATTTATCTTGTGCATTTTTATGTTTTATATATTATTTACTCATTAGTATATAAAAAATTTATTATTTTATGTTTACGCAATTTTTTGATTTTGAGGCTTACGCCTCAAATCGCCTTGAGGCTTACGCCTCGCCTCACGAACGAAAAACGCCTCAATACCCGAATACGCAATTTTAAACCTTGGTGAGGCCTGCAATGCTTTATGGTGCTGAATGTTGGCCATTAAAAGAGAAGCATAATACTAAGTTAAGTGTGGCAGTGATGAGGATGCTCAGGTGGATGAGTGGCTTTACCCTTAGAGATAGGATACAAAATGAGCATATACATGAAAAGGTTGGAGTAGCTCCAGTAGAAGATAAGATTAGAGAGAGTCGCCTTAGATGGTTTGGTCACATAAAACGGCGGCCTTGCGATGACCCGGTTAGGAGAGTAGAGGTATTAGATTTGACTTATGTTAATAAAGGTAGAGACAGACCTAAAAAGTCTTGGTTAGAAAATATTAGGAATGACCTTTCTTTATTAGATTTAAACGAGAATTTGACCTTTAATAGGACACAATGGAGAAAAAGGATTCATGTAGCCGACCCCACGTAGTGGGATAAAGACTTGATGTTGTTGGTTTTCCTGTATCCTTTAGCTGTTTGAATTATTCATTTCACACCAAGTCAATCATCAATTTCATTATGGTCTACTGCAAACTGGTGCATGGGATCTATTGATAACTTGGGGCAGTTGGTATTACATAAATTGATTGCATCATAGTTCCTTGAATCAAGATATTGTTTCTTTTACCTGCAATTTATTATTGAACCTTCTAGTGTGCTAGTCTGCCAAGATTGCTTCAATTTGATTTTTCATGGGGTTCTAAACAAAAAAAATTGTATTTAGGTTGAATTAATTCTTGCACCTCTTGGTATAACTTCCATGGAAAACTAAGGAAGATTACTTTTGTAGCTTCCTAAGGCGGCATGTGCGAGCTGCTTCAATCTAAAATGGATCGAACATGTCTAGTATGCCTTCTTCTTATAGGATCAGTTGATTAATATTTCATTGTTTGGCTGTGTAGGGTGTAGTATAAATTTGCCCAATGTTGTATTATTGCTATGCATTATTGGAAAAATCCAATATTAATTGCTGAAGGAGATCAATTTGGTTATCTTACAACAGGAGGCCTTTGTTTGATTCTGTTGGCACATGTGGAAACTGGGTTAAATTAGAACTTTTGATGACATTTTTTTGTTATCATTTTTTATGTCTGTACGTTGCACAATCATGCAGCCTAGTTTATAATCACTAGAAAAGATCTGCTCCATGGTAATCCGTACTGAAATTTTTGTAGGATGAATCATCATTGATTTGGTTTTCTAGCAGCAGAGAGGGGACTTTGAAGTTAACTTCTTCGTCAAGAGCTGTACCTAGACAAAAAAAAAGTAAGATCTCTTCCACAACAAGGTTCCTCTAAAATTATGCTGTTTATTTTTCAAAATTTACAGTTGAATATAAGTCCTTTCTCTCTGCAAATTTTTTTTGTTCATTTTTATTTGGTTGTCAGCCTGTTTTCCACATATACATGCAACTTTATAAAGATTATTTGACATTTTCTTTAATATAAAGCAACTTTTAAAGGACACTTGATCTTTTTTGCGCACTTAAGTTTGTTCTGTGTCCCTTTATAGGATCTCTGTGCTTCTGACGATCATCTTATTATTAACTTTCGATGTGCAAAGATTGAAGCTGGGGTGTGGTTTACTGGCCTTAGGACTCTTGCTTTGTGTGAATAATATGGACGCTTAAAGATTGATGGGATTTACCTTGATGTAACTTTATCACAACCGTAGGACCAATTCTACTTAATTGCTAACAAAAGTTTTCGTTGCTGTGTAATTGGATTCTAGATGATGTATATTAGGATTTACTCTTATTAAAATTTTGAGGGTTAAATTTTAAAATAGTTCCCCGACTATTTGTATATGGCCATTTTAGTCATAGAGTATAATGTTGCTTCAATTTTAATCATTTGACTATACAAAATTGTTTCAAAATGGTTTCTTAGAGACTAAATTAGGATCAATTTTATATTACAATTACAACATGAGAGACTATTTTGGATCAATTTTATATAGTCGAGGATTAAATTGGAGCAACATAATACTCTGGGGCTAGCTTGTCCATACATGAATAGTTTGGGGACTATTTTGAAATTCTTCTGAAATTTTCACCTCATGAAAGATAAGGGGGAGGAAGAAGAATGAAAAAAAAAGGACCTCATGAAAGATAAGGGGGAGGAAGAAGAATGAAAAAAAAAAGGAAAAATAATGCAAGTAGAAAGCTCATGGATAAACAACATCTTCTTAGTAGTCTCAGATTAGCATTTTGGGTCCACCTTTGTCCAACCTTCTTAACACTCCCATCTTAAGTGCTCAATGATGTTTTAATTCTTAATTTAAGGGTGTTTTGGTTGAGGAAAAATGGTCAAGCAAAGGAACACAGACAACTTGTAACGCTTATAATCCTTAGAAATTGTGGATGCAATTAAAGATGTGCATTTACAATTTCCTTTTCTACTCCATTGCAAAGTTAATGAGGCCTACTTGCCCACATTTATGGATTTCTTGACGTGATAGAGGATACGACTTAAATGAACTAAAGCTCTCATTTGCATTTATTATGTTATGAAACTATACGAAATAAATTCACCATACTCACATTTAATTGCTTTGTTAAAATTCTATGTTGTATGATTGCATGCATTTTTAATCGGCTCTTACTATTTGAGCTTAATAATGCTTATATTGAGAGGTTTGATGGAGTAGTATAGAGAGAATGAGGAGGATATACATATGATATTTTTTGATTTAGATAAAACATATGATAAAGTTTCAAAAGATGTGGTATGGAGAGTTCTAGAAAAGAAAGGGGTTAATAATGCTTCTATTCAAGTTATTAAGTATATGCATGTTGGAGTTGTTACTTATGTTCAAACACAACGTGGTTTGACCAAGTATTTTCCTATTTTAGTTGGATTACATCAAGGATCAGCTTTAAGCCCATATCATTTTGCTTTAGTCATGGATGTTCTCACTAGATATTTGCAAGAGTTTGTACCTTGATGTATTTGCTGATGATATTCTTCTTGTTGACAAGACTAGCGAGGGAGTTGAAGATAAACTTGAATTATGAAGGACAACTTTAGAGTCTAAAGGTTTTCGCTTTAGTAAATCTAAAACTGAATATATAGAGTATAATTTTAGTAGCAAAAGACCTAGTGAGGGGATTGTGACTTTGGGGGATTAAGTCATTAATAAGAGTACATGTTTTAGATATCTTAGATCTATTGTTCAGAGTGATGGTGAAATAGATGGGGATATTATTAGTAGAAGTCAAGTTGGATGGTTGAAGTGGAGAAATGCATTGGGCTTGTTGTGTGATAGAACAGTCCCCGTCAAACTTTAGGGAAAATTCTATAAGATATTGGTGAGACCTGCAATACTTTATGGTGAAGAATGTTGACCATTAAAAGAGAAGCATAATATTAAGTTAAATGTTGCAAAGATGTGGATGCTTAAGTGGATGCGTAGCTTTACTCTTAGAGATGGAACAAAACAAGCATATATGTGAATAGGTTGGAGTAGCTCTAGGAAGATAAGATTAGAGAGAGTCGTCTTAGATGGTTGGTCACATAAAATGACAGCCTTTCGATGACCAAGTTAGGAGAGTAGATGTATTAGATTTGTCTTATGTTAAGAAATGTAGCGGTAGACTTAAAAAGATTTGATTAAAAAATATTAGAATGACCTTTCTTTATTAGATTAACATGATAATTTGATTCTTAACAAAATACAATGGAGAAAAAAGATTCATTTAGTGGGATAAAGGCTTTATAATGTTGTTGGTGTTGCATCTATTTGAGCTACTTCTAACTAAATTATATTTGCTTTGTATATCTTTCATCCTAATTATTTATTTATTTAATAATTTAATTTCATAATTTAATAATTTAATCTATTTTTTATGTGGGATCATACCTGATCTTATTAATATGAACTTTAGAAGATACTTATTTGTTAATCAAACATTGAGTATATAATAACCAGTTATGTACTTTTATTAGATGTGAAATTGATAATTATCATTCAATATTATTGAAAGATCAAATGATATATTTAAGTATCTTGAATCTATTATACAAAAGATATTGATATAGAAAATAATATTACTTTTCGACTTAAATTTGGGTGTCAAAATAGAGAAGTGCATTTGGGTACTATGCAATAAAAGAATAGCATGAATAATATATATATATATATATATATATATATATATATATATATATATATATATATATATATATATATATATATATATGCGATTATAATTAGATTGACTATATTTTATGTATTGAAAATTGGAAAGTCATTGATAGCCAACTTAAATGGGGTAAAAATGAGAATTTTAGGAGATGTGGCCATGCTAGGAAATATATCTTGGTAAAATGATGTACCCAGTGTAGGTATCGTGCAGGTTTGAAAATAAGTTTAATACATTGAATCTTACACTTGCGTTTTCAAAGAGTTTGTTTCCGTGAAGACTCAAACCTGAGAGCTCCATGTTACATCCATGGCATTTTAAGAATTGCTTTGAGCTGAATCTTTAAGCATAGATGGATAGATGATATATGCTTGATTTGGGAGGGTTTATACTTTTTAATTTTTACTGTCAAAAACTATTTTCTTAAATCACAATTTCAACATGATTCCCTGAAAGCAGTTTTTCTATGTCAAGTTTGAAAAAGTTGTGTAAAAAGCATCTTCCTACTGTACATTTTTTGGTTGCTTTTCTTATCACAAAAGGAACAAAAAAGCTTTCCCAAATGAAGCCATATTGGTAGTTGTAGCTCATATTAAAATAATGTATTAGAAAGTGGACTTAGGTGATTTAGGCATGTACAATGAAGGTAGAAGATGCAACAATAATAAAGATATATAAATATAATGTGGAAGGACTAGGCAGGAGAATCAATAGACTTATGGTAACTAGGCTAGAATTGTGTAAAAATAGAGGTTAGGAATTGATAGAGCCAAATCCCAAATAGTTGGGATAAGGCTGAATGACATGCTTTTTTATTTTTAGGACTTTGATTTACTTTTTATACCATGCTTTGTAGGAAGCACATGTTAGCAAGCTTAGAGTGACACCATAGATAGTAATTATTTATAAAATTTTGTAACCACTAATTAATAAAGCACCTAGGGGAAAAAATAGTTAAAGTTACAATATTAGTTTGGCATGGCTGCAATAACTAATTTTCCTGTGTAACATAATTGTTTGAATAGAATGAATGTTTTATGGACATCAAATTTTATATTTAGCAGAAATTCAATGTTTTAATTTTCAAAACTTTCTAATGAGGGCTTAAAATCATTATTTTCATACTTTTTGTTGCTTTACAGTCAATGCAAGGTCAAATTATCATAATATAAAAAAAATCATGGCTATTTTCAATAGTGTAGTTCAAGAGAAGGGTTTTGTGTTAAAGGAGAAAAATGCCGTCTCTTATTCATTGGAGATCCCATGGCTCTCCTTATAATCATACAATGATTGCAATATTTTAGGGTACACCTAAATGAATTTTTCTTAGCTAATGCCTAATAGCATCATTGCAGTATGAATTGTTAGACTAGTAAAAGGAAAATAAATTAATTTATCAAATTATCTTTGCTATCAAGGCGAATCATCAAGGTGCTCTTTATTATGAGAAGTAGTCTAAGTCTTCATATGGTATTAATGAGTTTGTAACTTAAGGCTGAATTTATTCACGAAGCTCAAATGCATATTTCCTCTTAAAAAAGAATACCCCTTTTTTATAACTTGTAATAATACTTTGGTCATCCCAAGTTTTTAGTGACAACACACTTTTGCAAGTATTTTACCTCAATGATTCCTTTTTCATTGCTCCCACATCATCAAGATAAACAATTCATATGACAAAGCCCAAATGTGTACGCTCGATAAACAAAGAATGATCTATTGTGCTATTACGAAGGTCAATCTTGGCATAACTTTGTTGGAGAAATTTTGTCATCCTCAATGGATTGCATATTTTGTAATCTAGCACGACATAAGAAAGATGATATATGACAAAAATATCATTTCCTTATAGACTCAATAATAAAATTTATAATTTAAATATAGATTCCCCCATTCAATATTTAGTTGAATGGAGTTTATTTTATTTTGGGATATGAATGCTCCATAGGGGCAAGCCCCTGTGGTTAATTACATGCAAACATTTGATACTTGAGATAATTTTTGATTAAATTAGTGGTTTTTTTTTTTTTTTTGAAAATCATCAAAATATTAGATAAAATTTTCATTTTTAAATTCATGAAATTCATATTTAAAGAGTTTTGGTCTTTAGGAATTTCAAAGGAAGAGGGATTAACTTTGATTGGAGTTCTTGGAATGAGAGCTAAGGGGAGGAAGAGTATGAGTACTTGATTATAAGGGAAAAACTTAGAGGTACTCAAAACTATAATATATTGGACTTTACATTTTAGAATCCAATTTTTTGTTTAAGTTAACAATTTTAATTTAGAATGTTGAGGCTTATATTCCAACAACACATGTTGGAGGAAATGCCTTGAAGGTGAGGGCTTATGAGGTGATTGAAATCAACCATTGCCTTGGACCCTAGAACTAAGGTGATGACTACTAAGGGGTGGTGCCTCGAACGTAAGTCTAATGAAGTGCAAGGAACTTAATAAACTATATCTCACATGAGGCATAGCTAGCCCGACCTCTGCATTATTGCCCTGCCTGAAAAGGGTTAACAACTAACTAACCTAGTCGCTTTTAAAACCATGATATCCGATCTCAATGCATATGAAGAGTAGGGAGTTTATTTTTATTTAAAAAGTAGGGCTATACATGATCAATTTAAATTTTGAAAAACTTTGCTTCTTAAATGGAGCCATACAATTCTTCTTTTTATTTGAAAATTATGAAGCCTAGATTGATTTTAGATTGCTTACATTTTAATACGTAGAAAAATTATTTTTATCCCAAGAATCTACTGCATTATCATCTCTAGGCCACACCCAAGCAAAATAAAAAAAGAAACATAAGAAAACATGCATTTTCTAGTGCGCAATCAAGTAAGCGGATCAAAACATACTTACATACATAAATCAAACAACATGAATATAAATTATAGTTCAAGTTATTCTAATCAAATTTGACAACTATGTTGCCTACCATTATACAACCAGTCAAATATTTATTTACTGACTCCTACTTGTGAAGATTTTCAAGCTTCAACTCCTTGGTAGATCTTAGGCTTCACTTTCAACAGATACATCCTTCTTGATCCACCTCTTCTTTAACTAAACCCACAAGTTTAAAATACAACTCATAAATCTATCAAATACATATAAAAATGGAAAAAGACTTAAAATATGCAAAACAGGATAGAGATTAGGAGAAGTTTATATATATAATTAAAAACATATCCAGAATTGCCTAGCACTTGAAGTACTATGCCTTTGCTTCTATCTGAAAGTCCATATAGGTTGTTAGACCTAAAGCAATTGTCTCAATGCTAACCAAGAGGGGAGGGGGGTGAATTTGTAATTTTAAAAAAAACCTCTTGGAAATTTTATGAAAAATCATTTTAAAATTTTAGCATAATGAAATTTTTTATCAAACTTAAAATTTTCAACCACAAAATAAAACATGCAGAAAAATAAAAATGTGGTAAAATAAAAACACATAAATTTATAGTGGTTCGGTCCAACTAGACCTACGTCCACTCCCTGAAGGCTCCCTCATTAGGTATTCCACTATTACCAAAGTGAATCTCCTTTTGCTCCCACAGGAAGGCGGAGAAGCCTTTACAAATCACATCTCTTCCATCAATCCCCGATGCGGCAAAGTACTATCATCCTTTCACACTCTTTAAGTGTCGGCAGAGAACCGTCGTATTTTCATACCCTCATGGTGTCATCAGAGAACCGTTGTCCTTTCACACCCTCATGGTGTCGGTAGAGAACCGGATCTTCTCCAAAGATCTTCTCTCAAGCAACTTCAAAGAAGTAAGGAAGAGATTCGACAATAATTACAAAGAGATCCTCACCTTTGAGCAACCTTATGAACCCATCACAAATTTCACTTGCAAGATCTCTTTCCACACTCTCAAACACTCTCCCTAAGCACTCTCACATTTGCTCTCAAAGAAAAAATGAAGAAGCATTCGTTCCAATTAGTTTTTAAGGACTTTATATATGAAAGACACAAAAAATCATCTAGAAAACTGAAAATTTCAATTTGACCGTCCATGATGGTACAATACAATCGAAGATCGTACGTATGAATTGTTCAAAATTTGCTCGCACGATCCAGTACAAACCAATTTCTTACTCTTATTGACCTGTGTATGTTCTGACATAGTATAGTACGATCAGTTAAAAAATGAACAGATTTGTCCAGTACTATTCAGTACGAACCGATTTCGTACACTGGATAACGTACTGTACGAATCCCATATCGTACAGTACGATATGTTTTAATCAAACCATGTTTCATTTGGTATGAAAATGGACGAGTCCATTTCGTACTCTGGAAATCGTCTGTACGATTCTAGGATCGTACAATACAAACAATTCAAAAAAAAAAATAATACCTGTTCGTATGGATGAAAAGATATGCAACCATTTCGTACTCTGGACATCATCTGTACGAACCTAAGATCGTATAATATGAACAATTTAGAAAAAAAATAGGAGTTCGTTGGGACGAACTTGTATGTATCTATTTTGTACTCTACACGTCATTTGTACGAAGGTAACTTCGTACAGTACGAACAAGACTTAGATTTTTTTTGACATGGTTTGATTAACTGCTTTATGGAGGAACGTTCAGGTGAAATCGTCCCGTACGATCCAAAATCGTACAGTACGATTAGTTTTTAAAAATTACAAATTTTTACACTCCCAGTGTGTGTGTGCACGTTTATCTAATTACAATCACACTCTGTCAGAGTCAAGAAAAGTATACAAAGTACAAACTTCAAATGCAATTAATCCTAGTCTAATCTATCTTGAAGTCTTCAACTGTCTAGAATATGATTTCCCTGAAACGTTAGTAGACACAAACAATAAAAGTAATATTTTCAATATATGTTAGGAGAAATATTAATCAATACAATAATATTTTGGAATCATAAAAAACACATGATATGAAAACATAGTTATGAAAACTAAGTTGTTATGAAAACATAGCAACACTATCCTAGTGGCCATGTCTGTTGGGTGTTTTAAGCAGTGCCTGCAAGCAAATAGTATTAGAATAATCATGACTTATTTTATCCCTTCTTGAACATGGCCACTTGTAAGGACAAAAAAAGGATATATATATATATATATATATATATATGATCCACAATGCAGATAATCTAATAATCATCACACCAAATCATCAAACACATTCGCAGAAAAAAAATCATAATCCTAACATGCATAAGGGCTGTACACCTAATTGTATGAGACTTGTGTGACATGTCACACTGTGAAAGGTATTTGATTGTATTTTGGAATGAAGATATTTAATCTTAAACTAAGGGTGATTACATTTTAAGTTTATGAATTAAAGATTTATATGACTTTTAGAGGTTTCATATTTAAAGGTTTATGGATAACTTATAAAGTAATCATTGCTTATTTTTAGGCAAACTTGTTATTTATGAGTCCTAAGATATAATGATGCAACTATTCTACCTTTTAGGGTGGACTGATTGTTCGTTATATCAAAGGGACTTGGGTGATTTTCTTAAACGTTTTAGAGTTCTCTTAATATTTGGATAAGAGAGAAATGTCTATCTAATAGGAAAAGGTAGACATGCCTACGAGTTATGTTGACCTAAAACTTCCAACCAAACTTAACTATCAACCTAACTGTCGCACGATCCCACAACTCTACCCACATTCACACAGCATAACTACTCTCGATAAAAATCTCTCATACGACATAATCAGGGGTAGGCGATAGAAATTGAAACTCCTTCTGGCTCTCTATTTGGGTTTCACGATAAAAAATCCCAGAAGCAAGGGTCTCTCGGTTCGCATACATTAGGAAGCCATACTCAAGTGTCGATCTTCGCCTCTGCATCCGATTATTGACGTATGACGCCTCTGAACAAAGACCCTCCACTCTTGCTTTCGCATCATCCACGCTTACAAGTCCGACGTCCGGCCATGCCAATAGAAGCCAAGCCCACCGTGCCCTAGCCGACCTGACCTGCACCCACGTCCCGACTCCAGCCGAACTCCGACCGTCGTCTCCTCTTGCAAAGTCAACACCCTTCCCTATGCTTGGTTCTGCCCCTTCCATGCGCCCTAGCCGATCAAGCTCTTCCCGATCCATCCCTCACTCTCTCTATTATATGTTATAGTATATAATATATATTATGTATTATGTTATATGTAAATAATATATAGTATGATGTTATATTATATACTATATTATAATATTATATTATATATTATGTTATATTCATATAATATATAACATTATGTTATATTATATATTACATTATGATATTATAATATATATTATGTTTTATTATAATAAATATATTATATTATAATATATATTTTATATTATAATGTATATATTATAGTATAATATATATATTATTTAAAACATAATAATAAATAAAGATAAAATAAAAATAAAAGAGGAAAGGGATTTTCAAATAGGTGGGAAGACTTGAAGGAAGTCCCGGGCAAGGTTTAAAATTGCGTAAATAAGCCTCGAGCCGTTTTTCATCCTTGAGGCGAGGCGTAAGCCTCGAGGCTGTGTGAGGTGTAAGCCTCACGGACGAAGAATTGTGTAAAGGAGAATATAAGAGTTTTAGCAGGTAAATAATAGTAAGATTTTATCATACAATAAAAACATCTAAATGACAAGTAAAATTAATGGAAAGTAAGAAAATAGATGTAATAAAATCATGTCCCAAAGTACAGAATCACAAAATATATATCTATCAAAACTCCCATAGTACAAATAAGAAAGAACATATTAAATTAAATCATGTCTAATCACTAAATTAGTCTTCAAGGGAATCTTCTTATCAATTGTATCTATGAATGTCATATCTTCATCATCTTCAATGTTACTCACTTTTCTCTTCCCTGTTCAATAAAAATGATTATTGTCATGTTAATTGCCAACTTGATATATATATATATATATATATATATATATATATATATATATATATATATATATATATAGCACATAAGAAGTTATGGAATACCTTTAGTTTCTTGTTGTGCTGTAGAACTAGTGGATGTGTGTGGTGTGGTAGTAGTGGATGTGCCCACTTGTTCTACTTCGCCCCCTCTAGACGTCCACACTTAGATCCTCTAGTTACAGGTCTGATAATGACAAATCTATCTCATCATGAATATGAAAGAATATTGTCCAAAAGACAAGAATCACATTTAAAGTCCTCTCCCCTTCCTCCTCTCCTATAGAGTCCAATGTCTTCCAATCAAAGCATGCACTCATGAAGAAGCAAACTAACACTAACAACTATTACTAAAGATCATGAATACAACAATATGTCAGGCTGCCGGGGGTCTAAGGGGGCGCTGCCCCCTGGCGGGATTCGACCTGGAGACCCATTTATTTGTAAGAGTAATTTTGAAGTTCTGCTTTTTTTTAAAGTTCATAAGTCATTTGTATGGAAATATACCTAGTAGTACCGAGCATGTACCTAGTGGTACCGAGCATGTACCTAGCGGTACCGAGCATGCACGTAGCGGTACCGAGCATGTACGTAGCGGTATCGAGCATGTACATAGCGGTACCGAGAACTATGACCATAACTTTCCTATAAGTTGAAAAATCAAACCCTAAACTTAAAAAAAACCCTAAGAACACTTGAAGAAGTGATATAGAGGGGCGGCCTGAAACAAAGGACTCACCGGCGAGAGGTTGCGCCGGCAGGAACATGCGGGAGAGCCGGATCGGGCGTCTGCGTGCTTCCTGCGCGGCTTCAGTTGACATTTTCGGTCAGGTAAGTGGGTCTTCAGTCGGGTAAGTGGGTATAATGAAGAATTTAAGAGGTTTTTTAAGTAAGTGGGCCCCCATATTAGAGGCATACACCTCAAAGAAAATTGTGCAATAATGCCAGTGAGGCGCGCCTCACTCCATATGAGGCGTAAACCTCATGATGCCTGAGAATTGCCTAGGCTTTGAGGCTATTTTGGAGCAAATTGCGCAAAGGCGTGCCTCGAGGTGCTCCTCGGATTGCGCAATTTTAAACTATGGTCCCAGGGTTTAATTTGGTCCCTCGAAGCTCTCGGTCTTCGAGTTTATCCAACCGAGGGATTGAAGACTTGAAGATCAAATCTCCTTGCCGTTGATTCGCTCCGGCCGAGTCAAGCCCAAAGGCAAATGCCCTCCTTACTTCTTGGCGTCGGGGAGGGGACGCCAGTAGGCTGTCGAAATTTTCTCAAAAATTTAAGACTTATCCAAAATTTCTAAAAATGCAATTTTCGACAATCTCCGACCACCAATCATCGCCAATCAAAGTTTTGAAGACCAATTCCGGGACCCGACAACGTCCCGAAGCCCCTAGCTGTTGATTCACTCCAGCCGGGTGGACTTGAAAGGGCAAATGCACTCCTTACCTCCCGGCGTTGGAAGGGGATGCCAAAAGGTTGCTGAACATTTCTCAAAAATTATGAACTTTGTGAATTTTGGAAAACACGAACCTAATTTGAAACAAATTTAATCATTCTAAATGATTTAAATTATATGATTAATAAATAATCATTCCAATATAAAAAAAGAAGGGTTCTACACCATCAAGTCGAGCAAGAATTTCTAATTAATTAGAACATATAAAATAAGAGGGAAGTAAAGTGTTTTCATTTAACTAAACCATTGAACAAATGATAGTGCACGTACTGGTGGCATATAAGATAAATGCTTGTGACAATCAATCCGGAGAACAATATTAAATCAATTTAAAACAGACAATGCAAATTGTGTTAATGGCAAGAGACACAACCTTGCTTAAAAAATTAAAGGAAATTAACATTTTGTTGACGAATGTTTTGCACCGACTCGACCCCGATCGAGCCCGACTAGGCTCGATCGCGCTCGATCGACTCGATCGATCGACGTCGAGACAAAATCGACTCAAATTAAACTCCAATTTAATTAAATTAAATCAATTTAATTAAATTAAAATTAAATCAAATCAATTCGAACCCCGTCGAGTGTCGGCGAGTTCAATTCGGCACTTTTCGGCTTCGATCCGAGCCCAATTTCATAAAATTGGCTCGATCTGACCATTTCGGTCCGAATCGACTCTAATCGATTCAAATTGGGTCCAATGCGAACCCAATTTTAGCCCAATTCATCAAATCTTAGCTCAATTCGAATCTCAAATCAAGATTTGAATCAAATGGCTTAGATTTCCTCTAAAATCCCGCTCTGTTTTCCGTCAAATCGTCTGGTTTTAGCGGCTACGGCAGAGGATCCACTCGAGTGCGATCTTCTCGCGTGTAGAAGGAGCGGGAGAGATAGAGGAGACGGGCATTCGGCTCCCTGGTTTGTTCTTTCGTGCCCGTCCCGATACACAGAGCGAGAGAGCGAGAGAACGAGAGAGGCGAAACTCCCTCTCACGCGCGATTATGCCAGGCGAAACGAGAGCCCCTCGCGTGCGACTCTCCCGCGCGAAGCCGAGCCCCCTCCGTCGCCCTTCTTCCCGCGAATCTGAGCCTTGCGTGCGGCTCTTCCAGTGGACGGGAGAAAGGAGGCTTAGGTTCTTGAGATCTTTTCTCATTCCAAAGAAAGTCAAGACCTCCACCCACACTCTTTCTCAAAAATCAGTGAAGTTAGTGGCTTTTCTTCCTTCCTCTTCCAACTCCGGCGAGTTCGTAGCATTTTGGAGGCTGTTGGAGACTTCCAAACAGCAAGGGAAAGCTTCGAACTTCTCCAAACAGCAGTTTGGAGCCTTCAAGACGCCTTGGACAGCAGCGGCGAGTTCCGGAGCGGCTTGGACAGCGACTTTGGAGCTTGAATCGGAGCTTGGAGCGACTTTGGAGCTTGGAGCGAACCTTGGACAGCAACTTGGACAAAGAATTGGAGCGCTTGGACAACCCGGGGAAGGTATACCACTAAAACTTAGGCAAAACCTTAAGGCTCCCTAGCCATTGCAGTGTGGTTGACGATCCAAAGCTTTAGGTCCTTAGAAACTTTAATTTTTGGTCCCCCAAAACCCTCCGTCGGCTGTCCTCTTCGTAAATCGATGAAAATTTGGTAATTTTCATTTATGGATTCTCATATGAGAACCCTAAGAGGATTCTAATGCGCATAGAGGTGTTGGATTGGTGTCCAACCCCCCTCAAATGAATGATTTTGCACTCATATCGTATGACATAGCCTTCACCCACATTCAAACCTAGGTTGTGTTACTTTTTCTTAGCCAAATTGAACGCGTAGATTGCATATCCATTCAAACTTCATTTCATAAACGTGTACTTATTCAACATTAGTGTCACGACGAAATAGAAGTATGATTTAGAAATTTTGTGGAGCTTGTAGAGTTGTCATAAGTCTTGCAATATATCCAAAATATTTGTTATGACTTGTTGTAGGATTTAGTGTGAATCTCAAAGATTCACTTCAAAAAAAAAAGAAATCCTAAAACAAGTGTGCTTGATTAACCTAGCTTTTGGATGTGTTACATGGCTTATGATAAATTTTTATGGCTAGTAATTTTTATTATGCAAATCTTTCAAAAGTTTAGAAACTCATTTTAATGTTTTTAATGGGTCAAATCATGCCAAAAGTGATTTGATCCCTTAAAGGCTTTAAGATACATGTTTCCCTACTAAATCATGATTCAAGCCATATGTTATTTATTCATTGCTTAAAATTAGTAAATGTATTAACTTGCAAATTTTCATAAATGTGCTTACTTAATCCTAAGTGTTGGTGCGATTGATTTGGAGCATTTATGGACCTCAAAGGCCCGTGATCAATGCTCCATCATATTAAGAGATTATTTAAGCTCATTTTTTTTGTTAATTTGCAAGATAATATGACCAAATACAAGCTCTCAAATTTCCAAATCATATTAGGTGCGATTTAGGGAAAACCTTTTTTTTTCTCTTGTAGAGTTTAATAAGGTTATAGGTTGTCTTTCAAGCCTCCTAGGAAATCAATCTTCCCCTCCAATGAATCCAAACATTCATTCAAACTATAGAGGACTCTCTTTTCCATACGATTCTCCTTCATACATGATGTTTAGGGCCTCCTCAAGGCATCAAAATATTAATTTGTATGAATCTCCCTTCATATGTGATGAGTTGGAACCTCCCAAAATTCCATAATATCGCAACATGAAAATCTTGGACCTTAGAACTAAATTCTAGGTTCATCCACCCCTTCACTCTAACTAAATTAAGTGAGTGAAGATATCCATTTGAGCACCAAATGTTCAAGAGATATCTCCCAATCTTGCGACCTCTAGGTCGCATCTTTTTTTTTTTTTTTGTCTTTCTACAATCCAAAAGTTGTAGGAGACCAACCCATTCTCTTAGGACTCAAAACTAGGAGAATGTGTACCTCTCTTTGTTCCTTTTGAACACCACATGTTTAAAGGAACCTCTCCAAACTCAGGACCAAATCCTAAGTTTACTTTTTCATTTGTTAAGACATAAAATTAGCAAATGAACGATATCATGCCATAAATCCTTGAGTTTGGGATCAAATTCCAAGCTCTCCCATCTCATTTGTTGGATAAAACTAGCAAATGAATACCCATCTACTTTCATGTATAATGATTTGGAACCTTCAAAGATTCCAAAGAAAATCATTTCATGAATTGTGTAATCCTAGGATCAAAGTCCTAGGTTTACTTGACTTTGTTTGTTGAAGGAAAATCAACGAATGTCCACCCTTATATATTCTTCATGCATGATACTTAGAGCATTTTCAAAGCTCTAAGTGTTAGAGTGCATGAATCTTTTGAAACTTGGAACCAAATTCCAAGTTCCTGCACATCCTTTGTTGGACTCAAAACCAATAAAGTTCTACTCATGCAAGATATCCTAAGGCTCCTCAAGCCTTTAAATATGTCGTTGTATGAGTCCTTTGATTTTAGGACCAAATCCTAAATTCTTTTCCTCTTTTGTTTGTTGAGACAAGATCAATAAACAATAAGTTACTCACCCTTCTCATGCATGATTACTTGGGACCTCTCAAGTCTCCAAACATACCATTGCATGAATCATTTGGAGCTTATGGTCAAATCCTAAGCTCCCTCCTTCATTTGTTGACTCACCAAATCAACAAATGCTTGCACTTCCATAGGTGGTATTTTGGAGCCTCTTTAAGCTCCAAATGTTCATCATATGGACCACTTGAACTTGAGACCAAACTCTCAAGTTCTCATACTTAGTTTGTTGAAGCACCTAATCAACAAATAATCCACTCATGTGTTGTATTTAGAGACTATCCAAGGCTCTAAATGCTCCTCCTACACCTGAATCTTTGTAGTTTGGAACCAAACTCTAAACTATCAACTCTTGTGTTGGAACATAAAACCAACCAATCTTCTTTTTCCCTTCATTTGTTAAATCATAAAATTGACAAATGAATACTCCTCTCCCTCATGTACGATAATTTGGAGTATCCAAAGTCTCCAATCAAACATCATTACATGGTGGTCAAATCTTAGAAACCAATTCTAAGTTATTCACTTCTTGTTTGTTGAAACAAAATCAACAAACAATTTTCCTCTCCTTTTCTGCATGACATTTGAAGCATTTTCAAAGCTTCAAATACCTTATTGCATGTCTCCTAGTCTATCTTAGGAGCTTTCACCCATCTTCATCATGTGTGGTGTTATGGATTTCTCTAGATCCTAAAACACATCATGCCTTAAACTCTTGAGCTTAGAGGTAAACTTTAAGTTTCTCCCTTTTGTTGGAACACAAGAAACCAACATATCTTTTCTCATGCAAGATATTTTAAGGCTCCTCAAGCCTTTAAACATATTATTGCATGAATCCTTTAACTCTAGGATCAATCCTAAGTTATTTCCTCTTCTTTGTTTGTTGAAGTGCAAAATTAACAAACAAATGCCACTTCTCCCTCCATGTCTAATAGTTTGAAGCTTTTCCTAAACTTCTACTTATTATCACATGGGGTTGTTGAACTTAGAACCAAACTCTAAGTTCTTCCTCTCAATTGTTTGAACCTAAGTTTAACAATTGAACATCCCGCTCAGGCTTAGGACCTAAATCCTATCCTTTCTTCCCCATTCACTTAATCCAAAGTTAAGTGAATGATCACCCCTCTTTGAATAACAAATATTCAAAGGTCTTCTATGAATTTTGTAACTTTCTAAAAGTTACATCTTCCTCCTTCAACTCCAAAGTTGTAGGAAGTTCACTAAATCTTTTATTCATTGGAACATAAACCAATGAGTAATCCTCTAATTTTAGAACTCAAATCCTAGTCCTCCTCATTTGCTTAGCCCAAAGTTGAGCAAATGGTAATCTTCCTTTGAGTACCAAATGCTCAAAGAGACTTCACCATTTACTTAGCCTAAGTCAAGTAAGTGATCCTCCCTAACCTCCAACTTACAATTCATAAGTTGTATTTCATATCTCCTTTCCTACAACTCAAAAGTTGTAGAAAACTATCCCATTCTCTAAAGACTCCAAATTATGAGAATGTGTACCTCTTTGAACACCAAATGTTCAAAGAATGTTCATGGGGTTGTAGCTTCCAAGTTGCATCCCTTCTCCTTCATTCCTCCAATCCAAATTAGAGGAGTGAATTCCCCTCTTTGGACAACAAATGTTCAAAGAACATTCATTGATTTGCAACCTTTAAGTTGCATTTCCCTTTCGCCTTCCTACAAGTCAAGATTGTAGGAGAGCTTCCAAATCCATCTTCATGATCTCAAATCCAAGTTGGGAGAATGAATTCCCCTCTTTGAACTCCAAATGTTCAAACAATGTTTTAGAAGCTTGCAACCCAAAGTTGCATCTTCTCTTCTTCTTTCTACAACTCAAAAGTTGTATGAAAATCTCACCCAAATCGCCTATTTGTTGAATCCAAATCAATGAATAGTTTAATCTAAATCATTTGTTTGTTGAACCAAATTCAACAAATAATTTCATACCAAGCAAAGGAATCAACTTCTAGCTTTCTTTCATTCTCCTAACGCAAATTGGGGGAATGAGTTCCTCTCTTTGGACAGCCAAAGTTCAAAGAATTCTTGATGTGTAGGCCCAAATTTATACATCATCTTCTTATGTTTGCTTTATCCAAACTTAGCAAACTAAATACTCATAATTGAACATAAAAGTTCAATGATAATCTCTTCCGATTCGTAGCCCCAAAGCTACTAATCTTCTCTCACTTCTATAGGTTCCAAAGGCCTTAGAAAATGTCGTACCTTAGCCCAAAAGCTATAGGTCCTTTCTTCTCCAACTCCAAAGTTGTAGGAGATCTCTTCTCTCTTTAACTCCAAAAGTTAGAGAGAGTTCCCCTACATTTAGCCCAAAAGCTAAATGTCGGACTCCTACCTCTTCTTCTTAACTCCAAAAGTTAAGGAGAATTTTCCTCAACAAGTGGCATCAAAAGCCACATGTTGGACACTCCTTTCTTAGACCCAAACTCTAGAAGGACCCTTAGTGTGACATACCACACAAACCTCACACACTTAGGTGCACAGCCCCTTAGGCATGCTAGGATTAGGATTTTTTTTCTTTGTGTGCGCATGTGATTGATGTTGTGGATTGATTGCTCTTGGATTGTCTGCGTGTGGGCACTTGCCCTTAAGTGGTTAGTATAGAGATATAAATGCTTTTCTGTGCAGGTGGCCATATCTAAAAGGGGGGCGCTCATAAATGATAATAAACTGCTTGCATGACAGGTACCGCTTAAAACCCCCCAAAGATGTGGCCAATAGGGTAGAAGCAGGGGCCTAGTGCTTAGCACTCTAAGTGCTAGGCCAATTTTGAGATGATTATATTCTTGCTATATAAACTGCCTCCTAACTCTGTTTTGCAGATTTGAGTCTTTTTTTTTTTATCATGTATTTGGTAGAAATAGGATGTAAAACTTGTGGGGGTTTGGAGCAAAGGAAGGGAGCAAAGAAGATGAAATCCAAAGAACTTTTGTAAAGCTTGAAGATCCCCACAAGTAGAGTCTGTAATTAATTCAACTGAGTTGTATAATGGCAGACAACTCAGCTGCCAAATTTGGTTGTAATAAACTGGACTTTATTTACATTTCTGCATTTTACTTATAAATAAAAGCATGTTTGACTGTTTACCTTGGTGTGCAATAGAAATGCATGTCTTTCCTAGGTTTCTTCCTTTGTTTTTATGGGCGTGGCTTGGACTTTTGATACGGTAGGCTCTTAGGACAAAATTAAGTTTTCTACCCATTTAAAATGTAAGTAAACTAAAAATGAAATTAGGCTTCATGATTTTCTAACAAAAAAAAAATTGCATGGCTCCTTTCAAGGAGCCAAGTTTTCAAAATTAAAAATAAACATGCATGGCCAAAAAAATGTGTTGCATATAGAAAGCCCTCACTTAAGGATTAGATAACAAAAGTCTTTTTCTGTATGAGTCAGCATATGCATACCCTCATAATTAGGTATCTTGGCCTCAAAGCCAAGTTGTAAGACCTACCTTCTAAATAAAAACAACCCTACCACTCTACATTTGCATTGAGACTAAACAACATGGTTTTAAAAGCGATTAGGAGGAGTTTAGCTGGTAGTCCCTTCCAGGCGGGACAATAAATCCAGAGGTCGGGCGGGTTATGCCTCTTGTGAGGTGTAGCTTGTAAGTCCCTCTTTGCACTCGTTAGATCTAGGTTCGAGGTACTACCTATCGGTAGTCCTCACCTTAGTCTTAGGGTCCGAGGCAAGGGTTGATTTTAAATCACCCTATAAGCCCTCATCTTTCGGGCAATTCCTCCAACAATTGTTGTTGGGATGTAAGCCCCAATCTTCTAATAAAATATCAACTTAAACTAAAATTAGGTTGCTAAAATGTAAAGCCCAACATAGGATAGTCCGAGCACCTCTGAGTTTCCCTCAGAATCAAGTGCTCCTACTTCATCTCCTTTGGCTCTCATTCCAAAATCTATATCTAAGTTGATCAACCTCTTCCTTGAAATTCCTAAGGGCCAAAACCTTTTGCAAGACTTTCATGGATTTCAAAACAAAAAAAAATCAAACTTTAGCCAACATTTGAATGACTTCAAAAAAAAAAAAAAAAAAAGAAAACCACTAGTTTAATCAAAAGTTTTCCCAAATCAAACTTGGGATGTAATTAACCATAGGGGCTTGCCCCTATTGGATGTCTGTACCCCAGAAATAAATAAACCCCACTCAACCAAACATTGAGTGGGGGAATCTCTGTTAAATAATTGTAAATTTTATGATTGAGTCCATAAGGAGATGATATTTTTACCCTCCGGGGTAATATATCGTATTCTTATGCCGTGCTCGATGATAAAGTATGCAATCCGTTTGAGGATACAAAAAATTCTCCAACACATTTGATTCTGACTTTAATTGATTCTTCGTGGAGAATTTGGTAATGTACAATTTTGAGATTACATGAAATCAAAGCATGTTGATTTGATGCATCTTTTAGCCAAATCAAAATCATGCCACTATAGTATTTGCTTGAAAACATTTATCATGCATCTCCTCTCATCTTAGCAATGTATGATTAGAGTTGGTTCTTTAAGAATTTTGAGAAAACTTCATTCAAACTAAGAATCTTAGCGGCATTCTCTTTCTATGGGATCAACCTTTTATAGTTATAAGTCTCTTTACAATGATGAGTTTTAATGTACAAGATTCATTCTATTGTCTATTAGATATACATGATGCTCTTCAATCAATAGTTTTGGGCAAGTATATTCAAAGAATTATGTCAATGCTATGAGATGTCTCTTTTGACACAAATACACTAGATCACTCCTATGCTATTAACATCTTAATAAAAGCCTTACGTAGCTTCTTTTCAGTACTCTTCTGTGATAATTACCCATCATTCTGTTAGGAGGTATGTCACAAATACATAAGAAGAAGGGGTAAAGAAATTTTGTTGATCTAGAAAGTTAAAATTTATGCCACAATGATTAGGACTTGAAGATCACTTTCTAGTTCATGAAATTTAAAGATATAATGAGGCCATGATTCATTTGATTGTGTACAAATGTACTAAAGTTAGGACTCAACCTTGATTCACCAAAATGTTTCACTCCAAGAAACATCACAAATTCATTAAAAATATTTTAACCCCACCGGATCCGCAACATGTGTGCAAGCAGACAGAAGGCGTTCGTAGGCCTTTAAAAATGAGATCTCGGGCATTTTCTAAACAAAATCACTTGCGTAGATGGATCATATTTAAATATTTTAACCCCCCCTTTATGTATTAAATATGCCTCATTAAACTAAAGTGCAACAAATCCCTGCATGTGCTCTGACAAATGCAATACATTTCTAAATGCCAACGTCTGAGAATGCTGCGCAAGGTTAAATACTCATTATATTTTCAAATTAAACAAAAATCGCATGTGCCCCAATCGTCACATCTAAGTCCCAAATCCAACGATTCGAGAATGCTGCATGGGGTCAAATATTCAAGTTTCATCCTTCATGAAAGGATCGGAGTTGACATGACTGGAAGTACAAAATGCCTCCCAAAATCTTACAAAAATTTTACCCCGATGATGACTGCGTTGACATAAAATCTCAATCAGAGGGGTCAAATCTCAATCCAATAAAAGTCAAAAGTTCTTAATATCACCTAAAAACTTAAAACTAAAAATCATTCACCTTCCGCAATCGTTTGTTGGGAGTGATAAATTTGAAATTAGCTTCAGTTCATAAAGAACGAATGTGCGTCGGGTGTATCATTAAGATTCATCCTTAAATAGTCTCTTGATAGCAGGGATGTGGCACGTGCCCTCTGATCGGGTGGTTTTGTCACAAAGTGGCACTATTATATTACGATCACGGCTAAAGCCCACATGTTCCCTAAAGGCATAAAACCCTTGAGCAATGAATTATAGAGTATATTTGATGGGCATAAAACCCTCCGTTACTAAGGTGGATTCAAATCTATCCCAATAGACAAGTAGCAACCCAGGTCTAAAGATAATTTATAGTTTTAGAACTACAAATCAAGAGGCAATCATCGATTTTTGTACTCAAAGACGCAAGATCATTTACCTATGTTAGGTTAGGCAAATGTGATAGGCTAGATCAGAATCCTAGGCCTGAGGATATTCATTCGTTGATTTTGTGTCTCAACGAATGATAGAGGGAGCTTGCTCTAAGCTCCAAGTTCTTCATATAATGATATGTTAGAACTTTGGAGAATTCCAAATCATCATATATGGGAGGAGAGAGTGGATGATTGATAGATCATGCAATGAAATATTTGGAGCATTGAGATGCTCCAAATTGTTCATGCATGAAAGAGAGGAGAAAAGTTTGCTTATTGATTTTGTATTAACAAATAAAATGACATGAACCTAGGATTTTGATCATAAGTTAAAATGATTCATGCAATGAAGTTTTTGGATCCTTGAGATGCTCCAAACCATCATACATGAGGAATAGAAGGATCTACCAGAGAGCTCCCAATGCATTGAAAAAGATTCTTAAATCAATTTTTGGCATGATTAGAAGATTTGGATAAGAGAGATTTATTCTTATGACTTTTTGGAGGTTCTAAGATCAAATGCTTAAATTATTTGTCCTTTAATTCAACCCATCAACTTGGAAATTACACCAAACATCTTTAACAAACTTCAATGTGTGATGGGGTATAATCTACGAGCTTTTGGATGCCATATAACACTCCACCTTTGTTTTTAAAGCATTTATGAACTCGATAAACATGTTTGTGATTTTACGAATCTTAGGCATGCAACAATCTTAGCAAATGAATCCTCAGCATGTGTTCATTTAGGATTTGAATGATGCAAACTAATTTGATTAAGTATGCAGAGATTTGGATTAATATTTTACTTGTTTCATCTCTCCAAATTTGGAAGAATCATCAAGAATGACTTCAAGTTTACCTATACATTATGGACTTTGAAACTTCAACACGAGTGTTTTTGAAAAAACTCCACCAATGTATAGACTAATTAAAGTGCACACTTAAATGTTTAGCAATTTCGAAGAAAGTCACAAGTGTTAATGATGCAAGCCTCTTATGCATGTGTGTTAATTTTGTTATAACACACAAATCTAAGAGATAAAACAAATCACGTGACCTTGGAAAGGATATATGTTTTGTTGTTTATTCAATCATCAAATGAAATCTTCTAAACTTTGGGGTTTAGTGGTAGGTGACGGAGAAGATGCAACATGAATGCGACATCATGCATTTTGGAAGGTGTTGGACACCAATCCAACACCTCGACGCACATCTTCATCCTCCTCGAACTCTCACATGAGAGCCAACAAATAGAAATCACCGGATTTTCACTGTTTTACGAAAATGGCAGCGGTTATTTTGGGTTTTAGAAATTTAAATGCAAGGTTTCTATGGACCTAATGGTTCGTGGGACGTCAACCACATCAAATGGCCAAAGGACTTAGGGGTATACTAAGTTTTAAGGGATATTACCTCGTCGGGTTGTCACAGCGCCAACAACTATCCACTCGCCTTATCAAAAGGCGAGAAATCAAAGGGAGGGAGGAGAAAATTGCTGTCCAAGGTGTCCAAGATGCTATATCCATTGTTTGAGTGCTTCTGAAAGTCGCTTATGCTGTCTACGATGCTCCAAACTGCTGTCCAGAATGTTCTAACTACTTTCTTTACTGTCTTGAGGCCGCCGAAGATGATGGAGGAGGAAGAAACCCCCATGCCCTTCTTGAGTGTAAGAAGAGAGGGAAGACAACAAACCCGAAGCTCCCAAATCCTCTGCTGTGAAGGGGAAGCCGCCCGACAGCCCTGCTCCACTCGAGTGTGGTCGGGCTTCAACACACGTACACGGGAGAAGAAGCCTTCTACTGCTCGGTCCTAGCCGCCTCCAGTCAATCGCACGCAGCAGAGGGCTTCCGGAACAGCTGCTTTGTCCAAACCCTATCCGACCAAGCTGGCTACCTTTGTCGGGCCGCACGTGTACGAGGAAGAGGACTTCCGCCTTCGCCTCCTCCTGCCTCAGCTAGAAGACCAGCACGCATGCAAGACAGAGCTGCAAGGCTCCGTTCCTTTGTTCTCTGGGACAGACGCATGAGCAAGGCGAACAAATTGTTCGCTTGCCTCTCTCACGCTCTATATGGGATGCGCGCTTGCAAGAGAGGCCGAACACCTCTTTCCCTCTCATGTCTCTATTCGGCTAGGTCACCCAAGCAGAAGACACGCTAATGCTGCTAATCTCGTTCTCTCTATGCGCGGAATAAAGCTCTACTCTCAGATTTCATATCCCCGAGGGTCAGAAATCCCACTGCGGGATTTGAAGAGAAGCGGCTCGTACAAACATCTGAAATTGAGGAGATCGAGGCCGTCAATTCAAATCTCTGATTTGGAAAGTCAAATTAGGCTGATTTTGAGCCCAAATTGAACTTGACTAAAACTGATTTAAGTATTTGGGTCTGATCGAGTCAATTTTGCGAAATTTGACTCAAATTAGCATTGAATTGCGTAGAATTTGGTTCGAAGAGGCTCGAAGAGGTTTGATTAGGTTCGATTTGAACCGATTTTGGGTCGATTTGATCGATTTGATTTTAATTTGATAAATTGAGTTTAATTTGATTAAATTAAAACTTGGTTTGGGTCAATTTTAGTTTGACGACGCTTGATCGAGCGTGATCGAGCCCAATTTGAGTTCGACGCTAAAATAAACGTCAACAAACAGCTTGCTAATTTTGTTTAAGTCGATAGACTCTCAAGCATTGTGAGTGAGTGTGGAAGCGGACTTATGGAATCGATATATATAGTTGGGGCTAATTTGGTTCTCACAACATGTTTTAGGAGAAAATTATTATCTTATTCACTAGTGGTCTTTATATTTTTAACAGTGGAATGAATACAAGGTGTCGTGAGACTAGGAGCGGACTCGTGGGATTAGGTTTAGGAGTTATGGCTACTTTGGCGCCGATACCATGTTACAGAGCAAATTGCTGTCATATTCACTAGAGCTCTTTGTATTTTTGATTGTGGAATGAATACAATGTTTTAGGGCATATCCATAAAGCATACACAGACACATGACCATCAAGTGGACAATATAACTCTTGTAATGTCATGATTTAGGATTAAGTCATAAACCTACATTTGGCCACTATGAATGATTGATTAATGGGTATTGCGGTGCCCTTCTGTATTTGGGACGTTTGGATGATTTGTTTCAAAGTCTCAGTTGTGCCTTCTCCATAAGTTCAAGCTTTTTAATTAGTTGGCCACGGTTAAGTGGTATTATGCCAATTTGCTATTAGAGCACAGATGATGGGTTTAGGAAGAAGAGAGGATAATAAGTCAAGTCGCTCTCGCAGTCCTCAACTTAACAATATTCATGGACCTGCATTTGCTCATGGTGAATGACTAAGTTTTGGTTGTCTAACAAACTGATAGGAAATACTTGAGTTCGCAAGTAACCCTAAGGTAATACTTGAGTTCGCAAGCAAACCTAATCAAGATTAGCACAAAAACAGAGGAAAAACTGCAAGCAGATTTTTTTGCACCAAACAGTGGAAATAAGAGAAACGAAGCAAGATCTTCACTAGTAGATGCAAGAAAACAAAGAAAGATACAACGTTCTTCGATTCGAGAGGAAGAACAACTCTCCACAAGTCTCTAGCAAACCCTAGAGCCCAAGCACACAATGAGATCTCAAACTTTTCATTCAAATTCAAGATGAGGCCCTAATTCCCCCTTTCCCCCTCTTTAACTCTCATCCCCATACAAAATCCCTAAACAACCCTTCTATTCAAATTTCCCCCCTTTCCATTCAAATTTTCCCTCCAACCCTTGAATTAACTCCATGTGGGGCCCGCCTAGAGTAAGTAAGGACCGGAGGGGCCCGCCTAACATTACTCCCCTTCCAAAGACTCACCTTGTCCTCAAGGTGAAATGAAGGAAATTGATCTTTCATTTTTTCAAATGGCTCCCATGTAGCATCAAATTTGGGGAGCCCTTTCCATGCGATCAACACCTCTTTGTTTCCTTCCTGGTCAAGTCTCACATCTTTCAGCTCCAGAGGTTCTAGGATCACTTCCATCTCCTCAGTTAATGTTGTTGGCAGTTCAGCACTGGTTGCATACTCCCCAATGGCTTTCCTCAGCTGTGATACATGAAATACTGGATGTATAGTGGCCGAAGGGGGTAATTTCAAACGGTATGCCACTGCCCCAATTTTATCTAATATCTCATAGGGGCCAAAATACCTTGGGGATAACTTCTCATTTCTTCTGTTGGCCGCAATGTTTAAGATTGCGTATTCGGGTATTAAGGCGTTTTTCATTCGTGAGGCGTGGCGTAAGCCTCAAGGCTTTTTGAGGCGTAAGCCTCAAGGCGTTTTGAGGCGTAAGCCTCAAAATCAAAAGATTGCGTAAACATAAAATGATAAATTTGTTATATACTAATGAGTGAATAATATAAAACATAAAAAAGTATAAGATATGAAGTGAAATCAAAATATCTTAATAATAAGACAACATGAAATATAGTTCAACTCAAAATTCTATCTTTCCGAAATCCCAATATTCTTTTCATTAACATATATTTCTGATTTCCAAAAATAAATAGCAATGACATATCACATAAGAACTCATAAGTCATCAGCACTGTTATCACTAAGGGGTTCTTCATTTGAATCATCATTATGGTGAACTGCTCTCTCCCCTTACTCCTCTCCTATAGAGTCCAATGTCGGGCATTTACTTCAAGATTTATGTAAGTTTTAATATATATAGCGTGAGGCGTAAGCCTCATGCCAGTGAGGCGAGGCGGGACTCAAGGCGGGCCTCAACCAAGTTAAGGCGCAAGCCTCATAAAAAAAACTCAAGGCGTAAGCATCGAGGCGTTTTTTACTGGAATTGCGCAAAGTGGGCCTCAAGGCGAACCTCATATTGCGCAATTTTAAACCATGGCACAGCCCCCTGGAGCCATCGCCATATACTTGTTTCTCTAACACACTTCGCACCTTGCCACTGTCTCCTGCACTTGCTTATGCATTCCTTTCCAGTATAATTCTGCGGCCAGCCTCCGGTATGTCGTTTCTACTCCGGAATGACCTCCAATGGCGCTCCCATGAAACTCCTGTAATAGCTGGGGAATGTGGATGGAATTTTGTGGTATCACAAACCTTCCTTTGTGCAACAATCTCTCCCCCTCCAGGGTGTAGCTTGGGTGACTGCTCTTATCTTTCAATAGATCCAATCGGATATTCTTCAATTCTTCATCATGCTCACTCTCTCTCTGGATTTCCCCCCAATCCACCATTAGGGGTACCGACATGGTTACCGCCTGTAGCTCTCCCCCACATCTGGATAAGGCATCAGCCGCCTTATTCTCCAACCCTGGTCGGTACTGGATCTCAAAATCGTATCCCAATAGTTTAGACAGCCACCTCTGATGTTCCTCTGTCACCATCCGTTGTTCCAACAGGTATTTCAGGCTCCTCTGATCCGTCCTGACGACGAAATGCCGTCCTAGCAGGTAGGGTCTCCACTTCTGAATTGCCAATACTATGGCCATCAATTCCCGTTCATATACAGACTTCAGTCTTGCTCTTGTTGCCAACACCTGACTGAAGTAGGCTATGGGTCTATGCTGCTGCATCAGCACCGCTCCCAACCCATACCCGGATGCGTCTGTCTCCACCACGAACGTCTGACTGAAGTTTAGTAGGGCCAAAACTGGTACCGTGGTCATTGCCTTCTTAAGCTTCTCAAAAGCTTGAGTAGCCGCTTCTCCCCACAAGAAACTATCCTTCTTTAACTGCTCTGTCAAGGGCAAGGCTATGTTGTTGTACCCTTTCACAAACCTCCGGTAGTAGCCCGTCAGTCCCAGGAATCCCCTCAGCTCCCTCAAGTTCCTAGGTAGAGGCCACCGCTGCATGGCTTCGATCTTGGCTGAATCAGCTGCCACCCCTTCCTTAGATACCAGGTGTCCCAGATACTCCACACTCTTCTGGGCGAAGCTACACTTCTTCAGATTGGCTTTAAACTCGTGCTCCCTTAGCACTCCAAATACCACCTTCAAATGCTCCTGGTGCTCCTCCTCGGATCGACTGTACACCAGTATGTCATCGAAGAAAACTAGTACAAACCTCCGCAGGTACGGCCGAAACACCCTGTTCATCAAGGATTGGAAAGTGGCTGGAGCATTGGTAAGCCCAAATGGCATAACCAAGAACTCATAGTACCCCTCGTGTCCTGAATGCCGTCTTCAGAATATCCTCCCCTTTCATCCTGATTTGGTGGTAGCCCGACTTCAAATCCATCTTAGAGAACACTACTGCTCCATACAGCTCATCCAGTAGCTCATCGATCACCGGAATGGGAAACTTATCCGGCACAGTTTCCTTATTCAATGCCCTGTAATCCACGCAGAATCTCCAGCTACCATCATTCTTTTTAACCAGTAGTATAGGACTAGAGAAAGGACTCAACCTTGGTCTGATGATCCCCGCGTTCAACATCTCCTTAATCAGCTTCTCGATCTTGTCCTTCTGAATTTGGGGGTAGCAGTAGGGTCGCACACTAATTGGTGGCACCCCCTCCTTCAGAATGATTGCATGCTCTTGCTCCCTGAGTGGTGGTAAGCCTTGAGGCGGTTGGAACACCTCACTGAACTGTTGTATGAGCGGCTGTACTGCCAGAGGAAGGCTTCCCTCATCCCCTATACTGACCCTCTCCAAGCGCTGCAGTTCCACCAAATATCCCCCTCCCACCTCCTGTATGGTTCTGATCATGGATCTGAGAGACACGCCGGTCCTGGATAGCCCTGCGTCGCCTTAGATTACCATCTTCTTTTTTTCCACCATTAGCTCCATCCTCAAAGCACCCCAATTTACTTTGGTCTCCCCTAAGGTCTGCAGCCATTTCATCCTCAGGATGACATCAGTGCTCCCCAACTCCAAGGGAAGAAATTCTTCCTTCACCTGGATCCCCTGAATCATCAGCACTACTCCTCTACAAACTCCCCTTCCCATTTCTACCTTTCCTGTGCCCAACATCACTCCATAGCCGCCTGTATCCTCCAGTTTCACCCCCAGCAAGTCAACCATCTGAGTGGAGATGAAATTGTGGGTTGCCCCACTATCGATCAGCACTATCACCTTTCTATCAGCCATCTCTCCCCTCACTTTCATAGTGTGATTTGGAGTGAATCCTACCACAGAATTTAGGGATACTTCTGCTACATCCAAATGTAGTTTCTCCTCATCCTCCATCTCTAACCTACTTCCACCTCCCTCCTCAGCTTCCTCGTCATCACAGACGGTGAGAACCTGAAGAGTTCGGTCCTTACACCTATGCCCCGGCATGTATTTCTCATCACATCTAAAACACAACCCCTTTGCCCTCTTCTCCTGTATCTCCTTCTCGGTTAGCCTTTTGAATTTCCCCCTCCAGTTCTCTCTTTGGGTATTTCCCTCAACCCCCCTGTTGCCGGTGCCTTTGAAGCTAAGAAAGTAGTGGTCATCCTGTAAGATCCCCTAGAATTGCTTCCCCTAATCCCCTTCTCCAGATGCTTCTGGTCCTCCACCAGCTGGGCTAGCTCCATGGCCTCTCCAAGGTCTCGTGGCCTCATCACCCGAACTGTTGCCCGGATCTCCGCTTTCAGCCCCTTCATAAAATTTCCTTCTAACACTGTCTCTGAGAGCCGATCCAGTCTGCTGGCCAAATACTCGAACCGATCACGATACTCTGCCACTGTCCCTTCCTTTGTCAAGGCAAAAAACTGCTCATAAAAGTCTCCTCCCCTACTGGTTTGGAAGCGTTCTAGTAGACAGTCCTTGAACTCGCTCCAGGTGCGAATGGGTCACCTCATGTCCCGCCATTGATACCATGCCAGAGCCTTCCCTTCTAAGCACAAGCCTGCAGCTGTCAACTTTTCCTCCTCAGTCAACCCATTGACTATAAAGTATCTCTCCACCTTGTAGATCCAGCCATGTGCGTCTTCGCCCTCAAAGATGGGCATCTTCAATTTTCTCACTCTCGAGTCACCACCGTGTCCCCTCACTCCTCCATAACCTCCCATTCCTCTAGGAGGAGGTGCTCCCCAGTAGTCACGATCTTCCCTCCTACGATCATACCCGATCCCTTCATCACATTCCCCTCTTTTTCTTTCCAAATCAGCACCATGGTGGTAAGCATCATCCCTTCTCCCAAAAAATTCTGCACCCCTCCTTTCATTGCCCATACTCATCTCCTCCCTAGAAAGCGGTTCTAGAGGAGGTATTCCATTATCTCCCTCGAGGATCTCCACTTCCGGGTTCTCCCTCCCCCTTAATGGGTTCTGAATTCCTCCTCTTGAATGGCCGCCTGTGGCCTCCCTTGTTTCCGATGTCGCCGGATTTTGTTTGTCTTCAAGCATCTTCTTCATCATATTCTCCAAAGCAGTGAACATTCCCTCAATCTTTTCATGAATGGAAGCGAATTGGTTGTGAAAATCAATGGTTCTTTCCTCCAAATCAGCCTTCAGTTGGCCTATTTCTCCCTCCAGTGCATCAACCTTCTTTCCGGCCATCTTCCCTCCACGGTTTTACAAGAAGAACTTCTTGAGAAGGAAAGAAAAATTGCTGAAATTTTCAGATTTCCGCCTCCAACAGTCCCAAGACAATGCTCTGATACCAATTTGATAGGAAATACTTGAGTTCGCAAGTAACCCTAAGGTAATACTTGAGTTCGCAAGCAAACCTAATCAAGATTAGCACAAAAACAGAGGAAAAACTGCTGTCCCAGCAGTTTGACAGCACCCTCGCAGCAGATTTTTTTGCCCCAAACAGTGGAATAAGAGAAACGAAGCAAGATCTTCACTAGTAGATGCAAGAAAACAAAGAAAGATACAACGTTCTTCGATTCGAGAGGAAGAACAACTCTCCACAAGTCTCTAGTAAACCCTAGAGCCCAAGCACACAATGAGATCTCAAACTTTTCATTCAAATTCAAGATGAGGCCCTAATTCCCCCATTTCCCTCTCTTTAACTCTCATCCCCATACAAAATCCCTAAACAGCCCTTCTATTCAAATTTCCCCCCCTTTCCATTCAAATTTTCCCTCCAACCCTTGAATTAACTCCATGTGGGGCCCGCCTAGAGTAAGTACCGGAGGGGCCCGCCTAACACAAACCTATGGATATAGGGTAGTGATAGGAAATACTTGAGTTCGCAAGTAACCCTAAGGGAATACTTGAGTTCGCAAGCACACCTACCACTAATTGGAAGAAAAACAGCGGGAATAAAGAAAAATCTGGGCGAAATCAACCCCAAAACAGTGGATTGCAACAAGGGAAATAAAACAAAACTAACACAAACCAAGATACAAGTGATCCTCTATTCGAGAGGAGGATCGTTCTCTCCCAATCTCTAGATGCAAGGTCTAGAGCCCTCAAACCTTGAAAGACTCCAAGAGAAACTCAAATCCTATGATGCACGACACGGCACTTAAAGAGGGTATGTAGTGTCGGGCACATGTCGGACACGGACACGCGTCGGACATGGCATGGACATGTGTCCGACACGGCATTGGAGTGTCACAATTTAAAAAATTAAAATTAAAATCGGACATGCGTGTCGGACACACTTGTCCGGTTATTAAATGAGGTATTGCTAGATACATGCTCGGTATCGCTAGGTACATGCTCGGTACTGCTCAATATATGCTCGGTACCGCTTAGTACATGCTCGGTACTGCTCAGTACATGCTCGGTATTGCTCAGTACATGTTCGGTACCGCTCAGTACATGCTCGGTACTGCTCAATATATGCTAGGTACATGCTCGGTACCGCTCAGTATCGCTAGATACATGCTCGGTACTGCTAGGTACATGCTCGGTACCATTCGGTATTTTCCCATACAAACAACTTACGAACTTTAAAAACAAGCAGAACTTCAAATACTCTTACAATAAAATTTTGTTGTATTAATTGTGTCTTATTATTGGGATATTTTGATTTTATTTCATACCAATTTAATTTGATGCATTCATATGTATGATTGGTTTGTTAGCAAAATGATATTTTCAAAAATTATTATATATTATATTAAAAATTATTATGCCGTGTCCACGCCGCACCAATGTCCTATATTTTTAAAAATTGCCGTGTCCCGTATCCGTGTAGTGTCGTGTCCGTGTCGCCGTGTCCGTGCCGGTGCATCATAGCTCAAATCTAAGCATACCTATCTTAGTCCCTTCATGCCTTTTAAAATAGCCCTCTCCACCTCCTTAAAAACTTCATAATATAAGATATTATTTAATTAATACACAAGATATCAAATCTTTTAATTAATTAAATCCACCTCCTTAAAAACTTCCTAATTTATTTAATTAATACAAAAGATATCAAATATTTTAATTAATTAAATCCACTTCCCTAATATAAACTAATTTCAAAATTCCTTCCCCTCTCTTCTATTGCCGTCTCAAGGGGGCCCCACAAGCTTGGTGGAAACACATCAAGGAGGCTGCTTAGCCCGTCTCTTGTTGAACTGAATTGGCGCGTCCTGTGCCGGTTTGGTTTGTTCCGCAACAGGTAGTTGGACCATTCTTTATAAAAAAATTTGTTGCATCTTCTCTAAAGTTTGTAAGTTTTAATATGATTCAAATGTTGAGAACTCTTCTATTTAATATAATTCTATACTAACAGATAAGATCCAGTTGCTGGAAAATGTTATTTTTGAATTCATAGGTCTCTCTCTCTCTCTCTCTCTCTCTCTCTTTATATATATATATGCATTATTTTACTTTGAAACCCAAACCAGATGGGCTTTGGCTTCAGTTAGGTCATGCATAACTCTAAATTCAGGCCACGCTAAATTTGGATCTAGCGGTAGGGATCATTCAGCACCCACCTGTTAGTCAGGTCTTTTCTTGGTATATTATTTTCAATTCCTTAATATGTATGTTAATGTTATCTATTTGCTATCCAAATTGTTTCTAACCATGTTTATGTATACTTTGTGAACATTTGTTTCAGAGCAGCAAGGGCTTGATATCTAGCAGTCCAAGTGACAACCCGTTGGGAACCTCACAGGATTCTCCTGGCAGAAAGGTATTCGATAACACATTGTCTAAAGAACCTCCTTAGAGTATGGTAAACATAGAAAGATCCGATGTGCAAATAAAAGGAGTCTCAGATGTTTTCAGAGTCAGTGTTTCTAGTGCTCCTAGCACGTCCAGCCATGGTTCTGCTCAGGATGAGTCTGAAGTTTTTGGGGATGTATATGTGTGGGGCGAGGTTGTGAGTGACTACTCCAGAATAGGCACTGAGAAAACTAGTAGTTTTTCTAGTACAAGAAATGATATCCTACAGCCAAAGCCTTTAGAATCTCATGTAGTTTTGGATGTTCAACAAGTGGCATGTGGGGTAAGGCATGCTGTTCTTGTAACTAGACAGGGAGAAGTATTTACATGGGGTGAAGAATCTGGTGGGCGGCTTGGTCATGGTGTGGCAATAGATGCTATTCACCCTCGTCTTGTTGAATCTTTATCAGTCTCTAACATTGATTTTGTTGCTTGTGGGGAATTTCATTCTTGTGCTCTTACTTCTAGCGGCGAACTTTATACTTGGGGTGATGGTGCCCATCAGTCAGGGTTACTTGGTCATGGTACAGATATCAGCCACTGGATTCCTAAAAGAGTTTCAGGACCTTTGGAAGGGCTGCAAGTTGCATCTGTTTCTTGTGGAACTTGGCACACTGCATTGATAAGTACAACGGGGCAGTTGTTCACATTTGGGGATGGTACTTTTGGTGTATTAGGCCATGGAAATAGAGAGAGTGTTTCATATCCTAGGGAAGTAGAGTCTTTGATGGGTTTGAAGACAGTTGCTGTTTCATGTGGAGTCTGGCATATGGCTGCTGTAGTAGAGGTTATCGTAACACAATCCAGTGCATCTTCTGGTAAACTATTTACTTGGGGTGATGGGGACAAATATCGGCTTGGGCATGGAGACAAGGAACCACGTCTAAAGCCCACATGCGTGCCATCCCTGATTGATTACAATTTTCACAAGTTAGCATGTGGTCATAGTCTTACAATTGGCTTGACTACTTCAGGCCACATTTTTACCATGGGAAGTACTGTTTATGGTCAGCTCGGGAATCCACATTCTGATGGAAAGCTTCCATACTTAGTTGAGGATAAGCTTGCCAATGAATCTGTTAAATCAGTTGCTTGTGGTGCTTATCATGTTGCTGTTTTGACATCAAGAAGTGAAATTTACACGTGGGGAAAGGGAGCCAATGGACGATTGGGTCATGGAGACCTTGAAGATCGGAAGGCACCTACACTTGTTGAAGCTTTGAAGGACAGACCTGTCAAACACATTGCTTGTGGGGCAAATTTCACGGCTGCCATATGTCTGCATAAGTGGGTTTCTGGTGCTGAGCAATCTCAATGCACAGCATGCAGGCAGACATTTGGTTTCACTCGAAAGAGGCATAACTGTTACAATTGCGGTCTTGTGCATTGCCATTCTTGTAGTGCAAGAAAAGCTTTGAGGGCTGCATTGGCTCCTAATCCTAGGAAACCTTATCGGGTCTGTGATTCCTGTTATATGAAATTGAACAAAGCCATTGAATCTGGTGGAATGGACAAGAAAATTGCTTTACCTCGTTTATCAGGTGAAAGTAAAGACCGCCTTGACAAAGCAGATACAAAGATTTCCAAGGCTGCTTCACCTAGCAATTTGGATTTGATAAAAATTATTGATACGAATGCTGCTAAATGTGGAAAAAAATCTGAATCATTGCCTTTGATTCGTACTTCTCAATTCCCATCACTGCTACAACTCAGAGATATTGCCCTTCCTGTTGGGCCTGATATGCTGCAAGCTAACCCCAGAATAGCAAACATTTCTGCTGTTCAGTCTAACAATCATTTCCGGGCTGTTTCTCCATTTTCAAGGAAACATAGTCCTCCGCGTTCTGCAACTCCCATTCCAACAATGTATGGTCTTTCATTCTCCAAAAGCATAGCGGACAGCCTTAAGAAAACAAATGAGCTTTTAAACCAGGAAGTTCAAATGCTACGTGCACAGGTAATGTAGCTAACTCTTAAGTTGTGTCGTTTAGAGTATCCATCATTTTGTTTGGTTGAAATTTATATTGTAATGATGGGAAATTAGGTTAATAGCTTGAATCAGCGCTGTGAACTTCAAGAAATTGAGATACAGAAGTCAGCAAAGAAAATTAGTGAAGCCATGGTGCTTGCTACAGAGGAATCTGCGAAGTCAAAAGCTGCAAAAGAAGTTATCAAGTCTCTTACGGCACAGGTGAAATTTAAATCTCCTCCTTGGCACTTATCTTGCCCTTTCACTCTTTTATTTTTGCGTCTATCTTAAAAGAAATTTGGTGTATTTGAAATAAAATTTGTTTGTAAGATAAAGGGTAATGATTTTTTGTTGTGCATTATCTGATATTCTTAAATGTATCAAATATCTTATTTTTTTTGCAGTTTATAGATGTTTGATTCCTACAAGTTTATATTCCCTAGGTTCATGCAAACAATGATATGGCTTTACAATTTAAAAAATGTGATTCTTCCATGAAGTAACCTCATAATAAGGTTTGAGTCTTCCATTTATAACTGCGAATGCAAAGGTTTAACGGTCTTTGTATGCACTTGACTTTTTTGTTTTCTTCATTTTAAAATTATCTCAGGACGTAGTTTTTCAAATAATGGTGACTTCAGAAAAAAGTTAATGTTCATGAGTTAAACGTAAGGCTCTTGTCCAACATGCCAAGAATACTCATGCAGGTGTAATCTTATGAAAATGGATACTATCACAATTCTCATTTGCTCTCATGGATGCAATTTTTCTATTCATTGCCAATTTGTCTCTACCTATAGTTCACATTGAATTTTTGGTGTTTATGTTTATTCTTCAACCTTTGATTTCCTCATGAGTGCCTTTGTCACGACTTTGATGTGACAGAGATCATGTTTAGGATTTTATAATGCAACTAATTTGATTCTTAGTATTAATACGTGAAGAAATTGAGGATTCATATATCATATATTCATCAAATAATTCAACCACTTTTTTTCTTTAGTTTTAAATAAGCAATCCTATAATTATAACTCAAATGATAACGAAAGTTGAACTAGTAATCACGAAGGATTGAGTTGCACCATGAAAATTAGATGGTTGAGTTCTCATTGTAGTTGGAGTACTTAGTTAAGCCAATACAAGGGTGTCATCCTTCAAGGGTTTGATTGGTAAATAAGTTGGCTTTAGTGGAATGCTTCGAGACTCAAGATGTCAAGAATGAATTGTTAAATGATAGAGTAAATATGAAAAACTATGATGAGAAATTTAGGAGGTTTTTAATAGACTTAATTGAGTAACACTAAAAATACTTGATTTGCAAATTTGAAAAGATTTGATTGTAATCAACAACACCACCAAATATAAGGTACATTTGACAACGAAATTTCTTTGTTAAGAGTATTAGGTAGTAGGTACGACCAGAGGTCATCAGAAATTTGAGTTTGACACAAATATGAGGATTTGAAAAAAAAATACCGCTATTGTGGAAGTGTGATATTGTTGTAGGAATGCATGTGATGAGAATTTTAAAGGCCCCGTCAGAGGTGTTTTTATAGTAGATGGAAGAGCGCAATTAGTGCTAGGTAGGGCTCAGTAATATGGAGCAAGGGTTTGGATAACACAAATGTTGCCAATCTCGAGTTTGCTCTACATTGGACTCAATTTTAAAATATCCCAAAATCTCAAGTAAACATCGCAACAAAACAAACAGGAAAAATAGAAAAGCAGTTGAATGTAAAGGATACTAGGATTTAACGTGAAAAAATTCGAAATCGGGAAAAACCATGGAGCTACACCACACCAAAAAATGCACTATAAAAATTGGGAGAAATAAGTACAAATCAAGGTTTAAAATTGCGTAATTAAGCCTTGAGGCAGTTTTCGTCCGTGAGGCGAGGCGTAAGCCTCGAGGCGGTCTGAGGCGTAAGCCTCACGGACACAGAATTGCGTAAATGAGAAATTAAGGGTTTTAGCAGGTAAATAATAGCAATATTCTATCTTACAATAAAAACATCTAAATGATATATAAAAATAGTACAAAAAAATAAAAAATCATAGATTTTCTTTCACTTGAAAAATCTAACCCTAAACTAAAAAAAAAACCTAAAATCGTTTGTGGAGTACTCCTAGAGGGCGGCCGGACACTTCAACTTCGCCGGAGAGAGGCGGCGCCGGCGGGAAGGGAAGCCGACGATGCGGGATGCCGTCTGTTTCGGGAACAGAGAAGGAAATTTTCGGAAAACAGGGAACCCGTGCGGGATGAAGGGAAGAAAAGGATTCATTTTAAGTAGTTGGGGCCATTTCTGTGAGGCGTACGCCTCACACAGAATTGCGCAATTGCACCTCTGAGGCGCGCCTCAGACCAGGTGAGGCGTACGCCTCTGCCAGGTGAGGAATTGCGTAAGCCTCGAGGCGTTTTTTGGTCAAATTGCGCAGAGGCGCGCCTCTTGTTGCGCAATTTTAAACAGAGGTACAAATCTCTATTCTATCTCTCTTTCCTTCTCTTCTCTCTTATGCTGTTCTCACACTCAAAGCACAAGAGAAAGTCAAGTAAATGTCACGAAGGGAAGCCACCCTTTAAAAAAAACAAGAAATAAAATTGTTCAGTCTGCCTCGCAACGTAGCGGTGCCAATTTGGAGAGCTGCGTCACTCCACAATGCTATGGCGTTGAATCTGGATCGTTGCGGCGCTCTACTCTATGTCATTTCTCCTAGCAAACTTTGCTTCATCGGGGCGCTTGGGTACACAGCGTTGGGGTGCTAGGGTACACCACGCCGGGGTGTTTGGGTATGCAGCTTCTGGGCGTTATACAAAAAAAAAAAAAAGGGTGCTGACCGAAGCAGGGGGAGGATCACTGCACTCCTCTAGCTAGCACTACAAATTGACTTTAGTTCCGAGGCAATAGTACAATTTGATTGATCGACATAATCAGATTCCACACAGAACTAGCACATTTATCATTTTAGGTGGTAGGTGAGTGGGGGCAATGTGACCTGGATAGGTCGTGTAACCCAGTAGAGGCAATGTGACATCGATATGATATGAATCCTATGGGTGATTGAGGCCGTGCAATCTCAGGTGCCTTTGGGCTAATGGTCCTTGATCTAATCATCTAGACATGACACTTTCTAAGGCTAAAAAAGAGAATTATGAGTCAAGGTTTAAAATTGCGTATTCGGGTATTGAGGCGTTTTTCGTTCGTGAGGCGAGGCGTAAGCCTCAAGGCGATTTGAGGCGTAAGCCTCAAAATCAAAAAATTGCGTAAACATAAAATAATAAATTTTTTATATACTAATGAGTAAATAATATATAAAACATAAAAATGCACAAGATAAATAGCAATGACATTAACATATCACATAAGAAGTTAAGAACTCACTAGTCATCAGCATTATCATCACTTATCACTCATCAGTCATCACTAAGGGGGTCTTCATTTGAATCATCATTATGATGAGCTGCTCTCTCCTCTTCCCCTTCTCCTATAGAGTCCAATATCTCCCAATCAGCTTCTTCTTCCTCATTATTAGTTATCTTCCTCTTCCCTAAATATTTTTGAATAATATCATAATGAATAATAGTGTAATACATTAATAAAAGTCTAAGAAAAGAAAACTATATTATTTATATACCTTTTTTGATTTGTTCTTGAGTTGTTGTGGATGTGGATGCTTTAAGACCATCAAAGAAATCAACATTTAAATCTTCATCTTGTAATTCAGACGGCATCACTTCAACTTCATCATCTACAAACCACTCATCATCAGATGCCACATCATCGCAAAGCAAAGGATCTTCATCATCCATTAATCCTTTTTTCTTCAAATTTCTATCTTTGAGTCTCCTATTGTACATAATGTACACCAGTGAGTTCATCCTCAATGTCGACAAGCGATTTCTCCTCTTTGTATGTACTTGGTTGTAGGTACTCCAATTTCTTTCACAGCCAGATGAAGAGCATGTCAAGCCCAAAACTTTCACAGCAAAACGCTGTAATTCTGGAGTCCCATCACCAAATTGAATCCACCACTCAACTGGAGATCGTTTGGTAATTGTATCTTTTGCTTGTTGTAATCCAAAAAAACCCTCTTTGTTCCTAAAAGGTACCAATTGCAAGTCAGCATTTGATCTTTCAGTTGCATCACTTATTAGACGATCCATGCAATGATATAATCCCAACTTTATTTCAGGGTTTGTAGACTTGTTCTCTGCATATTGATACTGAGGGTTTAGGTAGTAGCCAGCGGCATGCAAGTGTCGGTGCAGCTGTAGTTCCCACCTATCATCAATAATATTCCAAATTTCCCTAAAGCTTCCCTCACTGCCTCCTAAGTTGGAGGCAATCATCTCTTTGGCTTCATCCATAGCATTGTAGATGAAACCCATTGCAGGCTTCTTCTCAGCATCCACCATCCTTAAAACATGAACCAAAGGTCTAGTAGTTGTAATTGCATATAAGACACTTTGCCAAAATCTGTCATTTAAAACAATCTTTCTAATCTCTTTTCCCTCAGCCTTCTTTGCCCAAGCACAACTCAACCACTGTGTAGATGTGAACATAGCCTCTAAAGGTTGTCTGGCATCCAGCATGCTCTCTAAGGTCAAGTATGCGGTGGCAAATCTTGTTGCGGCTGGCCTTAGAATTTCTTTCTTCGAAAACTTTCTCATAAGAGCTAGAACCCAAGAGTGGTTGTAAATAAACTTGGTTATTTTTTTGGCTTTAGTGAGTGCATTTTTATGTTGAGGTAGATCCCCAAGCTTCTCAAGAATCAGATCTATGCAATGTGCAGCACATGGAGTCCAATACAAATGTTTCCTCTTCTCCATAAGTTTATTACCTGCAGCCTTATAAGAACTTGCATTATCCGTCACAATTTGTACAACCAAATGTTCTCCAACCTCATCAACAATGCTATCTAATAATCTAAATATGAACTCAGCATCTTTGACCTGGTCAGATGCTTCAATTGACCTTAAAAACACAGTACCATAAGGATTATTAATGAGGATGTTGATCAGACTTCTATGTTTGATATCAGACCACCCATCTGACATAATTGTTACTCCTGTTTGGGCCCAAGTCTTCTTAATTTCTTCAATGGTTTTATCAGTGCTTTCCAACTCCTCCTTCAAAATCCATGTTCTTAAATCATACATGGTTGGAGGTTTGAACCCTCTCCCAAATGCTCCAACTGAACGAATCATGTTGTAATAAGCAGGTGATGTTGCTACATTAAATGGAATAGCATTTTCGTAGAAAAATCTGCCTATATCCTTACACACTCTTCTTCGCGCCTCTCTTGCATTTTCTGGAGCCATCTTCTGTGTAGTAGAAGGCCTATCCTCTGATGTGTCAACCATGTAATGATCCATAGGCCCTCTAGCACCCCTAGATGAAATGGGCTTCATAGAAGAAGATGAATCCCTAACGCTGCGCTCACTCCCGTAGTAAGATCCAGCATCAACTCTATCTTCAAATTGCTTCTGTGCAAGATGTTTTGATGTGGTAGACTTATTCATGTATGACTTTATCTCATCCCTTACAGCATCAGGAACTTTGGAGCATGGAGCAACATTCTTGTGAGAGCCTGAAAGGTGTTCCTTCATCCTAGTCACACCACCTTTCACAACTTTATCACAGTAATTGCATTTCAGATAGACATATGTTTTATCACTTCCTCCTACATCCACCTGAGTGCTATATTTCCATGCTGGATCTTTTCTATGACCTGATGCAGCCTTATCCTTATTTTTGACCATCCTGATTGAGAGAAATAGGAAACAAACGAGTTCTTACTAATCTTTTATATGACCTGATGCAGGTCGGAGGAGACAGCAGCCTCGGAGGCTCAGACTAAAGCGTACGCTGGTCGGACGGAGAAGACAGCAACCCAACTCGCAGTCTCGCAGTAGATGAAACCTCCAAGCTAATAAGTTTAGGGTTTAATATGCGTCCTGGATGTGTTCAGTATTATCTACGTGAACATTGCGTGTTTTGGAGCAGAGTAATTTAATGTATGATTTTATATTAATAGTTAATAAAACATGGTTTTCTGGGTATAGTTTGAGTACTGGAAGTGTTAATTATTTTATTGTGCGTACGTTATGCGTATCTTATGCGTTATATATGGGTACACTATGCGTTCACTGTGCGTATTTTATGCGTTCTCTCTGCGTCAACATTGCGTATTTTTTAAAATATAAAAAAAAAACAAAAAAAAAGAACATTTAATGACTATGTACAATATAAAAAATATAAGAACAAATTAAAAGAACATTTATAACAAATACAATGTTACAAGAGAACCTAATGTACATCTTCAACAAGACAACAACATCAACTTCCCTACAGGAATTATGATTGATGTATTGTCCAATATAAATCATCTTGACAACCAAGCCTTCCCTTCATCACTGCGATACTTATACTCCTCCCATGTTCATGATGCCAATAACTTGTTAACATAAACCTAATCACGATAGAGATGTTTATGTTTACAAGATATTGGCATCAATTTCATGGGAGGAGCATAAGTATCGTAGTAATGAATGGAAGGCTTGGTTGTCAAAGATGATTTATATTGGACAATAAAATCAATCATTCTATTAAAGATATTAAACCAAAATAATTACAAGAGAAGTAATGCAGGCATAACAGAAGGTAAGGCGTAATAAAATCAAACCTTCTGTCAAGCCTGCATTGCTTCTGTTTGAAAAAACCATGCGTTACCATAAGGCAAGTGTTCCCGCATTTTATAGTGAAAAATGTAATGTTGAGCAATAGTAAGTAATAAAGGCTCATAAAAAATCAACCTACCCTCTTATCCTCCCAACCATATCTGTCTAAAGGCTCGTAAAATTTTAAATAGAATTTTATAAATAAATTTTACTGCATATGTGTGCGTGTGTAATGCGTGCGTTATGCGTACTCTATGCGTTCGTTGTGCGTCATTTGTGCGTTCGTTATGAGTTCGTTGTGCGTCATTTGTGCTTAATGTATGCGTATTATCATTTAGTATGGAATTTCTTACTCAAAGCAATGTAAATAACATTTATACACAGATAAACATTTATACACAGAATCAGAATGAAAAATATTAATACACAGAAACATTTATAAACAGAAACATTTATATACAAAAACATTAATACACAGAATTGAAAGATATATTCTTTAGTGGTTACATCATGAGTTACACTTGTCTTCAAATGGTCTCGCATTATATAATAGAAAAATGTAATGTTGAGCAATAGTAAGTAATAAAGGCTCATAAAAAATCAACCTACCCTCTTATCCTCCCAACCATATCTGTCTAAAGGCTCGTAAAATTTTAAATAGAATTTTATAAATAAATTTTACTGCATATGTGTGCGTGTGTAATGCGTGCGTTATGCGTACTCTATGCGTTCGTTGTGCGTCATTTGTGCGTTCGTTATGAGTTCGTTGTGCGTCATTTGTGCTTAATGTATGCGTATTATCATTTAGTATGGAATTTCTTACTCAAAGCAATGTAAATAACATTTATACACAGATAAACATTTATACACAGAATCAGAATGAAAAATATTAATACACAGAAACATTTATAAACAGAAACATTTATATACAAAAACATTAATACACAGAATTGAAAGATATATTCTTTAGTGGTTACATCATGAGTTACACTTGTCTTCAAATGGTCTCGCATTATATAATAGAAAAATGTAATGTTGAGCAATAGTAAGTAATAAAGGCTCATAAAAAATCAACCTACCCTCTTATCCTCCCAACCATATCTGTCTAAAGGCTCGTAAAATTTTAAATAGAATTTTATAAATAAATTTTACTGCATATGTGTGCGTGTGTAATGCGTGCGTTATGCGTACTCTATGCGTTCGTTGTGCGTCATTTGTGCGTTCGTTATGAGTTCGTTGTGCGTCATTTGTGCTTAATGTATGCGTATTATCATTTAGTATGGAATTTCTTACTCAAAGCAATGTAAATAACATTTATACACAGATAAACATTTATACACAGAATCAGAATGAAAAATATTAATACACAGAAACATTTATAAACAGAAACATTTATATACAAAAACATTTATACACAATGAAAAACTGTTATTTTGGCAACGCTTTACAAAATATTTCATATGCAAGTTCTGCTCTATACTTTGGCATGTCTCCTTGCCAATTTGTACTATCAGTCCAATCAGTGTTGCCTTCAAGACATATTCTTTCCATATATTTACAGACATACATTCCACAATCAAAAGAGTTCTCCTGTTTTGGTATAACTTTAATGGTAGAAAGCTTCCATTTTCTGATATCACTATCAAACGCTCCTTTCGTGTCAGAATATAGGGCTTTAAGCTGAAATATATGTTGAGGAAGGATTAGTTCAGTAATTTTTTTAAAAATTTAAGAGTTCAAATGATGAAGACTAATAACACTTACGATTTTTGGAACAACAAGCCTATGCTCTTTGACGCGGCGGTCCAATGAGTCATAAAATTTCCACTTGTGTTCTTTCAGCAAACCAACCAGAAGGGTAATGTGATCAGAATCAATGATTGGTTGTAATAAAATGTTGTTTGAAGTAACAGAAAGCTCGGTTATATGGCTGACTTGCAATTTGGACATTTTTTCCCTTCCTTTGTTATTCTGCAAGTGCAAATAGTAAATGTAAGAACTTAGAATGGAATAATGGATACTAAGTTACTAATCCAATAGTTAAACTGATAAATTGAATACTAATTTACTAACCCAATAGACTGGAGAGATGTATAGAAATTTATGGTACTTGTCTGGCATAAGGTTACACTTCTCATTTAAGAGATAGGTAAAAATATCTAAATGTTCATTGCCTAACCAACTGTCGCTTAATAACTCATCAATATCAGATCTGGAAATAAGAATGTTAAGCACAAACAAGATACTATCATCCCTGCAAAAAAAAAAAAAACATTAAATACGCACATCACAAGCATAACACACGCATATCATACGCACATCACAAGCATACCACACGCATATTATACGCATACCACACGCATATCATACGCATACAGATCTGCAAACAAAAATGAAGTTGCAATTTTTTACCTTTTAGAGAACTTCTTCAAACATTCTAGCACAAAATTTCTCTTCTCAGAAGTCAAACACAAAAGACCTCTGTAATTTTCTATTTCAACTGCATGAACATAAGTTACAGGTTTTATTTGAATGTTATCTACAGGTATTGGTTCATTTGGATTTGTATATTGAACAATTTGCATTTCTGCTGGGATTGGATCTTTTGGTGGGATTGGATCTTTTGGTGGGATATCTGATCTCTGTCTCTTATTGGAAGATGAAGAGTAGGCTGAGTAGCTAGCAGATCTTTTCTGAGGAACTTCTTTGCTCTGATCAATGAAATTATTGAGCTTGACCTCAATAACTCCAACTCTTTCAGTAAGATCTTCAAACTTTGTGCTCAGTCTGTCTTCAAATTCTCGAAAAAGTTTTGTACATGTTTCTTGGCAGGATCTCATTATTGTTTCTTGTATAGACTGAAGTGCTTCAGCAGAAAAACTTAAATGTGGTTGCTGAGGAGATTGGTGGGGGTCTTGCTGAGCCAGCTGAGGAGGTGGGGTATGATGGGGAGATTGGTGGGGGTCTTGCTGAGGAGGTGGGGCATGATGGGGAGATTGGGGGGGGTTGTTTTGATGGGTGGATATGTCATGAGGGGAATCAGGGGATATAGGGCTGTCTGATGGATATTTCTCAACATTAACCATATCCATTTCAGCCTCTCCAACTGCCTGTAGGACATTACAAATCTGACTTTTTCTTATATTAGCAAATAAGTTAGTTATTACCTCTGTAGTATATACAATATCATCGGCCCATCGAAGAAAACGGGGCCTTCTGTCAGCATACATAGGAGCATGAATAGTAGTATGCTCCAGGAACCAAATCAGCATAAGATGAAAGAAATTTTAGCACTCACATTGAGCAAATAAAATTTTGAATGAATTTAGCAGTTATCACTCACAATTAGCAGAGGTACAAAACCGTTGATGTAACCTGCTGGCTTCTTATTTGAAATCTTGGAGGATGCCTTATTAAACTCTCCAACTAAAAACTCCCTAATTGAACTAGCCCAGTTTATTGACAAAAAATCATCTGGATTATTTGCTATTCTTTGAATCAACCGGGGGGTTTTGAAGTTGTTAAGTTGAAAAAGTAAATTTGAACATAAATACATGATAAACGTTCTTAACATAGTCTCCGGGGGGTTTTCTTGTTCAACTCCATAAAGTCATTCCTTATTTCTGTTGATGTAACTGAAGTATGTGCTAAGGAATGCCAGGATATTTCTTCTCCTTTATTTGGCAAACCAGTAAGAAGAGCCACTTCATCAGCAGTGAAAGGAATGTGTTGACCTCTTATAACAAAGCATTGTTTTGAAATGTCCCACCTTGAGATCAGCTCATAAATTAGAGGGACATTTTGCTCAAACCCAGGAAATTCCAGAAACTGTATCATCTTTAAATCTATCAATTTGTCCTTGACTTCAGGAGTAATTTGCCGAGCAAAGTTATCACAGTTTGTTCGGAATGAAGAGACATAGCATCTATAGGTAATTGGACGAACATATATCTGAAAATTGTAAAAAGTTATAGATTAAAAATAAGTAAATGAAATACGCACAAAACACGCACAACATACGCATACTACAAGCAACGGTCACGCACAGTGTACGCATAATACACGCATATATTACGCACATCACACGCACAGTATAGCAAACATTCAACAAATTATATGCACGCATAAAGTACGCACAACATACGCATACTATAAGTCACGGTCACGCATGGTGTACGCATACTACACGCATATATTACGCACATCACACGCACAGTTCAGGGAACATAGAGTAAATTATACGCACGCATAAAGTACGAATAATATAAGCATGGAGTAAGCAATTTGAACGCATAGTGCACGCACAAAAGACGCATATCGTACGCACAGCCTACGCATATTTACTCGTTTAAAATTTGGTTAGGTTTTATGTTTTAAATTTCAACATAAATTTATCTTAAACCCTGATTACACAGAAAACACGATGGCATCACAGTATCAAACATTTAAAAAGTTCGGAGAAACCATGCATACGCATAGAATAAGCATAAAATCGGAGAGCCTTGAACGCCAACGCATAGCATAACCATAAAATACGCATTACAAAACAGAAAACATAGCATTAACTTACCTTTTTCTTTGGGGGTGACGCCATCTTAGAAGAAACTGAGTGAAGAATGCTTGAAAATTGAAATTCCTCCGGGTGAATGCTTGAAAGTTCGAAAGTTTACTGTAACTTGAAAATCGAAACGTCGACTCCGGCATTCGACCTTTACAAGGGTTTAAATGTTGATGCCACGTCGACATTTCACTAGGCGCGCCACGTCGGCAACTGGGTATAGTTTGAGACTGAAAAAAAAAAAATAATTTAGGTTAAGTTTTAAAAAGGCGACGCCTTAAATAAATGAGGCGAGGCGCGCCTTATGGCGCGCCTCAGTAAACTTGAGGCGTAAGCCTCATAAACTAAACTTATTGCGTAGGCTTTGAGGCTTAATTGGTCGAAATTGCGCAGAGGCGCGCCTCAAGGCGCGCCTTTCATTGCGCAATTTTAAACGTTGTTATGAGTTGAACTGAATCTATTCCTGATTATCTATAGTAATGTATGAAGTATAGTTAAGAAAATAATTTACAATGTGAGATTTACGAGTGTAGTATTTTCATGTTAAATATTACTACCCTAATGTGATGATATTAATATAATATTCTACATAACTGTCATGTATAGCAATATTTTCACTTGTTATGTTGTAATCCACTGTGTATTATTCCTAATAAAATATTATATATAGTTTTCTTTTTATTACATTTGCTTGTTGATACACATGTAAGTATTGTGTTTCCTATACTTGAATGCTGAATTAGAGTTGCATATCTTTATAGGCGTCATAGCTCAACAAAGGGTTTTATTGTCTATTGTAGAAAAGGGGAAGTATAAGGTTGAGCCTAAATAGGGTCATTTTTAGTTTTTTTATGTTATTTTGTCAATGTAATCTTTTATAATTTTAGTAGTTTGTTATAGCTACATGCTTTGGGTTTCTTGTAGTTGCTCTGTAGATAAAATTTTTGGAAATAAAATTCTAGATAGCTTTCGCTTATGATTGATGGTTCAAATTATGATATTTTTTATAATTGTGTTTCATATAAATGACATGAATTGTACTGAAATGAAAATTGATATGAAGTAAATGATGGGTGGCCTCTCCTCCATTGTCCCACGTCGATTATTAGTAGTAGGGTTGGTTGGGGGTGTGACCAATGGTGTCTATTAGACATCAACAAATGCTATTAGATCCTAAAATGGTTCAATTAAATTATGAAGCATGGGCTGCAAACTTGATAGACCAACCTACAAGCATAAAAGTCTACCAAAGAAGAATAAGAAAAAAGAGACTTTCCACGTTAATACTATAACAAGCAAAGGACAACAATATATCTTTTGCCAATTAAAGTACAAACTAAATAGTCTTTATATATATATATATAATAATTACTAGTTTATTTTCTTTTATTCTACTTTAATTTTGTGTTAGATAGATTGGTTCTACATTGTTAACTTGGTCTACCAAGTATTATAAATATCCCTCCTATTGTAAGAAAATATTAGGGAATGAATAAAATTCTGATTTCTCTTTTCTCTTCCTGGTAGTCTACGCCTACTCTAAAGGCGCTATTGCTTCTCGGAAGATCAAGAAGCTAAACAAATGCTGCTCTCGTTACGCTAAGCTCAAACCACCACAAGTTCTTTCTCATCCTACAATCCTTTCTGCCATCCTCATGCATCAGCTTTTTGTCTGTTTTGTTGTTTGTTCCATCAAACTTCGTTCCAGTTGATTACGTCTTAGTTGATTGCAAATATTTTGGCATATTGTGTCCTATCTGAAAGTTTTAGCATTCAAGAATATTCCAACAAGTCTGCCTGTAGTTTTCAAGACCTATGGATTCTTGCATCAGCCAACCCTACACCTCTTGCAATTGTTGATCTTTTTCTTTTCATGATTGCATCAGGTTCTTCGTTCCTTTGATTTTTAAACTAATTTTGCATTTCCAAATTCATACTTATACTAGTTTTTTTTTTCTTTCTTTATTCCAGGTATCGATTCTTGTCAATTAACATGAAGAACGTATATTTGGTGGAAGATCTATTTTAATGTAAAATAATTAAGATTTATAATTTACCAAAATTCAAAAGCTTTCCAACAAGCTGATGTTCAATTTGCTTCCATTGGCTTATCATTTCAACAATTCCATGCTTTCATGGATTCTGTTGACAAAAGCTTGATAGTTTGTTCCTTGACTGTACATCTCCTCCACTACATCTAGATCCTTCTTCTTCCTCTGACATCCTTGATTCCATCGGACAAAGTCCTTCTCATAATCGTCACCTTCCCTTATAGGTTTTTTCCCCCTTAAATCAATGAAAATTGAACTTACTTGCTTTAGTGGATCTGATGTTGAAACATGGACCTATAAAGCATGATAATACTTTGATTTTCACATTATTCCTGATTGTAATTGTGTTAGTATTGCCTCATTTAATCTTGAAGGTGTAATGGCTACATGGTATCAATGGGTATGCATGAAAGGCCATTTACTTTCTTGGCCCGAATTTCTTTGATATTTGCAACAACGTTTTGATATTTCTCCATATGAAGATTTACATGTAAAAATTCCAAATTAATTAAAAAATTTTCTATTATGGAATACCAAACTTCATTTGAAAAACTTGCTTTAAAAGTTCCAAATTTATTTGAATATACTTTCATTAGTTATATCATTTTCGGATTTAAACAAGAATTATGTCACGAGCTTTTACTTGCAAGACTTGCTACCATGCTGGCTGCTATATGGAATTAGCTAGGCACCGTGAATCCAAAATCCAAGAATTTTTCTTAGTTCCATCATCCGCTTGTCTCAAAACGTTTCCTCACAAGCACAAAAATCTTATTCATACACCTACTCCAACACAAAATCCCAATCTTCCATCCCCTCGACCCTGTCAAATCTTCACAACCCTTAAGCTTCAAACCTTCCAATATGCAAATTCTCACCAACCAAAATTCAATTTCATCGTTAAAAAGGTCTTTGTTTAAATTGTGATGCTAAATTTGGTCATCAATATTATTGTCCAAATAAATTTTACCTTTCACTTGGCACCAACGATCAAGATGTGGTAGATGACCCCCTCCCCTCCTTTAGCAAAATTAAGGATAATCAAGATCTGCAACCGGAAATTATCCCAAATGCTTTAGCCTTCCAATTCGATCCTCATTCTTTTCAATTAACCTGCGTAATTAACAATCACAATCTAAAGAATTCAAGTTTTCTGTCAGAAACCGAAACTTATTATTATGTAAGGCTATATTTTCCAAAATCAACACTACTATGCAAGACTATCATGTTCTTTTAGACTTATTTGTTCTCTCAATTCATGGTGTTGATATAATTTTTGGTATATGTGATGGCTTCAATCCTCATGACATGTTTTACATAATTATCAAAAAATCTCACAATGCAATTTATATATCACTATCAAACTATCACACTTTCAGGTGAAACTCAATTAACACTCTATCCTATATCTTTTAATTAATTATGTGCCTTGATATTGCATACACCCATCATTCAAATCTTTACCATTCAATCACAAGATTTAGATGGAAATCATACGTCATGTGTTGATCTTCTCGATCATTATCATGCGAACCTCACATCCTTTACCGATCTCCATTTCCATCATTTCCATCATAATCAAAATTTCGACATTTATTTCAATCATTCCAACAAAGTTTTTTGTCGTTAGTCACACACATTCTAATTTAGCTAAATGATATTTTGGAACTTTCCCAATTCAAGATGTTATTAGATCGATGGCTTATCGACTCACTCTTTCTCCTAAAAGCAAAATTCATCTTGTTTTTCGTATTTCTCTTCTTAAACCATTTAAAGGGACTCCTTCACTAAACATTTTACATTTATCAAGTTTCAGTTATAATAACCAACCTCTCATTGTACCTTATGCCATTTTAGCTTCACACATTGTACCTTATGCCATTTAAAGGCTCGCCTCAACACAATTTTAGTAAAAAATGCCTCAAGACTTAAGCTTCGAGCTTTTTTTTTTATGAGGCTTACACGTCATCTTGGATGAGGCACACCTTGCCTTGTTGGCATGAGGCATACGACTCACTTTATTTATGTATATTTTTTATTGAAAACACCTAAATCCTATACAAAAGCTAAAAAAACAATCATGCCTTATTGCAGTCCAAAGCCACAACAACTTCCTCTCAACCACCTTAACCATAGCCACCACTGTTGTAGCCGTTGCAGGGAATCACTAGAAAGTCGCATGCCACTACCATCTCCTCTTTAATATTTGGAGTATTATCTTTATGTTGATGACAAATATTTATGAAATATGAGGATAACTGAAATAAATGAAGTAGATTGAGAGGTAGTGGATCGTACAGGATGAGATAAGGAAGAGACCAAATTGTTATGACATGATTCAAATAAAAATCCCCTTAGTAATAATAGTACAAATGATTTGAGTTTGGCCAACTATTTCATCTTTCTTTAGAATTAAACGTAGATGAGTAGTCAACTGAGAAAGAAAAAATTTAGAGCTAAACTTGATGTTATATGATAGTTTAATACAATTCATATATTTTATGTTGTTTTGTTCTTGTAATATTTGGATTTCAATTCTATTTCACATAATTTATCGCTTAACACTTTACATTTTATACATTTTTTGTTTCATATATATATATATATATATATATATATATATATATATATATATATATATATATATATATATATATATATATATATATATGTTACTTCATAGTTAAATAGAAAGTTAATATGTCATCTTTTAACATATTATTTGAATATTGTATAAGAAATCAATTTTAACTTTTATTTTGACTTTACGCAATTTTTAGATTTTGAGGCTTACGCCTCAAAACGCCTTGAGGCTTACGCCTCGCCTCACAAATGAAAAACGCTTAAATACCCAATTGCGCAATTTTAAACTTTGGCTTCACGCATTATACAACTTCGTGGTTAGCGTCAGTGTCAGGTATTATTGCAATGGATATTAAATCTACCTGATGATGCAACATGGGAAATTTTTTTAGCCTTCTCTGTCTTTTCCTTCTCTCAACCTTGAGGACAAGGTTATTTTCTATGACGATGGGAGTGTTAGACATCAACACTTACTATTAAATCTTTAAATATTTCAATCAAATTGTGAAGTACATGCTACAAACATGATAGACCAACCTACAAGCATAAAAGTTTACCAAAGAAGGAATAAAATAATATTCCACATTGACACGACAACAAGCAAAAGATAACAATATATCTTTGACCAAATAAAGTACAAACTAAATAGTCTATACATATGTAATCAGCACTACTTTATTTCTTTTATTCTATTTTAAGATTGTGTTAGGTAGACCGGTTCTATAATGTAAATTTGGTCTACCCAAGTATTATAAATATTCCTCTAATTGTAAGAAAAAGGTATGGAATGATTAAAATTCTTATTTTTCTCTTCTTTTGTTCTCTTAGGAGTTTACACCTACTCTAAATGTGCTATTGCTTCTTGGAAGATCAAGAAGCTTAACAGTGTCAGAAAAGCTTATGCTTTTAGGTTGAAAATATGTTTAACCCCTTGTTTATACGCATTGATAAGTGGTATTAAACCTGATGGTTTGACATAGATTGAATATTTTATAAAATTTGTGGCTCCAATGAGTTTTGCTTCTTTCTACCATGGTGCAACAAAGGTTTATGCGCTCATGACTCCCACATAAGCTTTAAATAGTTGAGCGGGCTATTATTGCTTGATACTAGACGTTGAACAACTTTTGTTTTATGTGGGAGTAATAGTTAATGTGGAAAGTTCTAACGTTAGGGAGATTGGTTAGGCACATTAGTGTATTTAATTAGTTGAAGCACGTAAGTGTATTTAATTAGTCCCACATTTGATTGGTGAATAATATATTGATGTAGAAATATCAAGTGATTGGGCTTCTCACTTTAAGCTCAAGTTTTTTTGCACTGAATACATATTTGGCCACTAGTGTTTCATGCTCAACTTTGATGCCCCTTTGGTTTCATACTTCCTAGCATTGTCAAGGTACATAAAACACCTTAAAAAAAAATAAAAATACGTAAAACACCTATAAGATGAATTTTATCGGGGGACTTGCTTGCTTCCTCTGACACTAGGGTTAGTTAAAGTTCTGATGATTTGCCGAGTTCTATTTTCTCAGTTCTCCTATAAGGTGACGCTCATCATCATTAAGTTGTCTGTCTACTTCAAACAAAGAATATCTAGTGATTCTTAGCATGGAGTACTTCTGTTGCCTATTTTTTTAGCATTTGACAAAAATTTAAGCAGTGTGCCAGAGTAATAGATTGTGGTTACGATTCACCCAGAAAGAAACTCTTACTGGATTGTGTTCTCTATAAATAAGACCCGGGGACTCTTGAGAGCTAGCGAGTGCTGTCGGAGGGTGTTGCTTTTCCTAAGGATTGCAACATGATATTATTATCCCGTTTAACCTTAATGACTCAATCCATGCATTATGAGCTTTATTTTATTTAATATTTATTTTTTATTAGGGCATGGAGAGCATTTACTTTTATCTTCATAATCCAATCCCGTAGGTTGCTCATATTCCTGTTGAGAAAGCAGAGCAAAGAATAGACTATCTGTCCATCATCTCTCTTCCACGATCTGCCATCAAGGGACCATCATATCTCTTGCATGATCTGTGCCTTAAAGTGAAGCAGGACGAGAACTTTCTTCGCCTGCTCCAAAATTGAGCTTAGTGATCAACAACTGTTGTAACATGTCTTGATTAGGGGAAGGGGGACATAAAGATTAAGAAATGTTTTGGCTTACAAAGCTTTTCAACATTATTTTGAAGACTAAAAAGATACCAAAAGAATGGAGGAGTGTATTGGTTCCTATTTTGAAGAATAAATATGATGCACAAGAGTGTAAATTATAGAGGAATTAAGTTAATGTGTCATATTTTAAAACTGTAAGAGAGTTATTGAGCATAGGTTATGACATGATATTAATGTTTCTCAAAATCAGTTTGGATTCATGCTGGGTAGGTCTACTATGGAAGCTATACATTTATTGAGAAGTTTGATGGAGAAGTATAGAGATAATGAGGAGGATCTACATATAATATGTATTGATATAGAGAAAGCTTATGATAAAATTTCAAGAGAAGTGCTATGGAGAGTTTTAGAAAAAAAAAAAAAGTGGTTAATAATGATTATACTTATGTTATTAAGGATATGTATGCCGGAACTATTATGTGTTCAAACACAAGGTAGTTTGACCAAGTGTTTTGCTATTCAGTTTGATTACATCATGGATCAACTTTGAGCTCATGTCTTTTTGCTTTAGTCATGGATGTTCTTACTAGACGGCTACAGGATGTACCATAATGTATGCTTTTTGTTGATGATATTCTTCTTGTTGATAAGACTAGAGAGGGAGTTGAAGTTTAAGTTGAATTTCAGAGGGAGTTGAAGGTAAAGTTGAGGATGACCCTAATGTATGCTTTACTCGTAGAGACAGAATGCGAATCAAGCATATACGTGAAAAGGTTGGAGTAGCTCTAGTGGCAGATAAGATTAGAGAGAGAATCCACGTCGGTCTTCTAATGACCTAATTAGGAGAGTAGATGTATTAGATTTGACCTATGTTAATAAAGGTAGAGATTGGCCTAAAAAGACTTGGTTAGAAAATATTAGAAATGATATTTTTTTATTAGATTTAAATGACAATTTGACTCTTAACATGATACAATAGAGAAAAATGATTTATGTAGCCAATCCCACGCAGTGGGATAAAGGCTTGTTGCTGTGATTGTTCAGCATTTCAAAGTTCGTCAAATTATGATTATCCATCCGTTTTAAATGAGATGAAGCATATTGGCTTCAACGATTTGATAGTGAACTCCTGTGGTAGTAAAATGTCTCACTTGGCTCCATCCCAGTTACGAGCTGATGGAACAACATTTTGATCTCGCAGGTGGATATTGCTTATAGCTTAATTTCATGAGTTTCAGTAATTTTAGGTGATGATATTTGTTCCCTTCAAATATCTGGACGGCATTTTCAGTCAGCTTTTTATTGACACATCTAACTTAATGGACACTGGTATTGATTTTTCTTTCTTTTGATTTAATTTTTCAGCTTAAGGATATGGCTGAGAGGCTCCCACAGGGTGTGTATGAAGAGGATCCCATTAAGGTAAGGCCGCTGCCGAATGGCATCGACTCACTTGCTTTTGATCACATGGATTCAATTGGTGCGCAGTATTTGAAAAATAGAGATGATGGCTCACAGCAACCTCAAACCGCTGCTCAAACACCGTCTATTATTACTAATAGAATTTCAGAGCGGAATCGTGCACACACAGATGACATTGGAGCTAATGGAACCAATACAGACATTCAAAATCGTGGGGTTTCTAATCCAATTGGAATGGAAAAAATGATGAATACTAAAAATAGTAGTAATGCTGAACCAGAACCTCGCATGTCTAGCTCCAGGTCTGATTACTTCGATACTAATAATGCCAATTCTGTTCAAACTATGGAGAATGGTTCAAAGCCTAGGAGCCCAACTTCAACATTTAATCAAGTTGAGGCTGAATGGATTGAACAATATGAACCTGGTGTATATATTACGCTGACGGCTCTTCGAGATGGCACTCGAGATCTGAAACGAGTGCGTTTCAGGTACTTGAGACATTTCATGTTGCATGCAGTACTTTTTGTTCATCATGTTCTAGTACTTATTGTTCATCATGTTGGATCTTTTCTGTTTTCACAGTCGACGAAGATTTGGAGAGCAGCAAGCTGAAGAATGGTGGTCGGAGAACCGTGAAAAAGTTTATGAGAAATATAATGTTCGAGGATCAGATAAGCCTTCATCGACTCCTGCGTAATCTGGAGCGTCTTTGAAATGCTTCTTTTTGGGAGTTCTACAGATAAACCAGAGATGGAATAAGCAATGCCATCCTCTCTGACAAATGTTCGTATAAGCCTTCTTTATTTTTGTTTTATATTTAGGAAAAAATGATATATTTCTTTTCTTATCCATGGTAGTGTAATGTATATATACAGTCTCTAAATGGGTTTTTTACCGGGTAGAAGAATTGTTTCTTCCCTTTTCAATGTACAACCCTTTTTTTTTTTTATTTTTTATTTTTAGTTTGTTGAACTACGAATTTATTATTATAAGCTCCATGAAAGCAGAAATGTCTCAACAATACTCACCAAATTTGAAACTGCAGTCTCATTCACAACTTTTCATATGGTGTTTTTAATTTTATCTGTTTTCTTTTATAAAAATTAGGATATGGGTTTAAATGAGTTGAGTCAAATTTGAGCCATCTCTATGTTGAGCTTGAACTTCGGCTTAACTAATTAATCAATTTTGAAGTTCACGAATTCCAAGTGGCTCTGAAGTGGGGCAATTTATTATGTCCGGTCGCCGGACGTAGAGATACATTCGGAGACCAATAAATATTATTTTAAGTCAAACGCTTCAAAAACGTAGGTAAAGTGCAAGTTAAGCGCAATCAAAGCGCAGGTAAAGCGCAGGTAAAGCGCAGTCAAAGCGCAGTCAACACGTAGTCAAAATGCACTTAAAGCGTAGTTAAAGCGCAGTCAAAGCAAAGTCAAAGTGTAGTATACGTGGTAAGTTTTTATTGGATGTCCGGACCTAATAATTTGCCTTGAAGTGGACTCATTTAATAAGGGAAAATATTCTTATCCAAATATATATTATTCTAAAAATACAAAAATGATATAAGAAATGAAAACTTAGGGGAGAAATAATGAGAAATTAATGGAGATAAATAGAGATTTTAAATATTTTAATTATTTTGAACTTAAATTTTTTATTTTAATATATTTTAGGTGTATTTTACATCAGCAAAATCTCATTTTTCGATCTCAATTTTATTTATGCCATCTTATGTTGGTAAGTAGATGGCTGTTTAATTCTTTTTAAAGGGTATGATTTTAACTAAATGTACTTTTACTAACTTGAATACCATGGGGTTTGGGTTAGGTTGAATTGCATGTGTTTATGATTTTTTTATTGTTATGCTTATGAATTTGAGGTTTTGTTGGATTCAAATTTGTTTATGAAAGATGTTAGACCTTCCTAGGAGGATGATTTGATGAGCCGTCACCTGTCATAATAAAGAGCGAGAGAGTTGAGAGAATAGATGAAAATCAGCAAAATATTTAAGAAATTGAGTTTAAATATCTATTATATCAGTTAATAAGTTTACCAAACTTAAAAAAAAAAAGTTTCCCAAATTGTTCCTCATTATTCTTTATTTATAAGAGCTACATGAAAGAGAATGTAGAGAAAAAGTAAAAAAAAAATATAATACCACAAATCACCCCTATAACGCTACACATTATTGTTGACACGTGTTGACTTTTGATTGGCTGAGAGAGAGCAAGGGTTGTGTAGTTTTGCCGATCTGTATCTAGGCGAGCTCGATAGTGTTGAGTGCGCAGTAAGCGAGCTCTATAGTTTGGGTGAGCTTGGTAGTGCTGAGTAGGAGCAGATGAGTTTGTGAGTGAGTTTGAGGAGGAGGTTCTTGAATGCTATGTAAGACGATGGCAACTTGGTATTGAGCCTTGGATCACCTGGATGAGAATGCGAGTGATTCATGATCATAGATAAGATGAGCTTGGTGATTGGCTGCCCATGGTGGGGTGAGCTGAGGGCTTCTTGAATAGTCACTTTTTTGTAGCTCAGCTTGGATATATGAGTTTTTGCTTGGAGGGAGTGATTGATGGATGTGGCAAACAAACATGTAGGGGGTGTTGAATTGTTCATGTGGAGGTTATGGTTCACTAGGCATTCGACGATCTCCTTAGTAAGCTTGGATGAGTAGCACCTGTTGATCCTTTGGGTGAGTTCTCTTGTGAGCTTTTGATGAGTAATCTCCTGTCATATAAGTGACTTCAACTATGTAGGGTGAGTTACTTTCATGTTATGTTGGGATACATGCTAAATACTTGTGAATATATATGAAAGTATATATTTAGTTCCCTAGTTCACTTGGCCTTTTGAAAGGCAAGTGACGAACATGATGAGTGAATGAAAGTGATGAGTATTAAATCAAGCTACCAAGAATTAGGTTAAATACTTATTTGTAATTGATGTAATGTACAATTATAAGTTTTAGAATGTCTAATGGGGCTTTAAATGGTCGGGGATCGGGTTAGAGAAGTGAAAATGCAAGTTAGGAAAGCTGCTATGTGGGAGCTGCGACAAAATGATTGGAAGCACCGTGGCATTGAGCTCTCAAAAAATTTAATAAAAAATATGTTTTTGGTGGATGTTGTTGCACCGGGTCCCAGGTGCGAATATTTTGGGATAATCTAAAAGATTCTCTAAGGGCATTATAGTGTTGGGAAGGTGAGTACCGCGATGCTAGGTCAAAATAGTTGATGAGTGAGACTAAGGGTAGAATGGCTGTAGTGAAATAATACGAGGTTAATATGCATCCAACCATCTCATTTCTCGGTTGCTGTTGAGCCACATGCAGCTTAAGATTGGTTAATGAGGGTAGAAAAATTCTTTGATAGCTACAATATTCAGAGGGTAGAAAGGTTTTAATAGTTGTATTTGTGCTGGATGGAGAAGCTGAGCACTAGTGGATATTTAGGAAGAGTTTGCTGAGACTTTCAAGAGTTTGTTTATGTTGCCATCTACTAGGCAACAAATGCATGAGTCTTTTCTACGGTCGGTGCAAGGGAGCGAGATAGTGATGTAGTATGAGGTAGAGTTTATAACTTCTGCCATGTATGCTAACAATGTATGCTCCCTAGTTGTTAGCATACATGGAGGAAGTGGTTTGGAGGTGAACCTTCCAAAAGTGTATTTAGTGGGAAGAGGTTGAGAGTGGAAGCTAGTGATTCTAAGAGAGGATTCATGGAATTTTGGAGTGTTGGAGGATATGTATCTATTAACAGTGCGACTATCTATGATTTTTGTAAATGGAGGCATACATACTAATATTTTTTGTATATGAATCAATAATTTAGGTGTGGCCAGGCGGGAAGGTGGTGTAGTGCCCATAGAGAGCATTATAATGTAGACCCGAGGTAGGAGGCAGTTAGAGAGAGGCAAAAACCAACCTATTCTAGAGTAGTTATTGAGGCCTTTTTGACCCTTAGTGGAGGAAGATTTGGACCCTGAGGATATCACATGATTTTATCACAATTTGGAATCAAATTTACTCCTCTACGAGCTGTGAAATGGCAAGCTATAGAAGACTTCTTAGCAACTCATCTAGTACAAGATGATTGTCCTATAAATATTGAACTACGAGATGAACAAATTATGAAACTAGAGTCAAATAAAAAGTCTACATGAGAATTTTATTTTGATGGTACTGCTTCCATTCAATAGGAACCATCAGATAACACTTCCCCAAGAAAAGTTGGTATCATTATAGTGTTAATCACTCCAGACAAAGGCTTAATATATTACTCCTACCACATGTCAAAACCCTATACGAATAATGAAGCTAACTATGAGGAACTGAAAACTGGGTTAGAGTTGACAATCTTAAATAAAATCCAAGGGATTAAAATTTTTGGAGATTCTCATCAAGGAATTAATTAAATAATTAGAATTTTCAAAGTGTTAATGAAAGTCTGATCCCCTATCACCAATATACAATACATCTTCTAAAATAAATTCTAAATGTGAGATTATATAGAATTCCTCGTAGAGAGAATTTTATAGCTGATGCCAAAGAAAAATTAGCTAAAGCTTTGGCTTGTACAGAAGGGGATTCAATTTTGATAAAATTACAAGGTTTTAAAGTGTTATCACCCATAATTTTTTTTGGTTTCTTGGTTCGACACTACAGAATCAAAATATTTATGAATAAAATCATATCAATCATAAAAATGTCACCGCTTGAAAGACTTATCCAATTGAGATATTTTCATAGTTGATTAGCATAACTTAGGAGATTGCGGGCTCCAAAAAATTGTGCCCCGATCTCCTTTTCTTTTTGGGGAGTTCTAACGAGTTAAGTTATGAGGTAAATTTTTAGAAGGCAGATTGGGTTTGAAATAAGACACTACACAGAGATTTCACTCTCATTTTGCGAGAACTTTAGATTTGAGTTTTGGTTTCCTATAGGCACAAACCCTTATAATTAATTACCCCTCCTGATAATGAGAGAGAACTTTTGATTAAGGCTAATCATCAATTAGATACGTATCATGTATATGGTATATAGTAGCAGCATGGGTTTAGTTTTTGAAAATTTAATATTTAAAATTAAAAATTTCACCATCTTGCACGTAAAGAAAATGGTAAAGGGACTGATAATGAGCTCGATTAAGATACCATGGTTCCATCGTCTTGTATCATACAGTCCCTTGTCTACTTAGTTAGAGGAGATAGTCAAATCAACATGATAGAAGGATCCTTATCGTCATCTATGAGTTTGTTGTAATCTAAGATCTTTAGTGTATGATTTTAATGATGAAAAATATTATTGATTAAATTTTTACTTTTCTCATTAAATTTTTTAGACATTTCTTTTATTTGTGAGCACTAACATTATAGGTACGAAATATACTGCTCAAGACTACTGAAAGCTCAAGAATGGGTAGAATAAAAATGTCAAGTTAATAAAGTATGTTATTTTATTTTTCTCTATTTTTTATTTCTTGAGTATGTCTATATAAGAGTGTATGCAAATTGGGAGACCGTGCACATGCACATAGGGGGAGTGAGATAAATTTTAAAAGTTAAATATTTTTGTACTAATCATATTGTATAATCAGTATATAAAGAATGAGCTTAACAATTAATTAAAAAATTAATTTATGTGAACTAATTATACTATACGATTAGAATTATACTGCACGATTTGTTATGATTTGAAAAGTCTATCCATTAGATGAATTAAGTAAGATATTCTAAAATTGGATTTTTAAACTAATCATGTTGCAAATTTGATTTTATGGATTAGAATTTTGATGATAGCAAACATTTATATTTTTTTATGACTGCCTTGCCTACTAGCATTTTAGGTCCACAAGATCGAGTGCAACTCAAGCCAGCTCAAGATTGGGTAGATTAGGTCTGAGTCAGTTTGTAATTTTTTCCCTTTCTTGAGTTTATTGTAAACAATGTGGTTCCTGATGCTAAGTAACCTTGTACACACACACATGGGGGAAATTTTATGTTCGTTGGTTAGAGTTCTCTATTTTAATCACATCATCCGGGACGATCCAGACATTGTCCTAGACAATCTATTAAAAATAAAAATCCTAATTAGGGCATTATGGTTAAGGAAATCATCATTAAGCTCATCGTCCTGGATGATAAGCTCAAATCAGAAAAGTCAGCCACCAGAGCTACTTAGGTATTATTTATTTTTGGACATCGTCCAGGACATCCTTGGATGATGCAACACAATTATGCCTAAGTTAATCTTCTTATTAAGGAAAGCAATTAAGGTTTTGATTGCTCAATCCAATCATCCTACACGATCAGTTCAAAAAAACCTTAGTTGTTCCTGGAAGGTCTATATCGATCAGCTGCCTTCAGAGCGATGGTCTGGATGATTTTCACGGAATTGAACTGATTGTCCGGGATGATTAAGCTATTTTATCATCATCCAGATATCCATTCACTGCGATTGTCTGGATGATATTCAAGGATTTGTACTGATCGTACATGACAATATTATATCGGCCTAGATGATATGAACAAAAATCTTTTAATCATACCAAACCGTCCGGGTTGATAGAGCAAAATTTATGCTGATTGTCCAGGATGATAAAATTAGTTTGTATAAAAAAAGAGATATTCTAAAACTCTTCTATTTAAGAGCTCTTGTTCTACCCAAGAGTTTATCTTTTGCTGCTGTCTTGACCAGAGAGAGCATATAGGAAAGAGAGAGAAAGGGAGAGAGAGAGAGAGGATCTTGTGAGGGGGAGTTTGTGAGAGATTTCACAAATGTTGCTCCAAGCAAGGATCCAAGTCGTCTTCTACGATCATCATCCCTCATTCTTGGAAGTTCGAGAGAGGTTCACTTCAATAATCGATCAAGGTTCTCTGTATGCTTCAGGAGGAAGAAAAAGGTGTTGGGTTCTCTGCCTCACCGGTGTCGGCAGAAAGGAGGTTTTGTATAGGCTTCTCTGTATTGCTGTGGGAGTAAAAGGAGAGTCACTGAGTTTAGTGCAATACTCAGAGGATGTCTCCGAGGAGTGGACGTAGGTCGAGTTGACCAAACCACTATAAATTTATGTGTTTTTTTTATACTACTTTTTTTCACATTTAATTTTCGTACGTTGAATTTCTTTGTGGTGAATTTTGATTTCTTTCCTCTAACTTCTTTTAGTGGTGTAATTTTTTTCTAAACAAAAGTCTATCTCAAATCAACAACTGGACTTTGTAATTAAGATCTTTTCAATCTTGCTACAGTAATCTATCTTATATATATAATTTTCAAAGTCTTTATATTACCTTCAGATTTTTGAAATCTTGTCATTATATTTATCATATGATTTTTGATTCTATTTTGAGATTTAGTCTTCCTTATATTAAAGAGTGAGTTTTTCTTCTCTAATATATGGAAGATATTATCACAACTCAGAGTATTTAAGAATTTTGAAAAAGGGGACAACTTGCAAAATTAAATGAAAAAAAAAGTGGAAAATGATGTCAAAATCGAAAGATGTGTAATGAGGCCAAATTAAAAAAAATATATATATACAAAATGTATAAAAAATCAAAAGATGCGCCAAAATCAAAAACCAAATTAAAAAAAAAATTATATACAAAATTTAAACTAATTGATTCTTACAAATTTTTAATTCAATCACATGAAAAATTTATCATATTCATGCTTTGATTAAAAGAACTTTGTTTTCCGTTAGTTTTTGTGTCTTTTTTGTATTTTATTTTTATCTTTTTTTGGTTGACTTTTCTATTTTTAGGCCTTCTCTGATCATCTCCATCCATCCTTAATTTTTCAACCTTTTTGTCACATCATCCCGGATGATATTCATATCATCCCGGATGATATTCATATCATCCTGGATGATGAGATTCAATCATTCTTATAATTCCATCTGCTGTTTGTTCTGACCTTTCTACTTCTAGTCATCCTAGATGATCCAATTATCATTTTAGAGCGATCGGATCGTCATCTATTTCAATTATTTGTGATCATCCTAGATAATCCTCCTCATCTTGGACGAACTTCATAATCTCTGCTCAATTATTGGTGATCGTCCCGAATGATACACCTGTTCATCCTGGACAATCCACGTGGCAAACTTCGGCATGCAACTTTAATTCAGCCGGTACGATCCATTATTGTGCATCGTCCTGGACAATCCACCTAATTGTCCAGGACGATCTACTTTTTCAATGGTCGTTCAGAATGACTCTTCAGGACGATCGTCTGTGTCTTATCATCCCGGATGATATCTTATCGTCTAGGATGATTTTACCACCTTTTTGACCAATCATCCCGGACGCAATTATTGCACCATGTCGTCCTTGATGATTCTGCGATCATCCTAGATGATCGGGCTGATTCTTTATAAACCAATCCTTTCAGACATTTTTCTTACTCAAACCTTCTCAAATCCCCTTAAGATTTTACTGTTGTACTCTATTTTCTGATAATGGCTGATGGAAAGTGTTCTCATCATCCTTCTGGGAGTTTCTCGAGTGTGACTCTAGACCCTCGATTCACTAAGGCAGACAATCAAGCTGCCTACCAAAGATATAAGATGGCCAGAATCTCTGTCTCCCGGTCTGTCAACCCAAACATTCTCTCATATTTGGTACTTAATATGTTTACTCACACCTCCTTGTATTTTCACCTTACTCTTACTATTTCTTTCAACTCTTAGCTTCTTTTTGAATTTTTTGCTAGCCTCCGCATAAATTCATCTTTCACCTCTCTTGGGTCCTATGTGAATCGACGTCCCATCGAAATCACATATTAGAACTGTTAGGAGCTTTTACACCTTTTCACCACAGGGGACAAACTCCACACCTTGTGTTCTGATCCTAATTATAACTAGGCTTCGTCCGACCACTTCTTAAGGAACCCAATGCTCACATTCACGTTGGAGAGATTAGCACCTTACTCAAAGATACTAGGACAATCCAACATGTCCTTCGCATCTCTATCCTCCCAAAACCTGGTGATCACATTCATATTACTCTACTTCTCTCAATCACCACCTTCTACATTTTGGCCCATCACAAATTCAATGCCACTGACCTGATCTTTTATTTCATCAAGCATTTGACTACTATTTGAGATCCAGGTCATAGGAGGAAGCACAATCTTTCCCTAGGACATCTCATAGCATATGTTTTAGAATCAAAATATGACCTCTAATATCCTGCCCCACCCAACTATCAGTCTGCTTTCTACTCGAATAATTCTTTCCATGTTCTTCACAATACTCGTCTCCACCCAAGGGATGGGGAAACTCAGGGAGCAGAGGAGGAGGAAGCTCCTGTACCCATTCCTGCACCTATTTTGCTTTGCTAACATTCTCAACTAGATCAACTGGTGGAGCCATTCAACTAGTGGGAGGCACGATTTGAGAACTATGTTGCTGCGTAGGAGTAGCAACATACTGAGGACATTATTCGCCTATAGCACTAGCATGACCAGGATATGGCCTGGTTTGAAGAGCAGTTCACCATTCTTTCAATTTACTTTCAACCACATCCACCTCCACCACCACCTCCTTCAAATGATCAGGGGCCCTCATTCTTTTAGTTTTTTTATATTATTTTTTATTATAGTTTGATTTTGTTTGGTAGTCTTTGTTTTTTTATTTTCTAGTTTCTCTCTTTCTTTTTGTGATGTCAAAAGGGGGAGTAGTTAGTTGTACTATTTGTTCTGTAGTTTGATTATGTTATTGGATAGTTTATTTATTTCCATTAAAATGCCTTGAATTGCTTAGATTATTTTTTGGTTTGCCATCATAAAAAATTATGAGATTATTGCAAATTTGATTTTATGGATTAAAATTTTGATAATAGAAAACATTCATGTTTTTCTACGACTACCTTGCCTACTAATATTTTAGGTCCACAAGATCGAGTGCAACTCAAGCTAGCTCAAGATTGGTATAGATTAGGTCTGAGTCAGTTTGTAATTTTTTCCCTTTCTTGAGTCTATTGTTAACAGTGTAGTTCATGATGCTAAGTAACCTTACAGACACACACATGGGGGAAATTTTTTTTTTCTATTGGTTAGAGTTCTTTATTTTGATCACATCATCCGAGAAGATTCAGACATCATCCTAGATGATCTGTTAAAAATAAAAATCCTAATTAGGGCATCCTGGTTAAGGCATCCATTATTAAGCTCATCGTCCTGGAATGATATTTATATCGTCCCGGATGATAGGCTCAAATAAAAAAGAATCAGCCACCAGATCTACTTAGGTACTATTTATTTTTGGATTTCATCCAGGACATCGTCCTGGATGATGCAACAAAATTATGCCTAAATTAATCTGCTTATTAATGAAAGCAATTAAGGTTTAATTGCTTGATCCAATCATCCTGGATGATCTCAGGAATGGCCAGGACGACCAGTTCAAAAAACTTTAGTTGTTCCTAGACGGTCTACATCGGCCAGCTGCCTTCAGAACGATGGTCTAGATGATTTTCACAAATTTGAACAGATTGTCTGGGACGATTGTGAGATTGGCCTGAATGATTAAGCTATTTTTTCATCGTCCAGACATCCATTCAGTGCGATTATCTGGATGATATTTAAGTATTTGTATTGATCATATAAGATGATATTATATCGGCCTTGGACGATATAAATAAAATTCTTCTAATCGTACTAAACCGTCCAGGCTGATTGAGAAAAATTTATGCTGATCATCCAGGATGATAAAGTCAGTTTGTATAAAATAAGAACTATTTCAAAACTCTTCTATTTAAGAGCTCTTGTTCTACCCAAGAGCTTATCTTTTGCTACTGTCTTGACCTGAGAGAGCCCAGAGGAGATGAAAAGAAAGGGAAATAGAGAGAGGATCTTGTGAGGTGGAGTTTGTGAGAGGTTTCACAAAGGTTGCTCCAAGCAAGGATCCAAGTCATCTTCTTCGATCTTCATCCCTCATTCTTAGAGTTTTGAGAGAGGTTCACTTCAGTAATCGATCAAGGTTCTCTGCCTACTTCAGGAGGAAGCAAAAGGAGTTGGCCGGTGTTGATGGAAAGGAGGTTTTGTACAGGCTTCTCTTTCTTGCTGTGGGAGCAAAAGGAGAGTTACTGAGTTTAGTGCAATACTCAAAGGGTGCCTCCAGGGAGTGGACATAGGTCGAGTTGACTGAACCACTATAAATTTTTGTGTTTCTTTTTTTACTACTTTTTTTGCATTTAATTTCCGCACGTTGAATTTCTTTGTGGTGAATTTTGGTTTGTTTAAGTTTTGTTTTTGACTGTGAAAGATTTTTTAAAATAAAATTCACCCCCCTCTTAGTTAGCTTGGGCTAGTTCATAAGGGCTTAACATCCCTAACAAACTTTCAAATTATACAGCACGATTTGATTCATATTGTACAAACTTTTGAAATCTTACTCAAATTAACCACCATAATTTGTCAATAAAATCATAGTTTAACAAATGATAGCCGATCACTCTATACAACATTGATCGTTTTAAATGATTTCTAGAGAAAAAATTTGGTTGTCCCAAAGATCATACCAAACTAAATCATATTTTTTGAACTAATTGTACTGTACAATATTCATATCGTGCTGAACGATTTACTTGAAATCAACTAACCATACTATATGATGATAACATTTTGGAATGACTTATAGAGATGATTTCCAATCAAATCATCTCGATAATCATCCTGTATGAATAAGAGAGAAAAGCTAACAAATAGTACAAGATGATCTTTGGATTGTACTATACAATGTGTTTGAAAAGTTAAACAGTTCATCTAAATAACTATTTACATTGTACTAAGTGGGTCTAGTTTTAAATTGATCATTATGTACAAACTCAAATTCGCACTTTACAAATAGTAATGAACTAACTTGAGATTTTAGGGTTTCTTAATGTCCAATACTTAATAAAGTTTTTGTGTTTCTCTTAGTAATGGTGAGAGGATTGTGTGACTTTTGAAGGAACTCTGAGAGAGGAGCTTTTGAAATCTAGGGTTTGAGTGGAAGGAGAAGGTGAGGTTGAGCGTGAGGGAGGAGTGTGATGGGATCACATAGTTGCTCCTGGCTAGATACACCCATGCTCATCCTATGACCTTGGTGAGTTTTGAAGGTTCTCTTGGGAGAGAGGCATCTAGGTCAAGTCCTCGAGGTACTCTCCCTTCTCTAGGAGGGAGAAAAAGGAGCTAATATGGTATGCCTTTTCTAAGAGGGAGAAAAAAGAGCTCAAGTTCTATGCCTTCTCTAGGAGAGAGAAAAATGAGTCAATATCTACTGCCATCACTGGGAGGGTCAGATAGCATCTGACACTCCTCTATATTATGTTTGGTGAAAGTGAGTCTGTAAGGGCTTCTCCACCTTGCTGTGAAGCAAAAGGAGAGTCACTTAGTGATTAGTACAATACTCAAAGTAGAAGACTTTGGGAGTGAACGTAGGTCAAGGTTGACCGAACCACTTTTATTTTTCCTACATTTTATTTCTATTATATCTACTTGGGAAAGTTGGTGATTATTTCTTGATTTCATAAATAAAGATATCATCATAGTTAAATCAATATTTTTTATAATCTCATTTGCTTCTATAATTAATTAAAATTTGGTATTTTTAATTTTTGAAAACTTTTTAAAAATATTGTCATCAGTATTTTGAAGTTAGTTTTTTTTTTTAAATTACCAATTCACCCCTCTCTTGATGAGCCTCGGGCTAGTTCCTTAAAGTTTAATAGCCTTTATGAACTTTCAAGTGGTAATAGAGTGGGTTTCAAAACTAAGGTTTTGGAAAACTTTTGAAAAAATATCAATGTCTTATTTTGGTAATTTTAACACTAAGGTGGGTTATTCTATAACTCATCCACCACTATTTAAAAATATTTATTTTGATTTTTGAAAAATACGTATGTCTACCTTTTTTTATAATCCATTAACTACAGAATTTGGCATATGATTTAAATTGGCTATTCACTTCCATCGCATGTAATTAATGGTGTCAAAATTTATATTCCTTTTAATGAATGGAATTATGTGGATAGGGAACTTGCACAATTAATTGCTAAATGTTTGAATGGTTTCTTTTTCACTTTAAAATTTGAAGACTATATGCGAGTTTCCACATGCACTACATGGAAGGATATTTGGGATAGGTTATGTATCACTTATGAGAAAACAAGTGAAGTTAAACAGTCTAGACTAAATATTCTACAATATGATTATGAACTTTTTTGCATGAAATTTAGTGAGTATATATTTGAAATGTACACTAGGTTCACCTAAATAGTGACATCCTTACATGCACTAGGAAGAGAACTATCAAACTCTAAAAATGTTAATAAGATTTTACACTATTTACCTAGTTCTTATGATGCCAAGATAATTACAATTACTGAATCAAAACACTTGAATATTTATTCCATTGATAATTTGATTAGGTCACTAATTGCTTACAAACAAGGAGTGAGTCAAAAGCAAAGTGATGTTGAAGAGAAGAAGGAGAGAACAATAGCTTTAAAGCAAATAATTCTAACAATGATAGATTTACAACAAAGGTGGATGACGACATCACCTTAATGACATGATAGTTCATGAGTTTTTTAAAAATAAAATAGAGACGTCATAAATACAATTGGAGCAAAGGTAAAATCAACAAAAATATTAAAGCTTCTTCTAACAAAGTTTGTTTCGAATACAAGAAACCAGGTCACCTCCAAACTGATTGCCCCAACTTAAAGGCTCACCCCATCAACGAGGAGGGTGAATAGAAGCCAAAGTTCAAGAGTGGAAAGTAAAATATATAAAAGCTTTTTGGGATGACTCTTCTTCAAAATCATCAGAAGTAGAAGTAGAGGAGGAGGTAACAAACCCGTGTCTTATGGCTAACAATAATCTTGATCGATCAGATTGTGATGAGGTATGTTAACCATCTTATGATGAATTACTAATTATTTTTGAAAAAAATTCATAATTTATTTAGGAAGTTAAAAAAGATATATTCTAGTCTCAATACTGAATTCTTTAATTTTCAAAAGAAGCATGATAGTTTAATTGTCGAGCACTCTACTTTAGATAGTGATCATATGACTTTATTAGATCAATTTGATTCATTAAATAAGAAGCATAATGACCTATCTAATGCACATGATTCCTTGAAAACATCAAATATTGAACTCGAGAAATAATATCAGGTATTAGATGAATGCGCAACTGAACTAGATGGTATGGAGCATGCATTAAAAATTAAAATGTCTCTTCTTATAAGTACAAATAATTTTTTAGAAACAAAACTATTTGTACTTGAGAATAACAAACCACCACATACCTTAGAATAATTTCGTAAACCCTCAATACATCATGCATCACCTAAACCTATGAGAAGGAAACATGACCCATATAGGTTAGAACAATTTCCTAGTCAGGTCATATAGCCCGCACTTGCACTATCCACCATAGGACACATTTAGTGTAGAGACCTAAACTGCATTCATCACAACATAACATGCATTCATCTCATTCATTCAGGTATAAGGTGAAATCCAAACTCACCTGTGTTCATAAATCTAACCTTTGAATGACTATGTAGGGCTAAAAAAAAAATTATATAGAACTGATCTCACAAAAGATCTAGTGAGAGCATGCAATATATAGATAATGGATGCTTGAGGCACATGATTGGTGATATGAAGCATTTCATCATACTAGAGGCTAGGTTAGGAGGCAAAGTGATGTTACGAAACAACTCCACTAGGAAAGTAATGGACTCAGGTATAATTGACAACTAAAAAACTTTATAATTAAAAAACATTTTACTAGTTAATAGTTTAAAGCAAATTTATTGAGTATCAGTCAACTGTGTAATAAAGGCTTTGATATAAAATTTCTTTCTAAAAAATGCATGATTAGTTTAATGGAGAACTTGTGCTAGAAGGAAAATGAATGAATAATATTTACATGCTAGAATTGAATTGCATTTTTTTTTGAAAAAAAAAAACTATAATTGATGATTAAAAAAGAATTGAATTGCATTGAATATTCAAGTTCTTTGTGTTTAAAACTATAATGGATGAATCTTGGTTATGGCATAAGAGACTATATCATGTGAGCATAAAAATTTTTAGGAATATCACCCATAAAAACCTAGTTAGAGGCATACCTAAGTTAGACTTCACTAAGGACCATCTATGTGATGTGTGTGAATTTAGAAAATAAGTTAGGTCTTAATTTCATTCAATCAAAGATATTAACACCTCTAGGCATCTAGAAATTCTTTATATGGACCTATTTGGACCAGTTAGCATAGCCAGTCTAGGAGGAAAGACTCCTAACACATAAAAGTGAATTATTTGAGGAATTTAAAACTTTCTCCTCCTATATTCGAAGAAAATTAGGATGTGAAATATCAAAAATTAATAATAATTATGGTGAAGAGTTTAAAAATGACAAGTTTGAATCCTTCTATCAAGATATAAGAATAGAACATAACTTCTCTACCCTTAGGATCCCTAGTAAAATATAATAACTAAAAAGAAAAAAAGAACCTTGGTGGAAGCTGCTAGGGTAATGGTAGCTGAGTATTCACTCCTTAGGTATTTTTGGGCAGAAGCAGTGAATACTATTTGTTATATTTCAAATAAGAGATAGAGTAGAACCTCAAGAAATATTGCTTAAAGAATGGAGATATTCTTTTAGTCATCCAAAAGAACTTATTTTAAAATACCCATCTAAAGGTGTTAAAATTAGGCATGGACTTAGAAAGAAAGTTAGTAATTCAACTTTTATCTTTATGGTAGAACCCACCAATATAGATTAAACCTTACCTGATGAATTATAGATCCTAGAAATACAAGAAAAGCAAAATCAATTTGTTAAAAATGATCTATGTGAACTAGTCAAGTGACCTAAGGACCAGAGTATGGTTGGAAGAAAGTGGGATTTTAAAAATAAGATGAATAACTCTAGAATACTAGTAAGGAATAATGCCAAATTAGTAGTTCAGGTGTATAAATAGTTTGAAGGAATAAATTTTGAGGAAACCTTTACCTCTATATCTAGATTAGAAGCCATTAGGGTGCTAAAATTTTTTGCTTGTTTTAAGGGTTTTAAATTGTATCAAATGGATGTTAATAGTGCCTTCATAAATGGAGTGATTCAAGAGGATATTTATGTTTAGAAATCCTCAGGTTTTAAAAATTTATAATTCTCAAATCATGTAATCAAACTAAAGAAGGCCTTGTAAGAGTTGAAGAAAGTACCTAGAGCATGGTATGAAAGGCTGAGTACATTCCTTCTATATAAAGGCTTTATTAAGAGTAGTGTAGACACCACCCTCTCCCTAAAAAAATAGGGAGAAGACTTACTCATTATCCAAATTTATGTTGATGACATCTTATTTAAATCCTCAGATAAAAACCGATGTGATAAATTTTCAGAAACAATGCGTAGAGAATTTGAGATAAGTATAATGAAAGAGCTAAAATACTTTCTTGGAAATAGTGTAAAGAAGATAAATGATGGAATATTCCATAGCTAAAATAAATACATCAAGGACTTCCTTAAAAAGTATAAAATAGTAACCCTAAATTCTTATTCAAGTACGATAAGATTTGAGCTGCTAGTGGACCGGACATAATATTTAGTGTGCACCTCTGTGCGTAATTTAAGGCTGATCCAAAAGAATCTCACAAGACTGTCATTAAGAGAATCCTTAGATACCTGTTAGGTACTTCAAACCTAAGAATTTGGTATCATAGACACATCACTTTTTTTTTGAATTCATAGGATATTCAAATTCATATTTTATAGGATATAAGACAGATAAAAATAAGATTTCAAGAACTTACTAATTCATAAGACAATCTCTAGTCTTTTGATCTAGTTGAAAATAAAACTCAGTAGTTCTTTCCACAGCTGAGGCAAAATATATAGCACTAGGGAGCTGTGTTGCTCAAGTCTTATGGCTAAAGTAATAACTCTCAGATCTTGGACTACATGTAGAAACCATTTCAATTATGTGTGACAACACTAGTGCTATTTGCATATCTAAAAATCTAATTCAATACTCCCTCACAAAATATATAGACATTAGGAACCACTTTATAAAAGATCATATAGCCAAGAGAGATATAAAATCACATGATATAGCTATAAGAGTTCTATTGTCACACATCTTCACTAACCCCTAGCCCCTAGCCTATGACACCTTTAGCACTTGAGGACTAACTAGGTGTCATAGACATTCATGCTTAACTCAAGATAAAAAAAAATCATTTGGAATCATTCATTTTTATGTGTTAAACTGTATGTGTTTGTTTTTGTACATGTTTTTATTTTTCAAAAAAAAGAAAAAAAGAAAAAGAAAAAAGTATTACCTGATCATCACACACAATCCTCACTACATCAAAAAATCTTTCAATTTTTTCTTTATATCATATTGTATGATCCATATTTATACTGTACGATATACACATATTACAACCCTTAGTTTAATCAACAATCCAAGTTAGACCCATGTTATGTAATCGTATTGTACGAACCCTTATTCATACTATACAATCTATGTGTAACTAATCATTGAGGAATTCAATTCATATGGAATGAAATTATTGCCAATCATATGAAATGATACATCTTTTTGTACTATATGCTACACTTTTTAAACTCTATTGGAATGAGTTCAATTCGATCGGTACAATAATAATTGTGTTTCATATTATATGAACACTTATGTGTACTATACATTACCTTTCGTCAAAGGTAGTACTGATGACTCCTAGGGATGAATGCAATTCCTTAATATTGTCTAGTACGATACCCGATTGTACTGTATGATTTGACCACTTTTTTTGACAATTTGTCTTAATGATTTAACTTCTATGATTGTATTGTATGATCCTCGATTGTGATGTATGATCTATCTAAAATTTATAAATATGAAGGGTTTAAACTTTTTAATTCACTAAACTCCCTACTTTCTAAATCTCATACTCTCTGAACCTTTTTATCCAATGGCCGGTCAAAGCAAACACATAGAATAACCCAAGGGAGCTCCTCTCATCGCTTTGGCAATCATTTTCTATATGCAAGGGATGAAAATGCCTAGTATAAGTACAAAGAGGTAAAAATCACCCATTCCAAAATGTTTAATCAACCAACCCTTAACTTCAAGGTGATGAATCTCTTTATCTCCACCACTCTTCAATTTTTCCTTACATTATCTTTTTCCTTCAACTCTAATTTACTTTATGAGTTATTAGCCAACCTTAGGCTAAATTTAAAAACTTCCATCATGACCTCCTTTGTTTGACAATAACCTGTAGAGATCACCAAGGAAGACTTAGAGGAATATATCGATCTTTCTACCAAAGGACCTCATCCACAATCCCTTATTTCTATAACTAACTTTGACTGGACTTCTATCAACTTGATTATTAGGAATGTGATTATAAACAAACATCAACCATTAGTCCACACAATAAATAAAAAAGTTTGGGTTATCCAACAAGTCTTTAAAATCCTAATCATACCCAAAGTTGGGGGATCAGGTTAACATAACCCCACTTCTTTTTGTAGTCACCTACCTAATAATGATGAAGACCAAATGATTCTTAATTATATCCAAAACATGACTCATCTTCGACATCCTAGTATCTGAAGAAAATAAAATGTTGCCTTAGGACACATCATAGGATATATCCTAAATAAAAAATACCAAATCAACATTTATACTCCTCCCAATAATATTCTTATTTTTTATATGAATTCCTCCTTATGTATCCGTTTCCAGCTTGGGCATGAGCATGACAAGCCAGAGTTTGCTGAAGAAGGGGATGTTGCTCCTATAGGTGGACCTAGACATCCACCAATACCACTATCTACACCTGCCTACCTCATGATGACATAATTCAATGACTCAAACAATTAGAAACCAGGTTTGACTACCACATTATCAACAATAAAAATAGCACTATGAGGAAGAAATGAGATGGTTTGGAGAAAGATTTTCCTTAATTAACAATCAATTTATTTCCATCCATCAATACTTTTAACCACCACCACCACCACATGACCAGGATCCGCCTTTCCTTTAGCGTTTGTTTGTTCTAATCTTGCAATGTTCTCTTTATTTGTTGTTCATCCTCTTTTTAGTGACGTCAAAAGGGGGAGAAAATGTATATTTTTGTCGTATGTTTTAATAGAATCCTAAGTTTATGTTACATTATTTTTTATGTTATATTTTTTCTCCCTTTATCTTTTATTCAAAAAAAAATAAAAAAAAATTTGCAACCCCTAATTTTTAAAACTATCACCTAGTGAGGGGGAGATTAGGAGAAATTATTTTTTTTTATCTTTCCTATAAATCAACATTATTTGCCATCATAAAAAAGAGGTAGATTGTTACAATCGAGGATCCATTGTCTGTAATTTTGATGGTGAAAATATTATTGATTGAATCATTACTTTTCTCATTGAATATTTTAGATATTTCTTTTATCAATGATAACTAATATTGCAGGTAAGACATACACTGCTCAAGGCTACTGAAATCTTAAGAATGGGTAAAATAATAATGCTATGTAAATAAAAATTGTAATTTTATTTTTATTTATTTTATATTTTTTGAGTCTAGTCACATAAGAGTGTATGCAAATTGGATGACCATCCACATATACATAGGGGAGTGAGAAAAATTTTAAAAGTTAATTTTTTTTGGACTATTCATATTGTACAACTTATAATTGTACTGTACAATCAATATAGAAAGAATGGGCTTAATAGCTAATTAAAAATTAGTTTCTATGAACTAATCATATTGTACAATCTGGATTAAACTCAATGATTCGATATGATTTGAAAACCCTAACTGTCGGATGAATTAAGTAAGATTTTCTAATTTTTTTTTGAACTAATTGTATTGTATGGTCTGATTCGTACTGTACGAACATTTGAAATCTTACTTAAATTAACTTTCATAATTAGTTAATCATATCATGATTTAATTAATGATAGTCAACCGTATTTTATGATATTGATCATACCAAATAATTTCAAGAGATAAAATTTGGTAATCCCAAAGATCGTACCAAAGGAAACCATGATTTTTAAACTAATCGTCTATAAAATATTCATATCATACCAGATGAACTATTTGAAATCAACTAATTGTACTATACGATGATAACAATATAAGATGACTTATAGAGATGATTTCCAATTTTCCCACTAATTGTCCTGTATGATTAAGAGAGAAAAGCTAATATATCATACTAGATGATCTTTGGATCATACTTTATGATGTGTTTACAAAGTTGAATAGTTTATTCAAACAACTATTTATATCATACTAAATGGGTCTAGTTTTAAATTGATCATACTGTACGAACTCAAATAATACTGTACAAATAGTAATGTCTAACTTTTGAATTTTTAGATTTTCTTGAAGTCCAATACTTAAGAAAGTTTTTATGATTCTATTAGTAATGGTGAGAGGATTGTGTTACTGTTGAAGAAACTCTAAGAGAGGAGCTTTTGACAAAACCAAGTTTTGAGAGGAAGGAGAAGGTGAGGTTGAGCGTAAGAGAGAAGGAGTGTGAAGGGATCACACGGTTGCTCTAGGCTAGCTACACCCTTGCTCCTCCTATGGCTTAGTGAATCTTCAAGGCATTCTTGGGATAAAGGCTTCTAAGTCATGTTCTCAAGGTACTCCGTCTTCTCTAAGAGGAAAAAAGAAGCTGAGTTACTCTACCTTCTCTAGGAGGGAGAAACATGAGTCAAGGTTTGCTACCGTCATTGGGAGGGTGACTTAGCATCTAGCACTCTGCCGTATCAAGTTTGGTGAAAGTGAGTTTGCAAGGGCTTCTTTGCCTTACTGTAGGAGGAAAAGGAGAGTCACTTAATGATTAGTGCAATACCTAGAGTAGAGGACTTCTGGGAGTGGACGTAAGTTAAGGTTGATCGAACCACTATAAAAATCTCTGGTGTATTTTTTTCCTTTTTGCATTTTTATTTTTCTTGCGTTTTATTTCTATTATAACTACTTGAAAAAGTTGATGATTATTGCTTCATTTCATAAATCAAGATATCATTGTAGTTAAATCAATATTTTTGATAAACTCCTTCGCTTCCATAATCAATTAAAATTTGGTATTTTCAACTTCTAAAAACTTTACAAAAATATTATCATCATTGTTTTGAAGTTGAATTTTTTTTTTTAAATTACTAATTTACCCAGCTCTTAGTGAGCCGCAGGCTAATTCCTTAAGGTTTAACATCCTTTATAAACTTTCAAGGTTGCATAGTCCAAGGGTTCTTTATAGACTCTGGGTTCATATTTGTTTAAGGGGACAAATTTAAATCCACCTTAGCTAACAAAGGACTTTGTACTCTATCAATCATATCATATTGATTCATATATCAAGGATTTAGTACATTTAAATAGTATACAGGCTTCATCCATGATAATAATTTAGTGGTGCCATTTGGTGAAAAACCACTTAGTTTATAGGGCCCCAATCGTTATCATTTACCTGCACTGCCATTTGGTGGCAAGATTACCGGTTAGAGGACATATACCATGTCTTTGCAAATAAGAGATTATTTGATAATGAATCATAGTGATATTCTTGACAATACATTAGGATTTTATGAGCTAAAGTGATATATAAATTTATCTACCTTGGTAAACTATTATGGAGAGTGGATGATTTTTTATTTAAACATTTTGATGGTTAATTTTGGTTTTAAATATTTTAGTTTTAGAATTTTTGAAGATTTTAAATTTTATGTGTATTTGGGTGGCATTTGGAATTTTTGAAATTAACCCCTTCGGTTGAGATCCATGTTCAAAACGGTCATCATCAGGGTATTTATGAGGAATTTCATCTTATTGATTGGTTGGACCTTATCTACCCTGTCCACTTGTCAATAGAGAATCAAGTTCATTTTGGGCAAATATATACTTGTTAATGTGTGTTTATATATATATATTGCAGTACATATGTGAGGGCATTTTTAGAGTGTTTGGTGTTAATCAGTTATATGAGTAACTGTCAGTTCAATGTGCGCGATGCTCTATTTAGAAGCTCATATATACCTTTTATCTGCTTGTAGGGATATTGTGTATCCAATGGGATGGCGTACTAGCTTTTGGATGCCTTATATCTACTCATACGAATGTGACATATCCAATGGTGTGGCATCGTGGTGTGCTAGGCCTAATTTAGATATTTATGAGTACCTTCTACTTGCTTGCATAGATGTTGCAGATTCAGTAGCATAGAATTGCACTACATGTTTCTTGTTGCTTTATACAGGTAGACTATTATGCTTTATGTAGGTAGATTATCATGCACTAATGAGACTCCTACTATGGTTCATGCAAGCATGCATTTATTTTGGTAGTTAGTCCTAGCTTTCAAATGACATGTTGTATGTATATGTTCACAAAGACCCCTCTTCCTTGTGGTTCATTTGCTATTGCTTCTTACAAGAAGGTAGATGTGTTCTTTCACAAATTAATACTGACTACATGATACTACATCTTATTGTAGATGACATGCAGTGTATGTGGTGGGTCTCCTATAAGGGCCTATAGGTATTTTTATTTGCTATGTATCATCTGCCTTTGCTTGTAGAAGACTGGTGCATTTTACTGTCATTATGTGGTGGTTGGTTTTAAGTTATTTGGCCTTAACAATATAAATATAGTTATACCTGTTGTAGCTCCTTTACAATCTACCCTTGAGTATATTTTCATGGTTATTGAAATCATCTAATCCCTTTTACAAGCATGAATGACATGAGAATTGTACGTCATCTACCACGATTCATAGGTGAAATTCTTGTTAAAAACTTCATATATATATTTGCAATCAAAGTGCACATTCTTTTTCAATTTTCATTGCTTGTGAAATTTGATGTAATTATTTATATGTTGTAAGAACCTTATTACATTCATCACACATCTCTATAGCCATCACAATCATTTCAAATTATATGATTGCATGACTAAGATGAAAATTGTGAATTTGCAACTATCATTTGAATGTAAGTTTTGTTATCCATTAAAGGCATCATATCTTATCATGAAATATGATTATATCCTTTATAAATTTTATATTTCTTGTGAGCGAGTTATGTTTTCAACTTTATTATCCACCACAAGTCAGTATCTGTAGTCATTTATGGATTTTTTCTTGTGGTTAGCCAGATGCTCCAAATTGATTATATTTCATTATTCATCATTCATTCTTGCTGAAGACTTATTCTCTATGGGTCCCGTGCTTGCATGTAAATTATTTTTTGGTATTGTCCACTACAAGTCCCTCCTTTATTCTTTGATGTTCATCATTTCATTTCTTCATTGATGTTGCTCATAATATTTTATTTACATATTAACTTTCATTTGAATAAACCGAATCATGATTTAGCATTATGTATTTTTAGTTTTACTGGGCATTTATTAATTTAATATCTGATTCATTGTTAAGCAAATTCAGTTTCATGTGGTTCATTAAAGTTCAAGTCCCCTGCGATCTAGTTTACATGTCAGTCTCTGTGGTCCAGTGTTTAGTTCAAGTCCAAATCAAGTCTCTTGTAATTCATTTAGGTCCCGTGCCATCCAATTTGTAATCTCAATTCATTATTCTTTTTAATTTAAATCATGTCTTCTATTTAGTATGAATTTTGGCAACCTTCTAGCATCTCCCATGTTTAGGGGAAATTCCAAAAGTCGAGCCTTCCCCTCCATGTTACGAGAGTGCTTCAGGTAGGTGTCAAGTGACACTGTGGCCGTATTTTTTCAAACACCGTCAGTCTACAAGAGTTCTTAAGGTTCTAAAGATGCCTATTTGAAATTATGCAATTGCTTTCCCTAATGACACTGAGGTGTGTACATGTACTTATAAGTGGACTGGCCATGCTACGAGAGCGTGTGCAAGGCCTACCCATCTAGCTGTAAGTGTCACATCGAGCTCCCTTCTACCATGCTACGAGAGAATGTATAGGGGTTCCTTCAACTTGCCATAAATGTTGAGTGCATGATTTAAAGGATTAGATTATGGCAGTGATCGCGAAGGTCTAGGCGATGATGAGAATTAAAAAAAGATTTTATTCCCTCTCTCTTTTTTGTATCTTTCCCCTTTTTTCTATAAAAAAAGGAAAATGAACAAATTTTTTGGCTTGTTCCATATTTCTTGTATTCAAACCCTACAATCAGATTAGTTGATAAAGTTTTACTTGAAATACATTTGAAGAAGCTTTTTAAGAGTGTAAAAATACTTGTGAATGGATTAATTGCTATTGGTGCTTTCTACTCTAGATATGGAAATTGGTTTGTTAGAGCCTCCTTCATTCATGTCTGTGACACCATTAAAGCAAGCTGAGAGGAGGACATAACTTGGGAGTCCTGAGGATTATCTTTGATTTGATTTAGATCATAGCCTAAATCTATAAAATATGATTTGTACTTCTTGATAAAGTCTAGCGTAGGGTCAGGTCTCGTTGAATAATTCTGAACAAAATTTTTATCTTTAGCCCTAGAAATAAGATAAAAAGCATCATGATATATTGCAATCACATCATATGGTTCTTTCAATATGAAAGGTAAAGTTGGAAAGTGAATGAAGAAATTCTCTTTAATAATTTCTTTTATGTCCAAATTAATTTTAACTTTCTCCATGTTCTATAATGAAAGACAATGAACTTTTCCTCTAATACTAGTTATTTAGCCAACAGGACTGCCATGAATGCAAAATGTGTCAACTTGATTGGAAAGTGTTATAGTATCAAAGGAGTATACTCCCTGAGTATGATGGCAATCTTCTGGTCCTTGACCTATAAAGCCACATTTAAGTGAAACTACCTTAAACCACCTCGAGAATATTAAACTGGATCAAAATTCTAGGCAGCCATTACCCTCATTATCATCATCATTTGGCTTGCTCTCTCATGAGATTCATCACCTTTAAAAAGGTACTCTGCCTCATTGGGTCATGATTCTCTTAAAATAATTTCTAGATTCTTTGCATACTCCAAGAGGGAGTAAAAGGATTTAAGGTACTCTGCCTCATTGGGTTTGTGGACTAATTTTGTAAGGGCTTCTCTGCCTTATTGTGGGGGCAAAAGGAAAGAGACAACTTTTAGTGCATTACCTGGAAAGAAGGTTTATGGGGAGTGGACATAGGTCAAGTTGACCAAACCACTATAAAGTGTGTTATTTTTATTTACTTTTCCACATTTAATTTTTGTATTATCCTGTGATTTATTATATGGTCGAAATCTCTTATTTGTGTTGTTGAGAAATAATTTTTGCTTCCGCATAAATCATTTATTTTAAAATATTCAAAAAATTTGTAAAAGAATTCCTTTTTCCATTAAGAAAATTTTTAATTAACAAATTCACCCCCTCTTAGTTAGCCTTGGGCTAGTTCATAAAGGTTTAACGACCCACACAAACTTTCAAGTGGTATTAGAGTTGGATTCATAAATTAAGTTTTAGAAAGCTTTTAAAAAAAGTCTATGGCTAACTTAGGTAATTGTAATACTATGGAAGGATACTCAATCACTAGACCACCTCAATTTGACAGTATTCCCTTCAATTTTTGGAAAACTCTCAAGTTCACCGTTTTACAATCAATTGATTATCACATGTGTATGCTAGTTCAAGATGGTTACTTTGCACCTTCACGTTTAGAATGTTGTTAAAACTGAAATACCTTTTTTTAAATTGAATATTGATGATAGAGACTTAGCCCAATTGAATGCCAAATATTTAAACTATTTTTTCTGTGTATTAAAATATGAAGACTTCATATGTGTATCCATTTGCACTACTACTAAGGAGATCTGGAATAAACTCTACATAATATATGAATATAGAATGAAAGTGAAACAATCTAGGTTAAACATTCTTCTTCATGATTATTAACTTTTTTGCATGAAACCTTATGAATCTATTTATGAAATGTATACTAGGTTTACAGAGATTATTACTTCTCTGCATGCCTTAAGAAGAGAGCTTACAAATTATAAAAAAGTTAATAAAATACTTTGTTGTTTACCTTCTTCCTATAATGCAAAAATAACTACCATTATTAAATTTAAAGATCTGAATGTTTATTTAATTAAAAACTTATTTGGATCACTCATTTCCTACGAGCAAGGAGTGAGTCAAAGGTAGCTTATAGGTGAAAGGAGAAAAAAAAAATTGTAACCTTAAAGGCTAATGATTTAGATAGTGCTCTTCTGGACAGGATGATGATGATATTGCCATGATGACTAGACAATTCAAGAGCTTTTTAAAGAAAAAGCAAAAATGTCACCAGTAATGGAATAAATGTAAGAATGATAAAAATTCTAAAATTTCATAAGGGAAATGTAATATATTTTGAATGTAGGAAGCCGGGCACCTGAAGTTTGATTGTTTAACTCTTAAAGCTCATCCAAACAAGGAGAAGGGTGAAGAAAACCCAAAATCAAAGGACTCAAAAATCTTTTTGGGTAACTCAGCATCTGACTCTTCTGAAACTGAGCCAGAAGAGGAGGTAACCAACCTATGCTTAATGGAAGATGATCTTCTTGATCATTTTGATCAAGATGAGGCATGTGAGTATACATATGATCAATTATTTAATGTTTCTAAAAAAATATGCTATAAATAGGAAGCTTAAATCTAACTTTTCAATTATGCAGAAAGAGCATGAATGCTTATGAAAAGATCATTCCACTCTGAATGATAATCACATGGCTTTGTTAGATGAAATTGATATCTTAAACAAGAAGCATTTTGAATTAACTGATGAGCATAATTCTTTGAAAATATCACTTATTGAATTAGAAAATATATACAAGAGATTAAAAATTTTTATATCTAATTTATATAAGAGGGAGCATACATTAAAAGTAGAAAATTTAATTATTGATAATACAAATAGTTTCTTACAAGTTGAATTAATTAGTTTTAAAGAAAATAAAAAACCATCTTCACTTGAAGAGTTTTATAATCCATCACATCAACATGTATCATTCAAACCAAGGAAGAGGCACCATAACCCAAATAACTTATTAAATCCTTTTCTTCGTGTTAGATATTTTTCTTGTGGCATGGTAGGACATATCTCTCACACTTTCACTATTCACTGTAGAACACATTTGGTGTGGAGACCAAACCTTCAAAATTCATAGTATAACATGCAATGCATTTCATTCTTCTTTCCATAAGATGGGACTCAAATGTGTTTGGGTTCCAAAATCTAGCATTAGATGACTTTGTAGGGATGCTCTCATAAAAGGCCTCAAGAAAGCATGTGGTACCTAGACAATAGATGTTTAAGGCACATGACTGGAGATGCAAATCAATTTATTTTGCTGGAGGCTAGGGTAGGAGGTAAGGTGATACTTGGAGATAATACCACTAGGAGAGTGGTGGGACCAGGTATAATTGGCAACTCCAAAAATTTCATTATTGAAATGTTTTACAGGTAGATGGCTTGAAATATAACCTTCTTAGTATAATATAGTTTTGTGATAAAGGATTTAACATTAAATTTGTATCTACCAACTGCATGATTAGCTTAAATGGAAATATTATGTTACAAGAAAAAATAATTAGTAATATTTACATGCTTGATTTAAATTTTATTGAACTTGCTACTTCTTTTTGCCTAAAAGCTATTGCTGATGAATCTTGGTATAACATAGGAGATTATGTCATGCAAGCATAAAAAACCTTAGAAAAATTACCTAAAAAGACTTTTTGAGAGGAATTCCTAAACTAGAGTTCACTAAGGACCACCTTTGTGCTGCCTGTAAATTAGGGAAATAAGTCAAATCCTCTTTCCACTCAATCAAAGACATTAAAACTAGCAAACCCTTAGAAGTCCAATATATGGATCTCTTTAGATCTATTAGAAATACAAGCCTAGGAGGGAAAATCTTTGGGTATGTGACTATTGATAATTATTTGAGGTTTACTTGGGTTAAATTCTTATCTTATAAAAGTGAACAATTTGAGGCATTTAGGTCTTTTTTTACTTGGGTTTAGAGAAAACTAGGTTGTGAAATTTTAACTATTCATAATGATCACGGTGGAGAATTTGAGAATGAAAACTTTAAATTTTACTATAAGGATCAAGGGATAGATCTCAAATTTTCAATTCCTAAAACCCCTTAGCAAAATAAGGTTGCTGAAAGAAAGAACATGACACTGATAAAAGCTATTAGAGCCATATTAGCTGAATACTCACTTCCTAATTTTTTTTGGGAAAATGCAGTGAATACATCCTATTATGTTTTGAAAAGGGAAAATGTTAGATCCAAGCTGAATAAGACACCCTATGAAATTCCTAAGGGTAGAATACCCAACCTCTCTTACCTTCATGTCTTTGGATGTAAAGTGTTCATTTTGAATAATGGGGAATCTCTTCTAGGAAAGTTTGATTCCAAATATGGTGAAGGAGTGTTCCTAGGTTACTAAAATATTGGGAAATCCTATTGAGTTTTTAATAAAAGAACACTGGTAGTAGAGGAGACCACTCATGTTGTATTTGAAGAATCTGATAATTCTAGATGTTCTAGAGTAGAAGAAGAAGAGGTTATAGAAATTACCCAAGGATTAGAATCTGAAAATTTGGAGGAAAGGGTAAAAGTTGAAAAAGATCTACCTATAGAATGGAGACCCATTTAAAGGTGTTAGAACTAGGTATGGACTTGAAAAAGAAGTAAACCACTATGCCTTCATTTTAATGACTGAACCCACCACTATAAATCAAGCCTTATCTTATAATTTTGGATCCTAGCCATGAAACAAGAGTTAAATTATTTTGTAAGGAATGATTTTTAGGAGTTAGTTTAAAGACCTAAGAACTAAAGTGTGGTTAGAAACAAATGAGTTTTCAAAAATAAAATGAATGATTATAGTGTAGTGGTTAAAAACAAAGCAAAATTAATGGCTAAATGGTACAATCAGATAGAAGTAATTGATTTTAAAGAGACTTTTACCCCTGTAGCTAGATTGGAAGCCATTAGGGTGCTATTAGCCTTTACTTGTTTTAAGGGATTCAAACTATTCTAGATGGATGTCATAAATGCCTTTCTAAATGGGGTGATAAAAAAAGTGTGTATGTTGAAAAACCCCTAGGATTTGAAAATTCATAATTTTCTAAACATATGTCCAAATTAAAAAGTTCATTATATAGACTAAAATAAGAAAGAACCTTTATTAAGTGAAGCTTAGACACCACCTTGTTTTGAAAAAGGGTAGGAGATGAACTACTGATTATTGAATTTTATATTGATGATATTTTGTTTGGAATGTCTGATAAAAACCTTTATAATGAGTTTTCAAAAATAATGAGTATGAAATTTGAGATGAGTATTATAGGAAACTGACTACTTTCTTAGATTTAGTATAAGGTAGAAGGATGAAAGAACTTTTTTTAGTCAATCAAAATACATTAAGGACATCCTTAAGAAATTATAAAATGGATAAAACTAAGCTAATCAACACTCTCATGAGTTCCATTATTTAGTTAGATAAATATTTAAATGAAAAATCTTTTGATCCAAAAAAGTATAAGGGAATAATTAGATAACTTCTTTACTTAACTACTAGCAGACCTGATATTATATTTAGTGTTTATCTCTGTGTTTGATTATAGGTTAATCCAAAAGAGTCACACTTATCTGCTATTAAGAGAATTCTTAGATATCTCTTAGAAACATAAGACTTAGAAATCTGGTATCCTAGGCATAGCTCCTTCTTTGAAATCATAGAATATTTTGATTAAGATTTTGTAGGATGCTGAGTTGATAAAAAAAGCACTTCAGGAACATGTCAATTCATAGGACAATCCCTAGTCTTTCAATCCAGTAGAAAATAGAACTCAGTTGCCCTGTCCACTGCTAAAGCTATGTACATAGGAATAAAAGTTGTGTGGCCCATATCCTTTGATTAAAGAAACAAATTTTGGACATAGGACTACATGTAGGCATAATTCCAATCCTATGTCATAACCCTAGTTCCATGTATATTTCAAAGAATCTAATCAAACATTATAGGACCAAGCATATATACATAAGTTACAATTTCATTAGGGACCATGTAACCAAAGACGACATAGAGCTACACCAAATAGCCGCTGATAATCAACTTGCTAATATCTTTACAAAACCATTGGTTTTTGAAACCTTCAACACCTTATGAATCAGATTAGGTGTGATCTATATTCATGCTTGAAATTGACACTTTTTATTTTGTTATGTTAATCTTTGTTAGGCTTGTTTTTATTTATAAGTTTTGTGTATTTTATTTCCATTTTCTTATAATTTTTGTTATTTTATTTTGCTTTTTTAGCCTTTAATTTGTTTTTATTGTTGATTTTATTTTTGCTCTTATTTTTGTTCTTATGATTTTGTTGTTATCTTGTTTTATGTTTGTATCATAATCATCTCACAAACCCTTCGCTGAACTTCACCACCTTTTCCTGCAAATTTAAAATTTCATCTTTGATCATACTATATGAACCACATTTATACTATACAAACTTGACAGCACTTCTTTGATCATAACACTTGACTCAACAGATGAACTAGATTGAAATCATACTCTATGAACACCTGTTCATCTGGATGATCCATGTGTCAATCCATATTAGGATGAATTCGTTCCAGTTGGTATGATATTTATGATTTATCATATCATAAGAAGACCTGTTCATGCTGTAAAAACTTATTTTTCAAAAGTCATTCAACTTTACTACTTAGGATGAGCTCCATATCTCTAATTGTCCCATAAAAAGTTTGATCATAATGTACGATCAAACACATCTTTTTTAACTAATCTTTTGACCAAAATAATTGCATACAATTGTCCAGTATGACGTCATGATCGTACAATATGATTTACTATAGATCTATTTAAATAGCCTAATTCTTTCTATATTTTCACACAAAATTCTAATACTTCCTTTTTGTAATCTAAACCTTTGCATGGCTGGAGGTGGGAAGCGAAGTCGATAAACCCAGGATGCTTCCTTCTCTTGTAACCTTATCGATTATCGCTTTTTGACAGCTTATGATGAAGCTGCCCACTGAAAATACAAAGAAGCCAAGATCACACCTTTCAGGCTTCTTAATCAACAGGTCCTTAGTTTTTTGGTAAAGAACCTCTTTAATTACACTTTGCTTCAATTTATTCTAACTTTGGCCTATCTCTTCCACACTAAAATCCTTTTTGAGTTTCTAACAAATCTTAGGATTAGTGAGGTTGCTACTATAATGATTTCTTTTGTGTGTTATCAAAATGTGGAAATCACCAAAGAGTACATAAGAGTCCATCTTCAACTATACACCTAAGGAAATAGATATCCTTCCCATGGCCTCCAACTCTGACTTTGACTGGAGTGTTATGAATCTCTTACTTCAAAATGATGCCTTGAACTACCACCGACCCTTGGTACACATTCTAAATCACAATGCTTGGGTTTTCTAGTATGTCATGAGAATATCTATCATCCCTAAAGCTAGAGACTAGATAAATATGACTCCCCTACTATCAATTATCACTTACTTCATAAAGTCAAACACCTAAGCAAAACCTTGCTCTAGGATAAGTGATTGGGTATATATTGAATAAAAAATACAATATCACATATCATGCTCCTCTTCACCACACTCCAATCTTCTTTTTGGATGCCTCCTTCCGGATGTTATTTCATAGAGATCAGGACCCAGAAGACCTTCTCTTTGATGAAGAAGGAGAAGCTGCCCTTCTTCCTCACTACTACCAATACGAGGAGTTGATTAAATGATTTGATAGACTTGAGACTTGTCTAGATCAATAATAAACTCAGCATGATAATGATATGGGTTGGTTAACGGAGCAATTTGGAAACATCCAACAACATTTCACCTCCATTTAGCAGTAATATGATAGCTTTAGTCAGCTCTTCCAACCATCTCCATATTCACCCTTAGATCAGGATCCACCTCTATACTTATTTATTTGTGTTGTACTTTTCTTTTTTATGATTATATTTTCTTTTGTTCTTTGTTGTTTTGTTTATGTATCACATTTTTTTGTTTCCAACACCTCTTATGTTGTAATCCTTTTAAATTATTATTATTTATAATATATATATATATATATATATATATATATATATATATATATATATATATATATATATATATATATATATATATATATATATATATATATATATATATATATATATATATATATATATATATATATATATATATATATATATTACATTGTGTTTATTTCTTCGCATTCAAGTAGAATTTCGTTTTCATTCTAGCTGGTTCTGTGCTATTAGATCTCTTTTATATGCTTTTCACTTGAGAAATTTGCAAAAAATGGGTTTTTTTGTTGATCGTACTGTACGATTCAACTCATACTGTACGAATTGGATTGTACTGTATGACTGAACTCTCCACAATGTTCTTTACTGTTTGTATAAACATCCTTTTATTCTGACTTAAAAGTTTAATAAGTAATTAATGGAAATATTAAAACTCAAAGGATAAATGAATCTTACGAATTTTGATATCCCCTCTTATTTCTTTTGCATGATAATTTCTTATTTGAACTAGATGTCTAAATCAATTTGGAATTAAGATGTTGAAATTAAAACTTATTCACTCTACTACATGTTTTTATATCATTGATATATTCTACAATTTGATGAATAAAATTCATTATTTTTGTACATCAGGCTCTTTATTCCTATTAGAATTAAGATGTTGAAATAAAAACTTATTCACTCTACTACATGTTTTTATATCATTGATATATTCTACAATTTGATGAATAAAATTCATTATTTTTCTACATCAGGCTCTTTATTCCTATTAGAAAACTTTGGTTTGTCTTGTAGATTATACTTCCCTATATAAGAAAGTGAGTTATTCTTCTCTTCTATTTGGAAAATAGTCTTAAAATTGAGATTCTTAAATATTTAAAAAGGAAGAAATTTGAAAAATAAAAATAAAAAGAGGCACAAAATGAGCCCAAAATTAAAAGATGTGTAATGATGCAAAAAGTAAAAGATACACTAAGTGTGTAAAAAATAAATGATGAGCAATGTGTGCCAAAAGCTGATAAAAGAGGCACAAAATGAGTCCAACTTAAATTAGCTTCTCTTTATGTTAATTCTTTAAATCTTAGAACATCCTTGTGTTTTGTAATATGTTTAAACTTATTTTGGAAAATCCTAGTTCTTTATTTATCACTTTTATAGTAATATTATATTTGATATTTTTATGCTTACAGTCTAAAAAGTTTAAATTTCCTTGTTTAATTATAATTCTTGAATAGGATGTCGGTTTAAACAAAAGATTTTAGCCTGTGAAAATGTTAATCTGGGTGTGTAAACTCTAGAATCCAAATGTTTTTGTTGCAATCAAATCAATACTTATCTTATTTGGTCTTTTCTATTTGTAGAGTAAATTTATTACATTTTGAAAAATGCATACGAGAGTTCTCATATCTGTAATGGTTCTTTCATTAATTTGGGTTGTTAGTTGTTTTGAGTCTATTTGTTTTATGCATTTATTATTTCAAATTTCTATTTTTCTTCATGTTGTTTTTCCTCTTTTTGTGATGTTAGAAGGGGAGTAGTATTTTGTTGTTGTTGTTGTAGTTTGTATATTATTTAAAGTAAAAAAAATTATAATCCTTTTTCTTACAATTAATTTTCATATGGAAGGAGTTTAGAGGGAAGCAACTTTTTAAAAATCCAAAAAATAAAAAAATTTTGCCATCATAAAAAAAAGAGATTACTGCAAACCTGATTCAAACACTATGACTTTGATGATAACAAACATTATTGTGTATGTTATTGTTTTCTCTTACTTTTGGGATATTTTTGATTTGTGTTTATGTGTAGTAACATTTTAGAAAATCAATCTATCGTACACTTGTAATTTTGATCATCTCAAGACTAGGTAGACAAGGGTTACAATCAGTTTTGATTTTATTCTATAATTTCTCCTTTCTTAAGTTGTATTATATAATTGGGTGGTGCCAATCTTTTTTGAAGTTAATGAAGAAGGATGTCCAATTTAAGTGGGATTCAGAGTGCTAGGAAGCATTTGACAGTATTAAAAGATATATGTTGAATTCGCCCATTCTTGTAGCACTAATTTTTGGGGAGCTTCTTATACTATACACAATAGCTCTAGAAGAGTCCCTAGGAGCATTATTGTCCCAACATAATGATGAAGGCAAAGAAAATGCACTATATTATATCAGTCGAAGATTAATCAGAACAAAAGTGTGATATTCCCTAATTGAGAAGTATTGTTTGGCATTAATTTTCGCAATTCAGAAACTTTGCCACTACATGCTATCTTATAAAATCACATTGATATCAAATATCGATCTACTAAAGTTCTTGATAATAAGACTAGAATTAATAGGTTGTCTAGCTATGTGGGTAGTAATATTGCTGCAGTTTGATATCACATACATATAACAAAAGGATGTAAAAAGGCAAGCCTTAGTTAGACTTTCTCACTACGTATCCTATCCTGATAGATTTCCAACTCAATGATGATTTTCCTGATGAGAAAATCATGCAGGTCGATAAATATGAAAAAATACCATTTTGGGAGTTACACTTTGATGGAGCATCATTGATTAAACCTGCTCGACCTCCAAATCTTGCAAGGGCTCGAGCTGGCATTCGTCTCATTTTTGTAGCACCTGAGGGAGGCATAATGAGATTTTCATTCAGTTTAACTGAACCTCAGACCAACAACAAAGTAAAATATGAACCTCTAATAGTAGGATTAGAGATTGCGATTGATATCAGAATCCAAAATCTCTAAATCTTTAGCGATTCTCTACTTGTGATAAATTAGGCCCTCAGCATTTACAAGGTTAGCAAACTTGAATTATCCATTACCATCGACGAGCTCTCAAGCTTCTAAAATAAATACTAAATGTTAGAATAATACTAATTCATATAGGTTAAAATGCCAAGGCAGATTGACTAGCCAAATTAGCCAAAGATGTGGTGAACACGGATTAGGAGATACCTATACAAATTATGGTTCAAGGCCATTATGTCTTAGAGCTAGAAATCTTACAACTCCCGTAGGCAAAGGGAATACTAGATTCAAGCCAACAGGATACAATCTCAACTGATCCTCATCCTCCTTAATAAATTACTATTAAAATTCAATCGTAAGAATTTCATGTAGTTAAGAGACGTAAGACCAGTAGATGCTTGAAATCGTAGTCACATTACCTCAATATTCAAGAAGGTGACAATTGGTGGAAACCCTTCATCAACTATTTCAAAGAAAGAAAACTCCCAATTGATAAATCTCTATATGCACAAATTCAAAAAAGAGCATTGCGATATATATTTGTTAATGATACACTGTACCGACGAGCTTTTGATAAGATGTGGCTAAGGTGCCTAGAGACCAAAGAAGGTGATAAAGTAGTAGCAGAAGTCAATGAAGGACTTTATGGCGCACATCATTCAGATCCCAAAATGGCCACTAAAATTAAGAGAATGAGTTATTATTATCAAATACTGGTAAGGGATTGTATTGACCACACCAAGAGGTGCCATGAGTGTCAGTTTCATGGTGATATTATACATCAACCTCCAAATGCACTATACCCTATTGTAGCATCCTGAACAATTGAATTCTAGGGTATAAATATAATCAGGCCAATAGATCCACTGTAATTTGCAAGACTTGGCTTCATTTTGGCTGCAATAGACTTTTTTCTAAGTGGGTAGAAGAGACTCCATTCAAAGAAGTTACGTCTGAGCATGTGATCAACTTCTTCACCCACAACATTATTTACAGATTTGGTATGCCATGCCGCATAATATCTAACAACGGTGCCACATTCAAGAGTATAAAAATTTATAAGTTCATTATTTGGCATAAAATTGATTTACGATATTCATCAATATACAATCCAAGGGTAAATGACTTGGTTGAGGCCTTCAGCAAAATGCTGGTAAAGCTATCGAAGAAGATCTTCACTAAGAGCAAAAAAGAATGACATACGAAGATGACAGAGGCACTGAGCATATAATACAATCTACAAGACACCGACCAATAATACAAGTTAAAACACGTATGGTGTCTTCAGATTTTAAAGCACATTAAAAATAGTTCAAATATTTTGCATTAAGTTGTGCTAAATCCCTATCATCAAAAGTCCATTCAGTAAAAGGAAGTTCAATTTTAATGCCATTAATTTCATGTGTATGAGGTGAATATCCTTCTTTAACAAGTATCCATATGCAATAGTCAATTGATTGTAAACATATATACATGCAAGTTTTCCAAAAATCAAAGAAATATTGTCAAATAAAGGTGGTCGAGTAATAGAATACCCTTCCATAATATTACGATTATCGGAGTTAGCCATGGATCGAAATTCGAAAAGTTTTCAAAAACTCATTTTAAGAATCCCGCTCTTATATAACTTGAAAGTTTGTTAGGGATGTTAAGCCCTTATAAATTAGCCCAAGCTAACCAAGAGGGGGGTGAATTGGTATTTTAAAAATCTTTCAATCCAAAATAAAACTTAAATAAACCAAAACTCACCACAAAGAAATTTAACGTGTGGAAATTAAATGCAAAAAAAAGTAGTAGAAAAGAAACACAGAAATTTATAGTGGTTCGGTCAACTTGACATACGTCCACTCCCTAGAGGTGCCCTCTGAGTATTGCACTAAACTGAGTGACTCTCCTTTTGCTCCCATAGAAAGGTAGAGAAGACTGTACAAAATTTCCTTTCCACCGACACAGGTAAGGCAGAGAACCCATCACCTTTTGCTTCCTTCTAAAGCAGGTAGAGAACCTTGATTGATTGCTGAAGTGAACCACTCTCGAACCTCTAAGAATGAGGGATGATGATAAAAAAAGATGAATTGGATCCTTTCTTGGAGAAACCTTTATGAAATCTCTCATAAAATCTCTCCCTCACAAGATCCTCTCTCTCTACCTTTCTCTCCTACTCCTATAAGCTCTGTCAGGTCAAGACAACAGTAAAAGATGAGCTCTTGGGTAGAACAAGAGCTCTTAAATAGAAGAGTTTTGGAATAGCTCTTATTTTAATACAAATCCTTGAATATCATATAGATAATTGAACTGAATGGATGTTTGGCTTATGGAAAAATAGCTTTATTGTCTAGGATGATTAGTTCAAATATATGAAAATCATCCAGATAATCGCCCTGAAGGCAGTTGGTCGATGAAGACCATCCAGGAACAACTAAGTTTTTTTGAACTGATCATCCTGACTGATCCTACGATCGTCTAGGATGATTGGATCGAGTAATCAAAAACTTAATTGCTTTCCTTAATAATCAGATTAATTTATGCATAATTATGTTATATCGTCCAGAATGATTTCCAAAAATAAATAATACCTAAATAGATCTGGCGGCTGATTCTTTTTTATTTGAGCTTATCATTCTGACCAATATAAATACCCTTAATGATGGCTGCCTTAACCAGGATACCCTAATTAGGGGTTCTATTTTTAACCGTTCATCCAGGATGATGTTTAAATTATCCCAGATGTGTGATCAAAACAAAAAATTCTAACCAACAGACAAAAATTTTCCCCCATGTGTGAGTGTGCAAGGTTACTTAGCAGTAGGAACCACATCATTTACAATAGACTCAAGAAAGGAAAAAAGTTTACAAACTAACTCAGACCTAGTCTACCCAATCTTGAGCTGGTTCAAATTATAGTTTGATCCTATGGACCTAAATGTTAGTAGTCAAGGCAGTCATACAGAAATAGAAGTGTTTGCTATCATCAAAATCTATTCCTTGAAAATAGATTCGCAACACTCTGTCTGCTTTAGGAGAAAGCAAAAGGAGTTGGTTTCTCTGCCTCACCTAGTGCTAGTGGAAATGAGGTTTTGTAAAGGCTTCTCTGCTTTACTGTGGGAGCTGAAGGAGAGTCACTGAGTTTAGTGCAATACTTGGAGGGTACCTCCAGGGAGTGGATCTAGGTTGAGTTGACCGAACCACTATAAATTTTTGTGTTCTTACAATACTGCTTTTTCCATATTTAATTTGTGCATTTTAAATTTCTTTGTGGTGAAGTTTGGTTTAGTTTAAGTTTGTGTTTTTGATTGAAATAATTTTAAAATACCAATTCACCCCCCCTCTTGGTTAGCTTGGGCTAGTTCATAAGGGCTTAACATCCCTAAAGAAATTTTAAGTGGTATCAGAGCGGGATTCATAAATTAGGCTTTTAAAAACTTTTAAATTTTGATCAATGGTTAACTTTGGTAATCATAATACTATAGAAGGGTATTCTATTACTCTACCACCTTTGTTTGATAATATTCATTTTGATTTTTAGAAAACTCACATGTCTATATTTTTATAATCGATTGACTATTGCATGTAGATGCTTGTTAACGATGGTTGTACACCTCCTTGTTATGAAATTAATGGCATTAAAATTGAACTTCCTTTTACTAAATGGACTTTTGATGAAAGGAATTTAGTTTAACTTAATGTACAATGCTTGAACTATTTTTTTTGTGCTTTGAAATCTAAAGCATATATGCGTGCTTCAACTTGTGCAACTAGTAAAAAAATTTGGGATAGATTGTGTGTTACTTATGAAGGAACCAATGAGGTTAAGGAATCTAGATTGAATATTTTGTTACATGATTATGAACTTTTTTATATGAAACATTCTAAATCAATTTTTGACATGTATAGTAGGTTTACTCAAATGTCACCTTATTGCATGCTTTAGGAAGAGAGCTAACTAATTATGAAAGAGTAAATACAATTTTGAGATGCTTTCCTTCTTCTATTGATGTTAATATTAATGTAATTTCTGAACCTAAAGATTTAAATGCTTATTCTGTTGATAATTTACTTGGATCACTCTTTTCTTGCGAGCAAGGGATGAATCAAAGAAATCTTGATACAGGTGAGAAAAAGAAGGAGAAAATTATGGCACTGAAGGCCTATATGGACACTGATTCTTTCAGGTTTGAAAGTGATGATGTTGCCTTCATCACTAGGTAATTCAAAAGCTTTCTAAGGAAGAACAACAAGTATCTTCAGAAGTGGAAAAGAGGTAAGGATAACAAAAACTTTAAATGTTCTTATGATATTATTTATTTTGAATGCAGAAAGCTTGGACATGTTAAAGCTGATTGTCCTACACTTAAGGATCACCCAAGTAAGGAGAAGGATGAGGAGAAACCCAAATACAGTAAGGATAAGAAGCAGAACCAAAAGCCTTTTTAGGCAGATTCTGCATTTTACTCATCTGAGACTAAAGTTGAAGTGGAGATAACAAATTTGTGCATAATGGATTATCATCTTTGTTAATCTGATCAAGAAGAGGTATGTGAACCAACCTATGATTAATTACTTAAAATTTGTGAGAAAATTCTTGCATCATATAAAAAACTTAAAAAATTACATGCAAGTTTGAAATTAGAATTTTTGAATTTATAAAAAGGGCATGAAGTTTTAAGTAAAGAGCACACTCAACTTGATAGCAATTACATGTCTTTACTTGATGAGTTTGATGATTTAAATAAAAAGCATTCTGATTTGATTATTGAGCATTATTCTTTGAAAGCCTCCTACACCTTACTTGAATCTGATTTTAAAACTTATATTGAAGAATCTAAGTGTAAAGAGCAATATTTGAATGTTGATAATGCTATTTTAAAAATTGCTAACTTGAGGTTTAAAGATAAATTGAATACACTTGAGAGAAATTGGAATACATCAACACTTAATCTAAAGCCAATACCTTGGAAGATCCATTATAACCAGAACAAATTAGTAAATCCATTTTCTGGAGTTAAAAGTTTTTCATGTGACATACTAGGATACATTTCACACACTTTCATTGTGCGTCATAGTACACATTGGGTGTGGAGACCCAAATTATAGATTCATAGTATAACACCCATGCATTGCATTCTTCTTTTCATAAGAAGGGACCCAAACTTGTTTGTGTTCCTAAATCTAACAGTTGATAATTTTTGTAGGTAAGCTCTAACCAAAGTCCTCTTGAGAGTATGTGGTACTTGGATAGTGGAGGCTCGTGGCTCATAATTGCATAAACTTGCTGCTTAATAAATTTTGAATTGCATGTTTACTACACTGTTGATTGTTATTATTTTCTATTTTAGTTTTGAGCTAGCTTTTTATATTTGCTATTATTTATAGTTGTTTTCATCTCTGATATTTTTTACTTTGGTTTTCCTTTTTGTTATAATTGAAATGATATTTTGTCATATTTTTATTTTTGAAATATATAGTCAATGATTGACATCTCTAAATTAGTTAAAAGGGGGAAACATTGTTGATTGTTTCCTTCTCTCTAACTTCTTTTAGTGGTGTAATTTTTTTTTCTAAACAAAAATCTATCTCACATTAACAGCTGGACTATGAAATTGAGATCTTTTTAATCTTGCTATAGTAATCTATCTTATATATAATGTTCAAAGTCTTTTTTTTTACCATCAAATTTTTGTAATCTTGTCGTTAAATTTATCATATGATTTTTTGTTCTATTTTATGTTTCATTCTTTCTTATATTAGAGAGTGAGTTTTTTTTCTCTAATATCTGGAAGATATAAACACAATGGAAAATATTTAAGAATTTTGAAAAAGGGATCTAGATTGTAAAAAATAAATGAAGAAAAAGTGGCCTAATAATGCCAAAATCAAAAGATGCGCAATGACGCCAACTTAAAAAATAAATAAATAAAATATACACAAAGTGTATCAAAAATTAAAAGATACACAAAGAGTGCCAAACAAATTGAAAATAGGCATAAAATAAGCCCACCAAAAGCAAGCTTCTTCTCTTTAAAAAATTTTTAAATCTTAGAAGAATTCATGTGTCACTTAATATTTTTCAAAAGCTTGATTTCAGAATTCATGATCGTAACTAATTACTTTGATATATTATTCTATAAAATATTTTTTTGAAACTAAGTCTTGAACGGATCTCTTTTTCTTATCCAATTGATTTTTCTAATTTAGATCCTTATTTTGAAAAGATGGTTTCCCTTAGGAGAAGTCCGAGTTAGTGCTAACAGGATCGGTAATGTTAACTCATTAATTCTTATAAATTTTTTAATTCAATTACATATAGAATTTATTATATTCAAGCTTTGATTAAAAAAAAATTGTTTTGATTTTGTTCCTTTTGATATTTTTTTGTCTTTTTTGTATTTTATTTTTATCCTTTTTAAGTTGATTTTCATGTGTTTGGGTCTTCTCTGATCATCTCCATCATATATCTATTTTGAAACTTTTTGTCACATCGTATTGGATGATATCCATATCATCCTGGATGATCCATTCAATTCACTCTTGAAATTATATCTAATGTATATTTTGACTCCTCTACTTCTAATCATCATGGAAAATTCATTATTGTCTTGGAAGATTGGATAGTCTTATGTTTCATTTATTTGTGATATTCCTGGATGATCCTCTTCGTCCTGTAAGATCTTCATAATTTCTGCTCAATTATTGGTGATCATCCTGGACAATACATCTATTTATCTTGGATGATACACGTGGCAAAAATTTGGCACTCAACTTTAATTAGACTGGTACAATCAATTATTACTGATCATCTTGGATGATCCACTAAAACGTCCAAGATGATATGCTTTTTTGATGGTCGTCCGGAATGACTCCTTGGGATGATCGCCTGTGTCTAATCATCCTGGATGATGTCTGATCATCCTGGATGACTTTTCCACCTTTTTAACCAATCATCCTGGATGCAATTATTGCACCAAGTTAGCTTAGATGATTCTATAATCATCCTGGGTGATCGGTCTGATTCATTTTTAAATTGAGCCATTCAATTAGTTTTTCTTACATAATTCCTCTTTAACTCTCTTTTGTTCTTACTTCCCTTATATTTTCTTAATTATGGAAAGTGGAAAGAGGTTTCATCATCCTTCTGGGAGTTCCTCGAGGGTGAATCTGGACCCTCGCTTCATCGAGGCAAGCGATCAAGCCACCTATTAGAGGTACAAGATGGTCGGGATCACTATTTCCCAAATAACCCTCAAATTCTCTCCTATCCTATCCTCAATTTGTTTGCACACACTTCCTTATTTTTTCTTCTTACTCTTACTATTCCATTTAATTCAGAGTTACTGTTTGAGTTCTTCTCTAGCCTTCTCATCAATTCATCTTTTATTACTCTTGGGTATTATGTGAATAGAAAACATGTCAAAATAACTTATTAGGAATATCAAGAGCTCCTGCAACTTTCCGCCACTAGGGATAAACTCCACACCCTATGTTCTGATCATGACTACGACTAGGCTCTGGTCAACCACTTTTTAAGAAACACTAATGCTCACTTTCATGTTAGAGAGTCTAGAAGCTTACTCAAAGATGCTAGGACAATCCAACATGTCATTCGCACTTCTATTCTTCCAAAAGTTGGTGATCACATTCATATTTGTGTTAATGAGTTACTTGCCAACCACTTCTTTCGATCACCTCTTTTACATTTTGGCCCATCGTGAATTTAATGCCACTAATTTAATTTTTTTCTACATTGAGCATCTGACTAGTATTCGAGATCCAAGACATAAGCGGAAGCCCAGTCTTGCCCTAGGACATCTCACTGCCTAAGTCTTAGAATCAAAATACAACCTCTAATTTCCTACCCCACTAAACTATCAGCCTGCTTTCTACTTGAACAACTCCTTCAACATTCTTTATAGTACTCATCTCCTCCTAGGGGACAAGGAAGATGACGAAGCAGAGGAGGAGGTGGCTCCTACACCTATTCCTGCACCTGTTCTACTCTGCCAGCTCTCACAATTGGATCAACTGATAGAGCAGTTTGACCAGTAAGAGACTCGCTTCAAGACCTACGTCACTGTATAGGAGCAGCAACATATGGAGGATGTTGCTCGCTTCAACTCTTATGTGGCTCACCAGTAGCACCAGCATGACCAGGGCATGGCCTGGTTTGGAGAACAATTTGCAACTCTTTTTAGTCACTTTCAGCCACCACTGCTACCTCCTCCTTCGGATGATTAGGATTCGTCCTTCTTTTAGTTTGTCTTTCTTGTGATTATTTTTTTATGTTGTACTTTGTCCTTTTCAGTAGCTTTTGTTTCTGTTTGTGTTATGTTCCCTCCTCCTTTTTGTGATGTCAAAAGGGGGAGTAGTTGTACTATTTTTATGTACTATGTTAGTTTTCTAGTATAATTTGAACTTCCTGATTCATTGTTACTTTTTTTTTATACTTAAATTAAACTTATATTTTTGTGTTTGCCATCATCAAAAAGGGGGAGATTATTGCAAATCTAATTTCAGGAATTTTAATTTTGATGATAGCAAATGTTTTTGATACTTCTATTTCTCTACGACTGCCTTGCCTACTAATATTTCAGGTCCATAAGATCAAGTGGAACTCAAGCCAGCTCAAGATTAGGTAGACTAGGTATGAGTCTATTTATAATCTTTTACCTTTTCTTGATCAATTGTAAATAATGTGGTTGCTGATGCAAAGTAACCTTGCACACACACACACACACACACACACACTTGGGAGAAAAATTTCTGACTATTTTTAGAGTTTACTATTTTTGGTCATATTATCCGGGATGATCCATAATTTGGTCTGAACGATTAATTAAAAATAAAAACCCTAATTAAGGTATCCTGGTTAATGCATCCATTATTAATTACATCATTATGGACTATATTCATATCGATCGGGATGATAGGCTCAAATTAGAAAGAATCAATAGCCAAATATATTAGGTATCTTTATTTTTAATCATCATCCAGGACATTTCCTTCGACGATGTCCTTTAATTATGCCTAAATTAATCTAGTAATTAAGGAAAATAATTAAGGTTTGATTACTTGATCATATCATCCTAGATGATCAGTTCAAAAATTTTAGTTGTTCCTGGATGACTAAACATCGGTCAGCTTCCTTTTAGGGTGATGTTCTGGATGATATTCTTTGAATTGTAATAATCATACATGACAATAATGATATATTATTATCCTTGATGATATGAACAAAAACCTTATGATCATCCCAAACTGTCCGGGCTAATTGAGAAAAATTTGCGCTGATCGTCCAGATGTTATTTATGTTTTCATGGATGATATAGTCAGTTTGTTGCAATTAAGATCTATTATAAAGCTCTTCTATATAAGACCTCTTGTTTTACCCAAGAGAGTATCTTTTGTTGTTGTCTTGACCTGAAAGGAAGAGAGAGAGAGAGAAAGAGAGGATCTTATGAGAGGAAGTTTGTGAGGGGTTTCATAAAGGTTACTCCAAGAAAGGATCCAAGTCATCTTCTCCAATTGTCATCCCTTGTTCTTGGAGGCTTGAGAGAGGTCCACTTCAATAATCAATCAAGGTTCTCTTCCTGCTTTAGAAGGAAGCAAAAGGAGTTCGATTCTCTACGTCACTGGTGTCGATGGAAAGGAGGTTTTATAAAGACTTCTCCACATTGCTGTTGGATTAAAAGGAGAGTCACTGAGTTTAGTTTAATACTCAGAGGGCGCCTCTGGGGAGTGGACGTAGGTTGAGTTGACCAAACCATTATAAATTTTTGTGTTCTTTGCTACTGCTTTTTTGTATTTAATTTCCGCACTTTAAATTTCTTTGTGGTGAAGTTTGGTTTGGTTTAGTTTGTGTTTTTGATTAAAAGATTTTTAAAATACCAATTTACCCCCCTCTTGGTTAGCTTGGGCTAGTTCGTAAGGGCTTAACATCCCTAACGAACTTTTAACTTCTACACTTTAAAGTCACTTACATAGTTCCTTAATATTAAAAAATTAACTTAAACATAATAAAATATAAATAATAAAATGCTATGTCATTAATATTTAAACTTAATTTAAGAATTCACTTCAACTAATAAAATAACTTAAATAATAAATCCCTTAGACATACCGAAGACATAAAACCTCCTTCACATAATATAGATGGTTTACTAGGGCAACCAAGTTTAGTCTATGCTAGGATTGTGATTATTATGGTTTATTTTGCAGATGCTTTGCTTGGAGAGCGCCTTGTGTTTTTTTATTTATTTTCATCACTCAAAATATCATACAAGTTTTAATTTTGATTAGTATACCTTAGTTTTTTATAGTTTACACTAGATTAATTAGGTTCTTATACACTTATATAGCACTCTTTTATTATATTTGAAATTATACCCTCTCTTATATTATTTTCTCTATTACTTGCAAGAGTTAGTATAGAATGTACCTAATATCTAATGTAAATGTAAAAATCCATTATAATATAGTTTGAGTTGTAAAGTCTCGGTGAGTTATAAAGATTTAAAGGTATCTGCATATATGTATGTATATAGGGATCTAAAAGATAATTCACTAGGTTGTACAATCCTCTATTATAAATGAAATAGAATTTTCTTTTATACTATACTCTTTCATACATTGTTACATATGCATGCATTGCATTCATATAGGTGGTAGATTGCATGAGAGTATTATCCTTTTTATATGTTTTTTTGTTGTATATATTCCTGACCTTTTAAGTACATGTATATTAGGCCTAGGATGATATGCTAGTGGTACAATGTACATGAATACCTTTACCCTGACATGCATACATACTTGAATTTTATTCTTTGTAACATACAATATCCTAGTATATAAGCCTCTAGCAAGGTATAAGGGGCCTAAGCGACGTGACTACCATAGTTCTCCTATGGTTAGGGTCATTATGCTACTAGATTTATCTAGAAAATTATGACTTAGCATTTAGAAAATTTAGATTAGGTAGAAATATAAAACTTAGAGTTTTAGTGAGTCTTCTAATTGGATTCACTTCAACTTAAATATTAAAATATTTTTCTCGAGTCACCTGATTCAGTTCTAACTAATTACTTCCAAAGGAGTAGAACTTACCTTCTCTTATATTGTATTATGGTGATTTATGTGTGTATTAAGATTGTTAGCTGGAAGTGCACTATAACCGAGCATAAGCCCAGGTGTATTTGTACCTCTCAAACTCCCTTGTGGGGATGTTATATCAATCTTAGAAATACATTTATAAATTTAGAATAAATAAAGAGAGTATTTTAAAAGTGATTGATTAAATCTTTTAAATATTTAAATTAATTAAAATATATATTTTTAAATTTAAATTAAGGCTCCTCTTTGATAAAAAAGTTTTCCCTTCGTAGATCTAATTAACTTTAGAGGCTTGCCTCTATGTGAACCTAAGTACCCACATTAAAATAAACCTTCTCCACATTTTCTAAGATAAGAGAAAGATTCTTTGGATGCATATTAAAGATAATTTTTTATTAGTTTCACTTTTAAAATGATAGAGAATATGAATTTTATCCTTCGGGATGAATTTTAAATTTCCTATGCTAAGTTTGATTGTGAAATTAAACTTGTTTCTCGTATCAGGTTGGTAGTATATCATTAGTTTATGCATTGAGGTAGTTAATGTCTGACAATATAGATTTATTTAAAGAAATATTAAACTTAATCAGTGGTCAATAATAAATTATTAATTTTTTTTTTCACATGAGTCTATTAAAGGAGGAGATCACCTAACTGAAGGATTAGTACTTATTTGAGCTTGACTCGGTGAAGGCTATCACGGTGTTAGCCGTGGAGGCCAAAGAACATACCTAGGTAGTTGGTTTCAATTTTGTAATAGTTGTGAAGCTCAAGAAATAGTTGAGGAAGATATAATTGAGTAGATTAGAAAATTAGATGAGGCCATCCATGTTATTTGTAAGGGTGACATTGAATGTTTACTAGGTGACTGTTACTTTGATGGGATCAACGATTATATTTAGAGGTTAACAATAAGAGGTGAGCTCCACACCCAATTCAAGGGTCCTTCTTATTACTTTAGAGAGTTTCCTAATATTGATAACATTAATGAGAGTGGAGGAGGGATTGCAACTAATTTTTATACATTTTAAGTAATTTGAGTAATCATAGATATTCTTTTGTTACTTATCTATTTTTTATACATGTCCATACATTTGTGGCGATGATAGTTAGCTTTTGCATACTATTTTTAAGCAAGTCATTATTTTGCAAAAAGTTAAGACTTAAAGCTTTCTTTCCATTATAATGTGAGTTAACCCTCTTGACTTAATTATGAGGAGGTTTATCATTTTTGTATGAGCACTCCTATGATGGGTTACTTCTTATGCGAGACTCATAGTGTTCATGGGGGTAACTTTCAAAACTTGCCAGTTGAGGGGACTCACACTATGCTTTTATTATGGAGCTTATTGCATTTAAGGGAGAAGTCTTCACCCATCAGGGCTGTTCATTGCCTTCATTAATTATGAGACTTCACTGAATAAGAGGGAAACCACATGATACATTTTATGGAGCTTCACAAAAGAAAGTGGGAATGCCCTGGGTGGCTAATGACATTGTTCCTGTAGTCACTAATAATGATGAGCACATAAGACTTGCCTTTTGTTGGGAACTTGCTTGTTACTCATTATGGAGCTTATCATAATGGGGGGAGTCACCAATAAAGGCTTATGAATTTTTTTATTAATGATGTGTTCCTTGCCTTATTGTCTCCTATTGTAGCAGAGTACGTAAGATTCACCTTTTATCTTGGACATGAACGCTACTTTTTATGGAGCTTGTCGTAATTGGGGGAGTCATCCAATAGTGGCTAATGCATTTTTTCATAGATGATGTGGTCCCTTTTTGTGCATGAGAGATATTTATCCTACTTATATGGAGAAATAAATATTTTGGGGTGGGAAAATGGGTTACATGGTGATTATTGGTGGCACATTTACTTTGATTTATTTTTTTGATGTACTTACCATTTAAGGAATCAATATTCCCATTTATGGCATTTGATTTGATTTGATGCTTTATGGTTATTGAGTGGGCCCTTATGAACTTGAATAAACTTACATTATGGTAGTGTCTTCTAGGATGGTGTCATTTGTTAAGCATTCTTGTAGGAGAAAACTTACCTTATAATGGCTAGAGTTGTTATGAGATTTCATCGATCAGGTGGTGTTTCTTCATGTGGCATATGGAGGAAAAAGAAAGTAAATGGAAATATGTCTTTCTTCTTAATGTTATCTTTTAGGTGTAAATGAACTTTTTATTTCAGGGGCAGGTTGGAGCTTGAATATGGGAGAGTGAAAACAATGGATGGTAAGGGTTCAATAAGAATAGAGGCTTGCGCACTACTTCCATCTTTATTTTTGCTCTTTTTTCCTCCTTTAATATGATCAAAGTTAGGTGAAGTAGGTCCAAAATGAGATCCTAGCTGATTATATCATTGAGAGGGTTAAGAGGTTGATATGCCTCATCTAGCAGATCAATATACTTATGTGCAGGCAGAGGTATGCAAGAAGGTGTCATAATGCATTTTTTGATGAGATACTTCTCTGCATTAGAAGCACCTGATTACATTTAGGGTGAAATGATATTGGTAGTTTCTCACCCAAATCAATTCTACTTGTCAAAGCTACTTTCTCTGGTAGTGGATATACCAATAAAAAATAAATTGTGCCCTCATTGAGAATGTAAGTGTAAATGCTTATAATGAAATACATGAACAATTTTATTTTTTGTCTGATTTTATCATTCTAAAGAGATATTTATCTAAGAAATATATGGGCATGAATGTTTACGCATCCATTACTTGATGCTAGTAAATGACTTTGTGACTTTCACTTAAAAGGAGAGTTTGAGAATACTCTATTCATATAAGTGATGTGAGTATATTTATATATGTATATATTCATGATGAAAAATATTATGGTTTTACTCAGGTTCCTTGAGCGTAGGGTAAATAATTTTAAAGAAGATATTTTTTTCTATTTATTTTATTTTTGAGTTTGAGCGAGTTCATTTGGAGTTCTTTTTTATATTGTTTAAATTGTAGCCTACTGGTAGTCGCTCGACAAGGAATAAGAATATGATCTTACTTAAAAGATAACTTTCCTACATACTAGGGGCTTTGGTGCTATTGTAGGTCTTGGGTTCTTAGAGCTTTAACTTCATGTAGGAAGTAGTCTAATCTTTTCTTTAAGTTTAAACCTAGAGGGTTATCAACTGGCTTTGGTACTCAAGCAATTGTGCTTGATTATTATATAGTCGAGGTATTATGGTATGATAGGTTTCTCCTTTAAAACGGTCTCTTAAAGTTTGTATGGGTAAACTCATTTAGTGGTTATTTTTAATGATTTAAAATGTTTCCCTCCACTAGTCACTCTATAAAGAATAAGAAGTGGATCTCACTAAAAAGATGACTTTCTTTAATACTAGGAGTTTTGGCACTGACCCAGGTCTTTAGTACTTAGGGGCTTTAGCTTGCCACATAGAGTAGTCCAATCTTTTATTAAAGATTAAACCTAAAAGGGGTTCGACTGACCTACACTTGTTAGGTGATCGAATTTGATTATTACGTAATCGATAGATTGTGGTTGAACAAATTTTGCCTATGAAAGATCTCTTGAGGATTTCTCATTACATTGTTTAGAAGTTCAGACTTGGTGTTTCGAGTTTCCTGAGCATTTCAAAGAGATGGATTTTATGAGTGGGTACATTTGATATTTTATTTTGGTAGGAGATATTTTCAAGAACAGAAAAAGGGTTCTTATCAAAAAGGGAAATAAGAATATCGAGAGAGTGGAGACATTTGATTCCTTTAAGGATAGAATAATTTGATGTCATTGACACTCTATGTCCTATATATCTCCATTCCATTATGGGTTTATAGTTGGTGGTCTCCTGGGACAACTTCTCTTTTGATGATATATGGGCCTTCACAAGTGCTTGCTAGTTTGCCAAGAGTTGAATAACAAGCAGCTATGTTTACTTTCTTCAAGATGACATCTCTATATGATGGTTTTTTCTTTGACATATGAGTTATAGCATTTGTTATTTATCCTCCATATTTCTTCTTATTAGAGTTCAGCTTATGCTTTGAGTTCTTCCAATAGGTTAGTGGCTATTTGTAGGATCTCTGAGCTAGTTATTTTCCATTCACTAAATTAGACTTCCTGATCATGGGATGCAGTTAACACCCCTTGGATTAATATATTGAGTTCTATTGGGAGTACGGACTTGGTGCCATTTGAGAGCGAGAAAGGTATTTTCTTACCTATAATTGATGGGCTTCTTATGAGTACACTTAATGCTGAGGGAAGTAGTTCTTCCCATTTTCCCTTAACACCTTTTATATTCTTTTTGAGGAGTTGAGTATGAGCTTATTGGTAGCTTCAACCAAGACGTTTGTATAGGGCAATGAAAGAAATAAAATTTGAGGAAAATACCTTGAATGTTATGTTGATTCTTATTGAATCTTAATTAGGTTGTTAAACCTAAGCTAATGACCCAATACTAACCAAGAGGGGGGGGGGGGGGGGGGGGGGGGTGAATTAGTACTTTTAAAAATTCTCTTGGATTTTAAAAGTGAAACCTATTGATTCAAAAAGCAAGTTAATTAAAGTTTTTAAAATGAAATATTTTAACCATGGAAAAATAACTTGCAGTAAATAAAATACAGAATTTAAATAACATAAAGATTTATAGTGGTTCAGTCAAGCACGACCTACATCCACTCCCTGAAGACTCCCTCTTCAGGTATTGCACTATTACCAAAAGTGTCTCTCCTTTTACCCCCACAGTAAGGCAAAGAAGCCTTTACAAAAACTCTCTTCCACCAATCCCTGGTGTGGCAGAGAACCATCGTCATTTCATACCCTCCAAGTGTAGGAATCAAACCTTCTTTTTTTCACACCCTCCAAGTGTAGGCAGAGTACTGTCGGCTATTTACACGCTCCAAGTGTAGGAAGAGAACCTTCATCCTTTTACACCCTCCAAGTATTGGCAGAGAACTGTCATCCTTTCACACCTTTCAAGTGTCGGCAGAGAACCGACATCCTTTTTCACCCTCCTGGTGAAGGTAGAGAACCCGCATCCTTCCAGACCCTCCAAGTATCGGTAGAGAACCGTCATCCTTTCACACCCTCCCTGATGTCGGAAGAAAACTGGATCTTATATGAATATCTTCTCATGAGCAATCTAGAAAGACAAGAGGAAGAGTGATAACCATAATTATAAAGAGATGTTTACCTTTGAGTAACCTTGTGAACCCTTCACACTCTACTTGCAAGAAATCTCTCAAACACTCTCTCACACTCTCTCCTTCAATTGCCCTTGAAGAATAACATAGACAAGACTCTCTCACATCAGTTTTAGTGGTCTTTTTATACAAAAGACATGAAAAATCATCCAAAAAACTAAAATTTTTAATTTAGAGCGTACACGATTGTACAATATGATCGTATGTTTGTACGTGCGAATAGTTCATATACAAATGCATACGAATATGTTGTGAATCAATACGATTTATGAAATCATTTCGTACATGATCATCATCTGATACGAACTAAGTTCGTTCAGGACAAATAGTTAGAAAATTAAATTTCATCTATACAGAACATCAGGATGAAATGAGCAAGAACAAAATAGAGGCGTTTGTCCTGGTTCAAAAATAAATATCATCCCGTATGATCTTTGTTTGAGGAAAAAATAGAGGCGTTCATCCCTGTATGAAATTAAATATCATCATATACTATCTTTGTCCGAGGACAAAATAGAGGCATTTATCCCAATACAAAATTAAATACCTCTCAGTATAATCTTCATCTGAGGATAAAATAGAGGCGTTCATCCCAGTATGAAATTAAATATCGTCCCGTATGAACTATACTTAGAAAAGATAATTTCATTTCTGTTCGTTCCATTGCTCGTTGGGGAAAAATAGCTGATCAGATCGTCCCGTAAGAAGTGATATTGTATAGTATGATTAGTTTAAAAAATATGAATTTTAAACTCTCCCCTGCTGTGTGTGTGCTAAGTTACTCAATTATAATCACACTCTCTCAGACTCAATAAAATAGAAAATACAGACTTCAATAATAGTAAAATCTAAACTGATATTGATTTAAAGTCTTTCATAATTCAGAGTATGATTTCCCTAAATTGTTAATACACTCAAGAGCAAAGCAATTCTTCCAAAATATGTTAGAAGAAATAATAATCAGAACAATAATATTTGGAATCATAAAAAATGTACAAATTACAAGCATATCAAACATGCAAAACTAAGAAGTAATTATCTCAACAATCTCCCCATTTTTGATGATGGAAAAATAATTATTATTTGAATAAAATTTTAAACCCTAAATTTCTTCTTAACTCCCCCTAAATAAATAAGCATGTGAATATAAGAGAATTTCTGTTAAGAACAAATCAATTTTTTTTTTTAAATTTTTTTATAGAGAACAACATCACAAAACAAAACACTTCATAAGCTCAAACACTTCAACCAAAAAAATGTAAAAATAAAAATAAATGTAAATAATAATAATAATAATATTTCTCCCCCTTTTTGGTAACAATAAAAAGAAGGAAGAAGAAAAACAAAAGAAATGTAAGAAATTATATGAGAAGCCTTTGATAATTGATCTTGAAAGAGATTAAATTATAATTACAATAACAAGATTAAAGTTTATTAGAAAAAAACAAAGTTTCATAACATTAAAATTATAATATAACATATATAAGATAAATATATCAAGGTCATGAAATAATCTAGATAATAAAAATTATTGCAATAGTGATAAAATGAAAATTAAGTAAGGTCAAATTCCAATACAAACTATAATTGAATATTAGATTGATTTGAAATTAAAGAATAAAGGATAGAGGAAAGAACATTTTTAATACACTTGTTTGGCGACATTGCACATCTTTTCCAAAATTTATGGCACACTTTATGCATTTTTATGTATTTGGGATAATTTTGTGCGTCATTTTAATTTACGAACTATTGCATATTCTTTCTATTTTTGTACATTTGTACAATTCTCAAATTTTTAATTGATCTTTCCAAAATCAATAATCTAAAATGACAAATATCTCTAAGTACAAAGATAATTATATTGGAAAGAGAAATAAGAAATAATAAGACATCAAAATTGTAATAATAATATTAAAATGTTGTATGGCTAAAAAGAACACGAAATTGATACCCTTAACTTGATCGAGTTATAAATTAGCTTTTATTTTTGAAAAATTAGATTTCCTAATGAGATTAATTTTTGTATTGCTTTTCAAATTATAACACTTTTTAGATCAATTAAGTCAGGATTATTATATAAGAAAACTAATATTTTAGACAGAGAACAAAAACAACTAATCAAAACAAAACATTTTTATTAATATCAATTTAACATAGCGATACATTGACGCACAATTAATATCAATACAAACATAACATATCATCAAGAATAAAGGATAATCATAGAAAAAAACTTAAAACATCACATCACATCATATCTCAAAAGTCTGACAAAGATAGCACACTAGAAGTACATCTATAAATTCGAGAGGCCCTGGTCTAGAGGAGGTTGCTGGTTGAAGATAGAAAAATAGCTATTCATCATAGCCACGTTAGTGTTCATCGAGTTGAACTGATCTTGAATCCAACCTATGTCCTACTGGTATTGTGCGTCCTGCTAATTTAGATGAGCCTGAAATTGATCAAAGTGCTGATCAAAATGACTCTCTAGTATATCAAAGTGCTGGACCATCTCCTGAAAGTCAGGTTCATGAGCAGTCACTGGTGTAGGTGCAGGTGCTCCCCCTTTTCCTTCAAAATCCTCACTTGTATCATCTATCCCAAAAAGTGCTTGTAATGAAGCATCAGTGAAGAATATAGGCAACTCAAATTGAGGATCATGATGAATAAGAATGTACTTCTTCTAAAGGATATAGGTAACTAAGTGTCCTAAAATAATGTTCTTCTTTCTCTTATGTGAGACATATCCAATTTCAAAAAGCCCATGAATATAATCGATAATAAGTTGGGCTTCATCAATTGGTTATCCAGTCATGATAAGATAAGTGATAGTGGATAGAAAAAGAGTAATATTAATGTGGTCACCAGCTTTAGGAATTATAGAAGTTCTAAGGACATGCTGGATGAACCTTGCATTTTGGTTCAAAGTAGAGACCCCAGGAAAAAGACATACCTATTCAATCCCTCTAATAACTTTATTAATTTTAGTCCAGTCAAAATTAAAAGTAGAAGTCAAAGTGTGGGCTCTAACTCCTTGAGTCCTTAAGTTCAAAAAGATTCCCAAATCTTCCTTAGTTATTTGAACCCACTTCTTAAGAACATAATAATTTATTCTACTTTGATCAGTGCTAAAGGTCATGTTGGCTAGAAAGTAGTGAAAATTTTCCTTATTATAGGAGTGAATCAGGGTCAGGATAAAAGCAAATTAGGTGGCAACAAAAAGAGTCATCACTTGGAAGTGAATATCCTCTTGAAGAAGGATTCTAGAGGGTGTAATTTTTACAAAAAAAAAAAAAACCTAAGAAAGGAATCCTCATTATCCCTAGAGAGAAAGTTATCATCTCCACCTCTGGAAGACGGACCCTTAGGGAGTCTACCCCTCTTGCTAGAACTGGCCATTGCTAGGATTTGAAGGAATGGATAAGGCTATTGAAGTGAATGAAAATGAATTCTAAAGCCCTCCTATTTAAAGAAAAAATGACCTTTCATACGTATGAATATGGGTTCGTACAATATGATTAATGTTTTATACGTACAAAAATAAATTTCATATGTATGAACGAATACGTTCGAAATGAAACAAATTTTTGTAATCACGCAAGTTACAAGGCATCCTTTCGTACATGCTTTTTGACCATACGATCATACAGATGAATAGGTGTTCATCCGGGATGATCGGTTATATAAGATTGTTTTAATGACAATTAGATTTCTCCCCAATATTGAATGGCACATGGTTCATACATACGAATTAGGGGTTTGTACATACGATAAGTTATAATAATTGATTTTTCCTGGATAACCATCTAGGTGTGTACATATGAATGAATACATATCGTCTGGGATGATACAGAGGTTGTACAATATAAAATGTATCAGAAAAACAAAACTATACGCAATCAGTCTTAACCAATGATTAACATGCTACAGAATTCATACATTACAAAAATAATTTTGTACAGTATGAATAGAACACATAGAAAAATTCAAATGATCGATCAGAAACAGGAAATCTAATATGAAAATATTTCAAAATCACACACAATACAAAAACACACTAAAATAAAATCACAAATATAAATAAGCACATAAAATACAAATATAAAAAACACACAAAGACACATATCAAGTTTGTAGAAAATTTTATTTAGCATTAAGATCAACCACACCTAGCCTTGTTCTTAATGTGCTAAATATATCAAAGGCTAGAGGTTTTGTAAAAATATCTACAAGTTGATTTTTTGTTAAAATATGGTTCAGTTAAATTTTTTCTTTAGATACATGATCCCTTATTAAATGATGCCTTATGTCTATATGTTTGGTTCTAGAATGTTTTATAGGATTCTTTGAAATGCAAATAGCACTAGTGTTATCACAATAAATGGAAATACTGCATATTATAAATCCTAAGTAAATCAACTATTGTTTCAACTAAAGAACTTGTGCCACACAACTTCCTAAGGTAATGTATTTAGCTTCAGTAGTAAATAGGGCTACAGAATTCTATTTTCTACTGGACCAAGAAACTAAAGAATTTCCTATAAATTGACAAGTTTTAAAAGCACTCTTTCTATCAACCTTACAACCTATAAAGTCTTAATCTGAATATCCAATTATTTCAAATGAAGAGCTAAACTTAGGATACCAAATCCCTAAGTTTTGAGTTTCCAAAAGAAATCTCAAAATCCTTTTTACTGCTATCAAATTTGATTCTTTTGGATCTAACTAAAATCTAGCTAAAAAACAAACACTAAACATAATATCGAGTTTGCTAGTAGTCAAATAAAGCAAATATTTAATTATTCTCCTAAATTTTTTTTGATCAATCGATTTTCCCTTTGGGTCCTTATCTAACTGAACTGATGAACTCATAGGCATACTATCAGGTTTAGCATTACCCATTTTTTACTTTTTGAGGATATCCTTAACACACTTCGACTGACTAAGAAATGTTCTCTTCTCAATTTGTTTAATGCTAAAACTTAGAAAGTAACTCAAATCTCCTATTAGACTTATCTCATATTCACTACTCATTATTTTAGAAAAATCATCATAATAATTTTTATTTGTAGATTTAAAGATGATATCATCAACAAAAATTTGTATAATGAGTACATCCTCTCCCAATTTCTTAAAAAAAGAATTATCTTCACACTTCCTTTTTTAAAAGATCTCTAAAGTAGGAAAGTGCTCAATCTCTCATACCAAGCCCTATGTGCCTGTTTCAATCCATACAATACCTTTTTTTAATTTAAAAATATGATTTAGGTATTTTGAATTTTCAAAACCTAGAGGTTATTTAATATAAACATGCTCTTGAATTACCCCATTTAAAAATACACTTTTAATATCCATTTGAAATAGTTTAAATCCTTTAAAACAGATAAATGCTAACAAAACCCTAATTGCTTCAAGTCTCGCTACAGGGGCAAAAGTCTCCTCAAAATCAATCCCTTCAATCTGATTATATCCCTTAGCAACCAATCTAGCCTTACTTTTAATCACAACTCCTGAGTCGTTCATTTTATTCTTAAATACCCACTTAGTTTCAACTGCACTTTGAACCTTTGGCATTGCAATTAATTCTCAAACAACATTTCTCACAAATTAATTTAATTCTTCTTGTATTACTAACATCCAAAATTCTTCCGAAAGTGCTTGATTTATATTTGTGGGTTCTATCATTGAAATAAAGGCTGAATGATTCACTTCTTTGCTTAGTCCACGCCTAGTCATAACACCCTCACTAGGTTCACCTAAAATTAATTCATTTCGGTAGTTTTTAGAAAATCTCAAATCTCAAGGCACCGGGTTTTCTAATTCCAAATTTTTTTTTCTAAATTAACTTTCTCAATCCTTTGGGAGTTAATTTTTATTTCATCCTCTTTCACATTTATCTTTTCCAAAATTCCAATTTTATTAAATACAACATGTGTGGTTTCCTTAATTACCAATGTTCTTTTGTTAAATACTCTATAAGATTTTTCAAAACTAGAGTATCTAAGAAAAATTCCCTTATCTGATTTTGAATCAAAATTTTCTAAGGCATATTTTCTATTATTATGTATGAACACCTTACATCCAAAAACATGTAAATGTGAAAAATTAGGTGTTCTCCCTTTAAGAAGCTCATATGATATTTTATTTAATTTCAATCTGATATTCACACTATTAAGAATATAACATGTAGTACTAACCGCTTCAGCCCAAAAAAAATTAGGAAGTGAATATTCTGCCAATATGGCTTGTGAAAGTTTGTTAGGGATGTTAGACCCTTATGAACTAGTCCTAAGGCTAACCAAAAGGGGTGAATTTGTATTTAAATAAAATCTTTCAACAATCAAAACATAAACCAAGATTCACTATAGAAATCAAAGTGTAGGAATTAAATGCAAAAATAATAAAGGAAAGAACACATTAGTTTTATAGTGGTTCGATCAAACCTTGACCTACATGCACTCCTCAAAGGCACCCTCCGAGTATTGCACTAAACTCAGTGTCTCTCCTTTAGCCCTCACAGCTAAGCGGAGAAGCCCTTATAAAATCACTTCCACCTTCCCCGGTGCGGCGGAGTAGCCGCGTACTTTGACACCAAAGAGATCTTCGTCTTCCCAAAACTTCCCTCAAGATAAGCCTTGAATCCGATGGTACTAAGGTGCAAGCTCACGAGAGCAATCGTGTGGAATCCCCCTCCACACTCCCTTGAAACCCCCTCCAAGGATATTCTCCCTTTCTCAAACTCCACCCTTTCCTCTCTCCCTTTCAAGCTCTTTCTTCAAGTTCCCTCCAAAAGAATGAAGCTACAATTGCTACCAAAGACACTCTTCATGAGAAAGAAAGAGGTCTTTAAATAGATTTGCAAAACTAATATTATTTTCTAGTCCGATATGAATATTGGTTTGGTCGATCAGTGTAAATTTTGCTCAACCAGTCAAGTCAGTTTGGGATGATTAGACAATTTTTAAGTTATATCATTCTGGCGATCCTACGATCGGCCCGGCCGATGTGATCTTGCAATCAACCTTAATTACTTTCCTTAAATACTAGATTATTTTAGGGAAAATTATGCTGGATTTGCCAAGTCGATGTCCGGGATGATGTCCAAAAATAAGTAATTCCTAAATAGATCTGGCGGCTATTCTTTCTGATTTGAGCCTATCATCCTGGCTAATACAAAATCATCCAGGATGATGTGCTTAATGACGGCTATCTTAATTAGGATGCCCTAATTAAGGCTTCTATTTTTTAACCAATCGTCGATGCCGATATAAATATCATCCCGAACGATGTTATCAAAAATAGTAAACTCTAGGAAACAATAAAAAATTCTCCTAAAGTGTGTGTGTGCAAGGTTACTTAGCATCAGGAACCACATTGTTTATAATAGACTCAAGAAAGAGAAAAAATACAAACGGATTCAGACTTAATCTATCCAATCTTGAGCTGGCTTGAGTTTCACTCGATCTTATGGACCTAAAAAGTTAGTAGACAAGACAATCGTAGAAAATCATGAATGTTTTCTATCATCAAAATTCTAATCCATGAAAATAGATCCGCAATAATCTCCCCCTTTTTGATGATGGAAAACATTACTGGTTGAATTTGTTAAAATCAAAAGATTTTCTCCTAATCTCCTCCTTACTAAAATAAAACTTTAAGAAAATAGGGGAAATCAAATTTTTTGTAAAAAAAAGATATAAATATAATAGTACGCTCTCCCCCTTTGACATTATCAAAAAGAGAAGGAGCACAAAAAAAAAAAAGAAAAAGTTACCTCGTATTTTATTTAAAACCTTAGTAAGGAATGAATTGACACCACATAATCTAGTAATAGTAAAAAATTTAAAAATTGATAATCTAAGCTCAAGTTCTTTTAAAGGCTCAAAAAACTTTTTAATCCAATATCTAAATCAAGAAATAAATTAGAAAAAGAAACACTAATTTTTTAAAACTCATTTCATAAAACACATCTAATAGAAAATTAATGCAAAAATTGGTGAATCAAGAATCATGATTTTCAAGATCAAGTATCAAAAATATCAAGGTGTTTCCTAAGCTTTAAGTAATATAGAAAAAGTAAGCATATTTTTTGTGGGCTCATTTTATGTCTCTTATCAGTTTTTGGTGTACTTTACACATCTTTTACTTTTTGATATACTGTGTATCTTTCTCAAGTTGATGTCATTGCGTATCTTTTGATTTGTCGTCATTGGTCTTTTTTTTTTATTTGGCATCATTGGCCATTTTTTTTGAATATGCTACATTTCTAAAATTTTAAAAATAAAAGTAAACCCATTATATTGACTCAATGAACTACTTGATTAAGAAAATTATGAGATAGATTCAACAACTTGCAAAAGATTCCTATGCGATAGATAAAATATAGGGAGATGAAAAAGTTTAGTTTCAAAATATAATTTAAAATACGATGAAGATTTTAAATCAAAAGTAGAATAACCTCTTTTAAGAAATAGAGATTGAGAGTAAAAAATATGAGTTTCGTTCCTTTGACTATTTTTAGAGAAGTCAACCACAACTTACATAAGAATTCAAAAAAAAAAAAAAAAGGAGGTAGATTTTTCATTTTTAATAATTTTTTTTTATTTTTTAATTTTTTTTAAAATAGAAAAGACTACATAGAAACAAAAAGTAAAAACAAAATAAAAAATTTTAACGAAAAAGAAAAGAAAGAAAAAAGAAGAGTGAAAATGAAAAAAATAAAAAATACAGAAAATACACAAAAACATACAAAACATGCAAACAAAGAAAAATAAAACACACAAAAAATGGTTTAAACATCATCTTTATAATTTGCTTAGCTTTACCTTTTTCTTTTCCAGGAAGAGTTCTCAAATTAGGGCACTGATTTTTCATATGTCCAAATTTCCTACATCCAAAGTAAATAACATCAGAAGTAATCATAACATTCTTACCATTTTTACCTTTATTCCATTTTTATTTATGCTTATGTTTATGTGAGTTTTTTTAATTTTTTTGATAAGTCATTGATTTCATCACCAACTAAGCCATTTTTCTCCATATTTTTTAGCATTTAGCACTATCATCTCTCCTACATCCAAAAGTCTTTGACCCAAACTTTGCTCGTAGGTAATGAGTGAGCCAATCAAATTATCAATAGAATATTCATTCAAATTTTTTGATTCACAAATAGCAACAAATTTAGCATTAAACTTATCAAGTAGATAACACAAAATTTTATTAACTTTTCAAAGTTTGAAAACTCTTTACCTAAAGCATGCAATGATGTCTCAATTTGAATAAACCTAGTATACATGTCTAAGATAGTCTCATAAGATTTCATGCAAAATAGTTCATAATCATGCATTAAAATATTCTACTTGGATTGCTTGATTTCACTAGTGCATTCGTATATGGTGTGTAATTTATCCCAAATTTCCTTACCAGTAGTTCTTGTGTAAATAAACATAAAGTTCTTAAAATTTAAGGCACAAAACAAACAGTTTAGTAATTTTGCATTCAATTGAGCATTGATTTATTCTTCCCTACTCCATTGATTAAAAGAAATATCAATTTTAATTCCATCTAAAATACATGACAATATATAATAACTAATTAAAATCATTTGCCACATTCAAAAATCAATTGATTGTAAAAAAGTAGACATGCTAATTTTCAAAAAATCAAATATAATATTTTAAAACAAAGGTGGTTTGGTGATTGAATAACCTTATGTAATATTATGATTATAAAAATTAGCTATGGATCAAAATTCAAAAGTTTTAAAAAATTTATTTTTATGAATCCCGCTCTGATATCATTTGAAAGTTTGTTAGGGATATTAGGCCCTTATGAACTAGTACCAAGGCCTAGCCAAAAGGGGTGAATTTGTATTTTAAATGAAATCTTTCAGCAATCAAAACACAAATTAAGATTCACCATAGAAATCAAAGTGTAAATTAAATGTGGAAATAGTAAATGAAAGAACACACCAGATTTTTAGTGGTTCGGTCAAACCTTGACCTACGTCCACTCCTCGGAGGCACCCTCCGAGTATTACACTAAACTTAGTGTCTCTTCTTTATCCCCCATAGCTAGGCGGAGAAGCCCTTACAAAATCACTTCCACCATCCCCGGTGTGGCGGAGTAGCCGGGTCTTTTGACATCAAAGACACTACAGAAAAAATGTCATTTTCCGGCAGACATTTTTGCTGGAAAATTGGCCAAAATCCATCGAAAATTAGCATTTCTGGCGAAAATATTTATGCCAGTTTGACATGCAACGAAAAAGGCCTTCCGGCGCATAATAATTTGCCAGAAACATTTCCAGCATATTTTTGGCAGATTTTTCACTGGAAAAATATTTTCGGCAGATTTTTTTTTGCGTCGGAAGTTCAAGAAAAATTAAAAAAAAAAATTACAAATTCTAAGCACTCGACCTGCCCGCAGCTTCGATTTTCGCTCAGCCCAAGCAGCCCATCAGGTCTGCACAGAGCCAGCGTGCCCAGGCGCCTAGGCGGTCAAGCCAACCTGCCCAACAGGACCCGCGTGGTCTCTACCTTCGGTAGGGTTCGAACCCCTCCCTACTCCCTGCGCGCGTGTTCTGCAGCCACCATCTACCATCTTGCCATCAATTAAAACCTGTAAAAAGAAGATACTTTATTTTATTTAAGTTATAACTATTACATATTAAAAGTAATAATTATTTTAAAAGTAAATTTTTTTAACGATAAAAGAAATAAAATTTAATTTAATAATAAATTATTAAATTTTTTTTAACTTAATTTAATAAAATAAATAATTATAAAATTATATTATAATTTAAGTTTTAATTTAAATCATTTAATTTTTTATTATTTAATTTATTTTATTATAAAGTAAGTTATTAAATTCAATAATTTAAGTTATTTTTTTTAAAATATAAAATATTTAATTTGACAATAAGTAATTAAAATAAAACTTAATTTTTTTAATTTTTGTTGGAAGCCTGCCAGAAATTCCTCCAAAAAAAAATTCGTTGGAAAAACAATAAAAAAATATGTCGGAAATTGGTTGAAAATTTTCCGTCGGAATTATGACGAATTTAATTCCGCCGGAAATTTTATCGGAAATGAGCTGTTTTCCTGTAGTGAGAGATCTTCTTCTTTCGAGAACTTACCTCAAGATAAGCCATGAATCTGAGGGTACTAATGTGAAAACTCGCTGGAGCAACCGTGTGGAATTCCCCTCCATACTCTTTTGAAACCCCCTCCAAGGATCTTCTCCCTCTCTCAAACTCTACCCTTTCCTCTCTCCCTTTCAAGCTCTCTCTTCAAGTTCCCTCCAAAAGAACGAAGCTAAAATGGCTGACAAAGACACTCTTCATGAGAAAGAAAGAGTTCTTTAAATATATTTGCAAAACCGACATTATCGTCCAGGCCGATCAGCATAAATTTTGCTTAATCAGTCAGGTCAGTTTGGGATGATTAGATAATTTTTAAGTCATATTGTCCCGACCGATCCTGCGATCGGCCCGACTGATGTGATCGTGCAATCAACCTTAATTATTTTCCTTAAATACTATACTAATTTAGGAAAAATTATGCTGGATCGGCCAGGCCGATGCCCTGGATGATGCCCGAGATGATGTCTAAAAAGATCTGATGTGCTTAATAACGGCTGCCTTAATAAGGATGCCCTAATTTGGGTTTCTATTTTTGAACCGATCATCTAGGCCAATATAAATATCTGTTAGGAAAGTTGCTATTTGCATATTTTACATTATTGCAACTTTTATAGTTTTGATGATTCCAAATATTATTGTTTTATGTGTTGTTATCTCCTAACATTGTTTGGAAGATTTGTTTTTGCTCTTGTGTGTACTAATATTTCAGGAAAATCGAACCCCAGACTACGAAGACTTCAAATCAGATTCAACATGAGATACTTTGTGAATTTGAAGCTTGTACTTTTTATTTGAATTAAATTTGAGAGGGAGTGATTGTAATTGAGTAAATAAATATACACACACTTAAAGGAGATCTTGAAAAAGTTTTTGTACTGATCGTACGGGACGAACATTGTTCGTACGGGACGATCAGATCAGTTATCTCCTTGTAAGAGCAATAGAACGGACAGGAACTGAACTGGAAAATTTTTCTAAGGACTGATCGTCCAGACGAAATCATTTTTCGTCCCAAGACGATGGGTTCTCTGTAAAATTTTCGTCCAGACGAAGTGCAGTTCGTCCAGGACGATGGGAACCGACTATGGCAATTTCTGGCAATGTTCTGCAGTTTTCGGAACCAACTTTTGATATAACTGTTCGTACCGGACGAAATTTTTCGTACCGGGACGAACCAATTTCGTCCAGGACGAAATTGGTTCATACAGATGAACAAATGGTTCGTACGGGACGATCCGGTGCGCAGAAAAACATGTTTTTAGCAGTTTTTTGAGCGGGTTTTCATGTCCTTTCTATATAAGGAGTCCTAGAAACTATTACAAGTGCCTTTGAAGTTGTTTTCTCTTGAGAGGGGTCATTGAGTGTGAGAGTTTGGGAGAGATTGTAAGAGTGAAGAGTGAGAGATCAAGTGAGGGGTTTGTGAGGGATTCACAAGGTTACTTGAAGAAGAAGATCTCTTTGTTTCTTCCCATCTCCTTTGAAGGCTCTCAAGTGAAGTTCAACAACATCGGTCCGGTTCTCTGCCGACACTTGGAGAGTGTAAAAGGACGACAAAGTGTATCTTTGACAACTATTGTTTCTTCGTTCTTTGGGAGAAAACTAGAAGAGAGAACTTGAAAGGGAGAGAGGAAAGGGTGGAGTTTGAGAGGGAGAAGATCCTTGGAGGGGATTTAAAGGGAGTGTGAAGGGGATATTCACACGGTTGCTCCGGCGAACTTGCACTTCAGTACCATCGGATTCAAGGGTCGTCTTGAGGGATGTTTTGGCGAGAAGAAGATCTCTTTGGTGTCAAAGAACCCGGCTACTCCGCCGCACCGGGGAAGGTGAAAGTGATTTTGTACAGGCTTCTCCGCCTTGCTTTGGGGGAAAAAGGAGAGTCACTTTGTGGTATTAGTGCAATACTCGGAGGGTGCCTCCGGGGAGTGGACGTAGGTCAAGGTTTGACCGAACCACTATAAATCTGGTGTGTTCTTTCTTATTTTTCTTCCGCATTTAATTTCATTGCAAGTTGTTTACTCTGGTTGAAAAGTTTATTTTTTAAACTTTAAATTTAACTTGCATTAATAATTAAAAAGGTTTCTAAAAATCCAAGAGTAGAAGTATAATTTTTAAATTACCAATTCACCCCCCCTCTTGGTTAGCCTTGGGACATTTAGTTAGGCTTAACATCCTAATTACTAGATCCAACAATATCATCCTAGACGATGTTACTAAAAATAGTAAACTCTATAAAACAATAAAAAATTCTCCCAATATGTGTGTGTGTAAGGTTACTTAGCATCAAAAACCACATTATTTACAATAGACTCAAGAAAGAGAAAAAATACAAATTGACTCATACTTAATCTACCCAATCTTGACCTGGCTTGAGTTTCACTCAATCTTATGGACCTGAAAAGTTAGTAGTTAAGGCAGTCATAAAAAAATCATGAATGTTTGCTATCTTCAAAATTCTAATCCATGAAAATAGATCTGTAATAGCTTGAGCAACTTCTATTAATATTCTATTCTTTCTTTCAACTACCCCATTCTGTTGAGGGGTTCTAGGTGCAAAAAAATATTCAATTCTTTTCTCTTTATAAAAATCATCAAAATTTTCATTTTCAAATTTACCACTGTGATCACTTTGGATTATTAAAATCTTACATTCTAGTTTCCTGTGAATCTAAGTTGAAAAGTCCTTAAAGTCCTCAAATGATTCACTCTTATGATATAAGAATTTAACCTATCTGAATCTTATAAAATAATCTATAATCACAAATCAGTATACCTTTCCTCATAGGCTTATAGTTCCAACTGGTCCAAAAAGATTCATATGTAAAATCTTCAAATGTTTACTAGTTCTAAGATCCTTATTGAACTCAAAAGAGGACTTCACCTATTTTCCTAATTGACATGCATTGCAAAGGTGATTCTTAGTAAAGTCTAGTTTTGGTATATCTCTCACTAAGTTATTTTGGATAATCCTCCTAAGATTTTTCATGCTAGAGTGACAAAGTCTCTTATGCCATAACCATGATTCATCAAAAATAGTTTTCAAGCAAAAAGCATTAGGAGATTTGATATAATTTAAATCTAGCATATAAATATTGTTTACCCTTAATTCATACAAAATATCATTTCTATTTAGGCTTAATATACAACTAGTAGGAAAAAATTTATTAATGTATCATTCATCACATAGATAGCTAATACTCAAAAGATTATGTTTTAAGCCTTCTACAAGTAGCACATTTTTAAGAAATTTTTTTTGCAAGTTACCAATCATACATATTCCAACCACCTTCCTAGTCGTGTTATCTCCAAGTGGAACACTGCCTCCACTTATGGCTTTGAGTGATATAAATTGCTTAGTATCTCCAGTCATATGCTTTGAGCAACCACTGTCGAGGTACAAAATGCTCTCACTAGGCCTTGTATGAGAGCGTTCCTACAAAAACTATCAAATGTTAGACCTGTGAACCCAAATAAGTTAGGGTTCTCCTTTTGGAAAATTAAAAATAGATGCATGAATGATATGTATAGGTTTATGCATATTAGGTTTTCACACTAAATGAATTTTCTTATCTAAAGTACAGGTGTGTGCTCTATGTCCAAACATGCTACAAGAATAACATTAAACTCCAAGAAATGGATTTCTCAGTCTTCTATAGTTACTTTATCTCTTCCTAGGTTGTAAAAATTTTGGATACAAAATAAGATTTGTAAAATCTTCAAGTGTTGGTGGTTTCCTATTTTCCTCAAGAGCTTTTACTTCTAATTTAAGAAATGTGTTTAAATCGTTTAACACATTATTACTATAGTTAAATAATGCTCTTTATTTTTTGATTCATCCTTAAAAATTTTTAATTTTTTTTCTAATTGAGCATACGTTGATTTTAAGATCTCATTCTCCTTATTCAAGTTATCAAATTCATCAAGTAAGATCATATTGTTATTATCTATCAATCCATGATATTTCCTAAGGATTTCGTATTCTCTCTGTAGTTCTTATAATTCTATATTCAAACTAGCATATATTTTCTTAAACTTTCTAAATGCGTCATGAATCCTTTTAGAAACTTCTATCAGTTCAACATAGGTTAAGTCACATATCTCTTCTTGATCTAACTAATCAAGATTACCGGTCATTAAGCATAAGTTGGTGACTTCCTCCTCCTTTTTAGTTTTTGATGAATCTGAAGCCGAGTTCGCCCAAAAAACGCTTTGGAATCTCTTCTTGCCCTTCTTCACATTTGATTTCTCCTCTGCCTTTTCCTTGTTAGGAGTGGCTTTTAGGTTAGGATAGTCTGACTTTATATATCCAGGTTTCCTGCACTCATAGCAAATCACATTATTAGAAACTTTAACATTCCTATTGAACTTACCTCTATTCCACTATTGGCGTCTCCTCTGCTTCCTTTTAGGAAAGCTCATAAATTGTCTAGTCATTAAAGCTATGTTTTCCTCATCCTTAAGTTGTGATAGATCACTCTTCGACTGCTCCATTTTCAGTCCAATAGTCTTCTCCTTTCACTGTTCACCTGCTTCAACATTCCTTTGACTCACTCCTTGCTCGTAGGCAATTAGTGAATAGAGAAGATTATCATTAAGTAAAAATTCAAATCTTTAGATTCTATAATTGTAGTTATTTTAGCATCATATGTGGTAGGCAAATAATGAAGAATCTTATTAACCATTTTAGCATTTGTTAATTCCCTACCCAATGCATGTAAAGAAGTGACAATTTGAGTAAATATTGTATACATTTTAGAAATGGATTCATTTAGTTTCATACGAAATAATTAATAATTATGTAACAAGATGTTCAATCTATATTGCTTTACTTCATTTGTCCCTTCATAAGTAATACATAGTCTTTCCCATATGTCCTTTCAAGTTTTGTAAGTGGAAACTTGCATGTAGTCTTCTGACTTAAGTGCACAAAAGAAATTATTTAAATATTTTGCATTTCAATGTTCTTCTCCTTTCACTGTTCACCTGCATCAACCTTCCTTTGACTCACTCTTTGCTTTTAGGCAATTAGGTAACCAAGAAGATTATCATTAAGTAAACATTCAAATCTTTAGATTCTTTAATTATAGTTATTTTAGCATCATATGTAGTAGGCAAACAATGAAAAATCTTATTAATCATTTCAACGTTCGTTAGTTCCCTACCCAATGCATGTAAAGAAGTGTAATTTGAGTAAATATTATATACATTTCAGAAATGGATTCATTTGTTTTAATGTGAAACAATTCATAATTACATAATAAGATGTCCAGTCTATATTGCTTTACTTCATTTGTCCCTTCATAGGTAATACAGAGTCTATCCCATATGTCCTTTCAAGTTTTGTAAGTGGAAACCTGCATGTAGTTTTCTGACTTAAGTTCAGAAAAAAATTATTTAAACATTTTACATTTAACTGTGTTAAGTCACATTGTTCTATAGTCCATTCAAAAAAAGGTGTTTTAACTCTAATATAATAAACTAATCTAGTTGGTTTTATATACCCTTCTTGAACAAAGATTCACATATGATAACCTAGTGGCTGTAAAAAAATAAATATGCATGTTTTTCAAAAATTGAAACTGATGTTATCAAATAAAGGAGGTCTAGTGATCGAATACCCTTCAGGTGTGTTTCAATTTCTAAAAGTAACCATACTCGTTTATCAAAAAGTAGTCTAAAATTATGATTTTGAAACAAAGCTATAATACCATTTGTTGATTCTTGTTGAATCTTGATAAAGTTATTAAACCTAAGCTAATGTCCTAAGACTAACCAAGAGAGGGGTGAATTGGTACTTTTAAAAATTCTCTTGGATTTTAAAAGTGAAATTGGTTGATTCACAAAGCAAGTTAATTAAAGTTTTTAAAATGAAACTTTTCAACCATGAAAAAATAACTTGCAGTAAATAAAATGTTGAATTTAAAAATATAAAGATTTATAGTGGTTCGATCAAGCACATGTTGCATCCACTCTCTAAAGACTCCCTCTTCAGGTATTGCACTATTACCAAAGTGTCTCGTGTCTCTCTTTTTTCCCCCACAGTAAGGCAGAGAAGCCTTTACAAAAATTTTCTTCAACCAATCCCCAGTGCAGTAGAGAACCGTCATCCTTTCACAACCTCTAAGTGTAGATAGAGAATCTTTGTCCTTTCATACCCTCCAAGTGTAGGCAGAGTACTATCAGCTATTCACACTCTCCAAGTATAGGCAGAGAACCTTCATCCTTTCACACCCTCCAAGTGTCGACTGAGAACTGTTAAGAGAGATGCTATTTGGATGTTTTACATTCTTGCAACTTATATAGTTTTGATGATTCCAAATATTATTATTTTATATATAGTTATCTCCTAACATTTGTTTTGAAAGATTTGTTTTTGCTCTTGTGTGTACTAACATTTCAGAAAAACTGAACTCCAAACTACTATAGACTTCAAATCAAATTCAGCATGAGATATCTTATATTTTGAAGCTTATAATTTTTGTATGAATTAAGTTTGAGAGGGAGTGATTGTAATTGAGTGAATAAACACACACACACACACACACACACACACACACACACTTGAGGAGATCTTAATAATTTTGTACTGATCGTAAGGGACGAATATAATTTGTACGGGACGACCATGTCAGTTATCTCCTTGTAAGAGCAATTGAACGAACAGTTTTTGGAGAAATTTTTTTTAAGTCTTGATCGTCCAAGACAAAATTATTTTCATCCCAGGACGAGTTAGGCTCTGTAAAAATTTTGTCCAGACAAAATTATAATCGTACCAGGATGAGTTGGGCTCTGTAAAAGTTTCTTCCAGACGAAATTATAATCATCCTCAAACGAGTTGGGCTCTGTAAAATTTTCATCCAGACGACATTTATAATCTTGCATGGATTAGTTACTCTCTATAATTATTTCGTCTAGATGAAATCCTGTTCATCCCAGGACGGTGGAAACCGACTTAAGAAACTTGGTTACATCCTGTAGTTATTTGGGAACTGACCTATGAAATAACTTTTCATCCGGACGAACCTAGTTCGTATGGAATGATGATCGTGTACGAACATAGTTCGTACCAATATTCATTAGGATCATTTCCGACACTTTAAGTAAAATCACCTAGGACTATCAATGATCGTACGAGATGATCCATTTCGTGTTGACTTGAAAATTTATCATTTTTGGACAGTTTTTCTTGTCTCTTCTATATATAGTCCAATTTAGACTGCCACCAAATCTTTTTGCCCATTGATCTTCGTGCCTATTGAAAGAAGAGTCAAGGAGAGAGTGTGAGAGAGTGTTTGAAGAAGGATTCTTGCTATTGGAGCGTAAAGGCTTCACTTGGAGTTTAAAGGTAAGAATCTTTATTTAGAATTATGATTACTTCACTCTTTTCTTTCTTCCTTTTAGATTTATGGTGAGGAGATCTGTCAAGAAGATCCGGTTCTCTGCCAACACTTGGAGAGTGTGAATAGAAGAAGGGTTCTCTGCCCACACTAGGAGAGTTTGAACAGCCGAAGGGTTCTTTGCCCACACTAGGAGAGTGTGAACAGCCGAAGGGTTCTCTGCCCACACTAAAAGAGTGTGAAAGGATGAACGATTCTCTGCCAACATTGGGGATAGTGTAAAAGGATGTCGGTTCTCTGCCGCACTGGGTAGTGGTGTAAAGAGTTTGTTGTAAAGGCTTCTCCGCCTTGCTGTGGGTACAAAAGAAGAGATACTATTGGTATTAGTGCAATTCACGGAGGGTGCCTCCTGGGAGTGGATGTAGGTCTGATTTTGACCGAACCACTATAAATCTTGTGTCTTTTATTCTTTACTATTTTTTATTTTCTTCTTTTTCTATTTAAAAAAATTGTGGTTAAAAAACTATTTCTAAAAATTTATTAAAGTTTACTTTTGTTTCAAAATATTTAAAAGAGGGATAAATTTTTAAAATACCAATTCACCCCCCCTCTTGGATAGCCTTGGGACATAAGCTTAGGTTTAACAACCTAATTCATAGTGAACGAGCTTCAACAAGTGGTATCAGAGCTTTGTTTCAAAATTATAAGTTTAGACTACTTTTTGATTAACGTAGTTGGCTACTTTTGGAAGCCGAAATACACCTGAGGGTTACTCTATAACTAGACCTCTACTGTTTGACAATATACATTTTGATTTTTGAAAAACACGCATGTCTACTTTTTGCAGTCACTTGATTATCATATGTGAATTTTAGTCTAGGAAGGATATACAAAACCAACTAGATTAGTTGACGGAGTTAGAGTTGAAACACCTTTCGCAGACTGGATAATAGAAGAATGTGACTTAGCACAACTAAATGCCAAATGCTTGAATAATTTCTTTTGTACTTTAAAATCAGAAGACTATATGCGGGTTTCCACTTACAAAAGTGGAAAGGACATATGTGATAGATTTTATATAACATATGAGGGGACTAATGAGGTTAAGCAATCTAGACTTAATATCTTGTTACATGATTATGAATTATTTCGCATAAAACCTGATGAATCCATTTCTGATATGTACACAAGATTCATACAAATAGTCACCTCTTTACATGCATTGGGTAGGAAACTAACAAATGCTGAAATGGTTAATATGATTCTTCATTGTTTGCCTACTGCATATGATGCTAAAATTACTGCAATTACAGAGTCTAAAGATTTAAACATTTATTTTATTGACAATCTTCTTAGTTCGCTAATTGCTTACGAGCAAGGAGTTAGCTAAAAAAAGATTGATGCAGGTGAACCACGAATGGAGAAGAATATAGCACTAAAAGTGAAAGAGTCTGAGAGTGAATACTCACAACATGAGGATGAAGACGACATCGCATTGATGACTAGACAGTTCAGAAGCTTTTTGAAGATAATGCATAAGAGACAACAGTAATGGAATATAGGTAAAATTAATAGAAATGGCAATGTTTCAAATGATGTGATTTGCTATGAGTGCAAGAAACCTGGTCATATCAAGACTGATTGCCCAAAACTCAAAGCCACTCCTAGCAAGAAGAAGGTAGAGGAGAAACCAATTGTGAAGAAGCTTCAAAGAGCTTTCTAGGTGGACTCAGTTTCAGATTCATTAGAGACTGAAAAGGAAGAAGCAGTCACTAATCTTTTCTAAATGGCAGATAATCTTGATCAGTCAGATCAAAAAGAGGGCCACTCTCACACAAGATCTCGTGAGAGCATATGGTACATGTACAGCAGATGTTCAAAGCATATGACTGGAGATACTACTCAATTCATAACACTGGAAGCCAGGAGTGGAGGCAAGGTTACACTTGGAGATAACACCATAAAGAAAGTGGTTGGATCAGGTATGATTGTAAATCTTAAGAACTTTTTTGTAGATAATGTGTTATTGGTTGAAGACTTAAAGCATAATTTATTAAGTATAAGTCAGCTTTGTGATAAAGGTTATTGTGTAAATTTTTTTCCTATTAGCTGCATATTAAGCCAAAATGGAAAAGATGTTTTGAATGTAAAAAGGGTTAACAATGTTTATATGCTAGATTTGAACTGCATTCAATCTCCTACTCCTTTTTATTTGAAAATAGTATCAGATGAGTCATGGCTTTGGCATAGGAGACTTTTTCATTCTAGCATGAAAAACCTTAGGAGAATTACCCAAAAGAACTTAGTGAGAGATATACCTAAACTAGACTTTACTAAGGACTACCTTTGTGATGCATGTCAAATAGGAAAGCAAGTGAAGTCATATTTTCAGTCCAATAAGGATCTTAGAACTAGTAAACCATTGGAGATTTTGCATATGGATCTTTTTGGACCAGTTAGAACTATTAGTCTAGGAGGAAAGGTATACGAATTTGCGATTGTGGATGATTACTCAAGATTCATATGGGTTAGATTTCTATTTCATAAGAGTGAATCATTTGAGAAATTTAGAAATTTTTTGACTTGGATTCAAAGAAAACTAGGGTGTGAAATTATTTCTATAGAAAGTGATCATGGATGAGAATTTGAGAATGAGAAATTTGAGGAATTTTGTAAGGAGAAAAGAATTGATCACAACTTTTATGCACCTAGAACCCCTCAGCAGAATGGGGTAGTCGAAAGGAAAAATAGAACATTAATAGAAGCCAACCGAGCAATGTTGGCAGAATATTCACTTCCTAAATATTTTTGGGCTGAGGCGGTTAGCACTGCATGTTATGTTCTAAACAGGGTGAATGTGAGATCAAAATTAAATAAAACACCCTATAAGTTGCTAAAAGGAAGAACACCTAATTTATCTCATTTGTATGTTTTTGGTTGCAAGGTGTTCATTCATAACAATAGAAAATTTGCCTTAGGAAAATTTGATCCAAAATCAGATGAAGGAATTTTTGTTGGAAACTCAAATGTTAGAAAATCTTATAGGGTATTCATTAAAAGAACTTTGGTAATTGAGGAGACCACACATGTTGTATTTGATGAATATAGAAATATGAAAAAGCCAAATGTTGAAGAAGATGAAATTGAGATTAACTCCCAAAAGATTGATAAGATGAATTTGAAAGAAAATTTGAAAATAGAAAATCCTTTGCCTAGAGATTTGAGATTTTCTAAAAACCACCCAAGGGAATTGATTATAGGTGAACCAAGTGAGGGTGTAAGGACTAGGCGTGGATTAAATAAAGAAGTCAATCATTCAGACTTTATTTCAACTATAGAACCCACCAATATTAATCAAGCACTTTGTGATGAATTTTGGATTTTGGCCATGCAAGAAAAGTTGAATCAATTTATAAGAAATAAAGTTTGGGAATTAACTACAAGGCCAAAGGATCAAAGTATAGTTGGATCTAAGTGGGTATTAAAAAACAAAATGGATGACTCAGGAGTAGTCATTAGAAATAAGGCTAGGTTTGTAGCTAAGGGGTATAATCAGATTGAAGGAAATGATTTTGAGGAGACTTTTGCCCCTGTAGCTAGGCTTGAAGCAATTAGGGTTTTGCTAGCCTTTTCCTATTTTAGAGGATTTAAATTGTATAAAATGGATGTCAAAAGTGTCTTTTTAAATGGAGTAATTCAAGAGGATGTTTTTGTAGAACAACCTTTAGGTTTTGAAAATTCTAAATACCCCAAATCATGTTTTCAAGTTGAAAAAGATATTATATGGATTGAAATAGGCACCTAGGGCTTGGTATGAGAGGTTGAGCACCTTCCTACTTGAAAGATCTTCTGAAAAAGGAAGTGTGGATATAACTCTCTTTTTGAAGAAATGTGGAAAGGATATACTCATTATTCAAATTTATGTGGATGATATTATTTTTGGATCTTCAAATAAAAATCTTTATGATGATTTTTCTAAAATAATGAGTAGTGAATTTGAGATAAGTCTAATGGGAGATTTGAGTTACTTTCTAGGATTTAGCATTAAGCAAATTGAGGAAGGTACATTTCTTAGTCAATCAAATTATGTTAAGGACATTCTCAAAAAGTATGAAATGGACAATGCTAAACCTGTTAGTACACCAATGAGTTCCTTAGTTCAGTTGGATAAAGACCCTAAGGGAAAATCTATTGATCAAAAGAAATTTAGAGGGATAATTGAATCTTTACTTTACTTGACAGCTAGCCGCCCCGATATCATGTTTAGTGTCTGTTTGTGTGCTAGATTTCAATCAGATCCAAAAGAATCACATTTGACAGCAGTGAAAAGGATTTTAAGATATATGTAAGGAACTTAGAACTTAGGAATTTGGTATTCTAAGTTTAGCTCTTCATTTGAAATAATTGGTTATTCAGATTCTGACTTTGCAGGCTGTAGGGTGGATATGAAAAGCACTTCTGGAACATATCAATTCATTGGAAATTCACTAGTGTCTTGGTCCAGTAGAAAACAAATTCAGTAGCCCTATCTACTGCTGAAGCTGAATATCATTAGGAAATTATGTGGCACAAGTACTTTGGTTGAAACAACAGTTGATTGATTTAGGATTGACTATAGGCACTATACCAATTTATTGTGATAATGCTAGTGATATTTGCATTTCTAAAAATCCTATTCAACATTCAAGAACCAAAAAATAGACATAAGACATCATTTCATAAGGGATCATGTATCCAAGGGAGAAATTTAACTCATTCATGTTACAACTAAAAATCAACTTGCAAACATTTTTACAAAACCTTTAGCCTTTGATACTTTCAGTGCATTAAGAACAATGCTTGGTGTAATTAATTTAAATGCTTAAATAAAAATGTTTTCTGCAACATTGATGTTCGTTTTATAGTTAATGTTTTTTTTAATGTTCGTTATGAGTTTTTGATCTTATTTTTGTATGATTTTTTTGAGTCTGTATTTTATTGTTGTACATGGTGTTTTTGATGTGTTTTTTGAATTTTAGTTTTGTTTGTGTGCAAAATCAAAATTTTTTTAAGTGAAAATCATCCGGGATGAAAAATTTTTGTACGGGACGATTTGTGTAATGTGTCAAAGTGTCAGATTTTAAACCATTTGCATGCAGTTTTCAGTCTTTAATGGTCACTTCATCTGGACGATCGTTATGATCGTACCGGATGATTTGTTTTTCAATCGGCGGGACGAATGAATGAAGTAGTTGAATGGATGATGTAGTTTTTAATTTTTTGATCGTACATACAAACTTTAGTTTATCCGGACGAACACATGTCGGTTCAATATAGGGGGCGGTTTTAACTGCCTTAAAAATGATCATCAATACCGATCATCCCGGGATGGACACGTATTCCTCTGTACGATTGGTCTGGTCAAAAGTCTGTACGAAAGGACACTTCGTAAGTCGCATTGATTATAAAAAGCCATTTCATTCTGGTCGTATTGGACCATCTGTACGAAATATTTTTGTACGGGACGAACAAATATCGTACGAAACAAAATTTTTTCGTCTGGTACGAACATGTCAATTTCAATAAATAGGCGGGCTTTTTAGATCAATAGTCACACTCTTAACATTACTTTCAATCCCTTTTGTATTTTAGATCTTTTACATATGGCAAGTTCTAGCAAGCGGCAAATGGTTCTAGCGAAGAAACCTCATAGGAATTCATCCGAGAACTTTATTTCCAAAGAAAATGAGAATTCTTTTCCTAGGTTTTCTTCAGCCAAAATCACCCCCTCCAGAATCCTAATGCAAGATGAAATTACCTTTCAGGTGATGCATTTATTTGCTTCGACACAGTTTCATTTTATCCTTACCCTCATCCACCGCTATAATAAAGAAACATTTCAGTACTTTCTTGCCAACATGTCCTTCAATTCTGACCACTCTATAATTCGTTCCTTTGTTTTCAAACAAATAGTTGAAATCACAAAGCATGACTTAGGAGCATTTTTAAACTTAAGAACTGATGGAGATAAAGCCCATAATTTAATCACCAATGATCAATATAAATGGTATGAAATCAATAGGGTGATTAGAGGAAATGATTTAGATGAGTATGTGGCTAGGGTATCAGGTCTTGTCAGAAATGCACGACTCATTCAGCATGTTCTTAGAGCTTCAATCATTCCAAAAGCTGGTGATAGAGTCAATATAACCCATCTTCTTTCCATGGTGACCTTCTTAATCATGAGCAATAAACCTATAGATGAAGCCCAACTTATTCTTGACTATCTTTATGGGCTTTCTGAAATTGGCCATGCAGAACAGAAAAGAAAGAGGAATATTGCCTTAGGACACTTAGTTAACTATGTTCTAGAGAAGAAATACAACTTGTTTCATCATGATCAAGAATATGAAGAACTGATCTACTACAATGACGGATCATTTAGATCGGTCTTCAAGGAAGAATCAGGTAAAGCACATGTCATAAGTGATACAGAGGAAGAGCCAGAAGGTGCACTTGATCCCGCTAATGAACCAAATTATCAGGATTTGGTTCAAAGATTTGTTCGACTAGAGACTCATTTTAATCAACGCTTTGATCAAATTGAGGCTCATCTTCAGCAGCAGTATGCTCAATATCAACATGACATGGGTTTTTTGAGGGAGCAAATGAATGACATCAGTACCAATGTACTTATGATGAGTATATATTTTAACATCTTTGGTGTTGCATCTCATCCTCCTCCTCCAGATCAGGGTCCATCTCAGTGACAGTTGCATTTGCTTTTATGTGTTTTTTATGTAGTTTGTGTGCTTATTATTATTTTTAGGAAGTTTGATGTATATTTTTTTGATGTTTTTATATTGATATCTTGAGTTAAATTGTATTTTCATCACATTGATATCAATATATGATCTTGTGTTTTTGGCCTTACTATTTTTGAAATGTGTGATAGCATTATGAAAATCATTAGATTCTTAATCTTAATAGTGCTATATCTTGAATTATAAGTTAAAATTAAATTCATTAGAAAATTAATTTTTTCTAAATTTAAGTTTTGCTTATAACTTGATGTTATTAAGATTATCAATCCATGTCTCTTATTTAAACTACATTATTGCTAATACTATTATTGCAAGTGTGATGCTTTTCTTATTTTGTATTTCACTTATCAATTAATATTTATGCACTTAGAAAGATTTGAAATTTTAGATTATTATTTTTGGAAAGAATACGATTACTCTTGAAAATTTTAAAAATGTACAAAAATCAAAAGTAATGCACAAAGGTTCGCAATGTAAAAAATAGGCACAAAATAAGCCCAAAGTGAAAAGATGCACAAAAATATGCCAAAATTTTGAAAAAGATGCGCAAAGTGCCATATGTGGTAGTTATTTCTATCCAAACTCTTTTAATCTCTTAATTCAAATTGATCTTATGTTCATTTATATTTCATATTGAAATTTGAAATATACAATTTTTTATTCATCCTTCTTATAATGATTCTCTATATTAATGTCTAAATTGAACCATGCTTTTGATAAATTCTTTTTATTATCTAAGTTATATCTCTTCTTAAATTATATGAATTTTTATGATTTTCCTAATTTTTAATTTTATTTGCATAACTTATCTAAATCACTTTCAAGATTAAATTATCAATTGCTTTTCATATATGTGCTTACATTTCAAGTTTTTTTTCTTTTTCACTTTTTGCTGTTGTCAAAAAGGGGGAGAAATTGTTTGTTCACATTCATATCATTTTATTTTGTTTGTTCGTTCGAATCTTTTTTTTTGTGTAATTGTTTTGTTTTTTTTCTATAAAATTTTGAAAAAGAAAAATTTTGATTCAATGACTCCTTATTTTCATGGGTTTATCAATTCAGGGGGAGTTTAGGAGATTCTTAGAATTTAAAATTCTACAAACAATAATTGTTTTGCCATCATAAAAAAGGAGGAGATTGTTAAGAGAGTTGTTATTTGCATGTTTTACATACTTGCAACTTATATAGTTTTGATGATTCCAAATATTATTGTTTTATGTGTAGTTATCTCCTAATATTTTTTTTGGAAGATTTGTTTTTGCTCTTTTGTGTACTAACATTTCAGGAAAATTGAACTCCAAATTAATGAAGACTTCAAATCAAATTCAGCATGAGATATCTTCTATTTTGAAGCTTATAATTTTTGTATGAATTAAGTTTGAGAGGGAGTGATTGTAATTGAGTTAATAAACACACACACACACACACACACACACACACACACACTTGAGGAGATCTTAAAAATCTTGTACTGATCGTACGGGATGAATATAATTTGTACGGGATGATCAGGTCAGTTATCTCCTTGTAAAAGCAATGGAAAGAACAAATTTTTGGAGAATTTTTTGTCTAGACGACATTTATAATCATGCCTGGACGAGTTACTCTCTGTAAACATTTCATCCAGATGAAATCCTGTTCATCCCAGGACGATGGAAACTGACTTAAGAAAGTTGGTTACATCTTATAGTTATTTGGGAACCGACCTATGAAATAACTGTTCGTCCGGACAAACCTAGTTCGTACGGGACGATGATCGTGTTCGAACATAGTTCGTACCAATATTCATTAGGATCATTTTTGACACTTTAAGTAAAATTTTCCAGGACGATCAACGATCGTACGGGATGATCCATTTCGTGTTGACTTGAAAATTTGTAGTTTTTGGTCGGTTTTTCTTGTCTCTTCTATATATAGTCCAATTTAGACTACCACCAAATTTTTTTGCCCATTGATCTTTGTGCCTATTGAAAGAAGAGTCAATGAGAGAGTGTGAGAGAGTGTTTGAAGAAGGATTCTTGCTATTGGAGCTTGAAGGCTTCACTTGGAGTTTAAAGGTAAGAATCTTTGATTTTGAATTATAATTACTTCACTCTTTTCTTTCTTCATTCTTGATTTCTTGTGAGGAGATCTGTCACGAAGATTCAGTTCTATGCAGACACTTGGAGAGTGAATAGATAAAGGGTTCTCTACCCACAATAGAAGAGTGTGAAAAGCCAAAGGGTTCTCTACCCACACTAGGAGAGTGTGAACAGCCGAAGGATTCTTTGTCTACACTAGGAGAGTGTGAAAGGACGAACGGTTCTTTGCCAACACTGGGGATAGTGTAAAAGGATGTTGATTCTCTGTCGCACCTGGTAGTGGTGGAAAGAGTTTGTTGTAAAGGCTTCTTTGCCTTGCTTTGGGTGCAAAAGGAGAGACACTATTGGTATTAGTGCAATACTTGGAGGGTGCCTCCGGGGAGTGGATGTAGGTCTAGTTTTGACCGAACCGCTATAAATCTTGTGTCTTTTATTCTTTACTGCTTTTTATTTTTTGCTTTTTCTATTTTAAAAATTGTGGTTGAAAAACTATTTCTAAAAATTCATTAAAGTTTACTTTCGATTCAAAATATTCAAAAGAGGGATAAATTTTTAAAATACCAATTCACCCCCCTCTTGGATAGCCTTGGGACATAAGCTTAGGTTTAACAACCTAATTCATAGTGAACGAGTTTCAACAAGAACTATCATCTTTTCATACTCTTTAAGTGTTGGTAGAGAACTGACATCCTTTTTCACCCTCCTGGTGAAGACAGAGAACCTATCTCCTTTCACACCCTCCAAGTGTCAGTAGAGAACTATCATCCTTTCACACCCTCCCCGATGTCGGTAGAGTACCAAATCTTATCCAAAGATCTTCTTACAAGCAATTTAGAAAGACAAGAGGAAGAGTGATAATCATAATTATAATATATCCTTACCTTTGAGTAATGTTGTGAACCCTTCACACTCCACTTGTAAGAAATCTCTCAAACACTATCTCCTTCAATTGCCCTTGAAAAATCATGTAGATAAGACTCTCTCACGTCAGTCTTAGTGGACCTTTTATATAAAAGACATGAAAAACTATTCAAAAAATTGAAAATTTTAATTTAGAGCATACACGATCGTACAGTACGATCGTATGTTCGTACGTATGAATAGTTCAAATACAAATGTGTACGAACATATTATGTATTGGTACAAAGTCATTTCGTATGCGATCATTGTCCGGTATGAACTAAGTTCATCTGGGATTAACAGTTAAAAAATTAAATTTTATTTGTACAAAATGTCAAGACAAAATGAGCGAGAATAGAATAGAGACGTTCGTCCTAGTATGAACATAAATATCATCCTGTACAATCTTCTTATGAGGACAAAATAGAGGCGTTCTTTCCTACACGAAATTAAATATCGTCCCGTGCAATCTTCATCCGAGGACAAAATAGAGGCGTTCATCCCTATATGAAATTAAATTTGATGTATCATCATCCGAGGAAAAAATAGAGGTGTTCGTCTCTATATGAAATTAAATATTATCCCGTATGAACCATACTTAGAAAAAATAATTTCATTTCTATTCGTTCCATTGCTCATTGGGGAAAAATAACTGATCAGATCGTTTCGTACAATGTGAAATCATATAATATAATCAATTTAAAAAATATGAATTTTAAACTCTCCCCCGGTGTGTGTGTGTGCTCAGTTACTCAATTATAATCACACCCTCTCAGACATAATAAAATGGAAAATACATACTTCAACTGCAATAAACTCTAAACTGATTTTGATTTGAAGTCTTCAAAAATCCAGAGTATGATTTTCCTGAAATGTTAGTACACACAAGATCAAAACAATTCTTCCAAAATATGTTAGGAGAAATAATAATCAAAGAAATAATATTTGGAATCATAAAAAATATACAACTTGTAAGACTATCAAACATGCAAAACTAAGAAGTAATTATCTCAAAATGTTATAGAATTCTTTGAGACTTTTGTCAGTAAATTATGGCCTATTATTGGTGATAATGGTAGAAGGAAGTCCATATTGGTTGATGATATTTGTTTAGATTAAATTTCATATTTTGGTGGAAGTTTATTTTTAAATTTTTTTGGTGAAGTATATTTGTTGGACATATTTCAATATTTTTTCTGTCAAAATTCCACTAGAAAACTTTCTAGTATACTTTTTTGTGTCAGTAGCAATTCTTTGACGTGCATTTGACCTCTTTAAAATTTTTTGCCAGAAATATGCCATAAAATTTGCTATTTTCCTATAGTGTTATGGTTTTGATCTACTTGGTTAACTAGTTGATCATGAATAAGATGAACATTCTTTTTCCCTATAGATGGAGGAAAGTTGCCTAATAGGTCCATTCTCCACTTGCAAACTTTTGGCATTACAAGCATCTTTTGGCAAATCTCTTTGCATCTTTTCTAAGGGTTGGCTAGAAATATATTTTCCTAAGTCTTCTGTAGGCTAGTGTTCATCCACCCGAGTGGATTTAGCATTAGCCTTAATGGGTTTTAGTTAGCAATTCTTCATATTTCCCTTTATATATAATTTTAAATTAATTGAAGAAGCTAATCTTATGAATAATTTATTGCTGAGAAGAAGATAGTTTGTCTCTTTGATTTTGAATTGGGTTACCAACCTCAGTGTTGACTTATCCATTTTTTAAGTGCTTGATGTAGGGGTAGGCGCAACTTTGGGGTCTTGGAGCTTGATGATCTATCTAAAATTGCATTACTTAATTTTCTTTTATTGCATGTATTGGAATATGTATGACATATTAGTCATCGATGCTTCCTTATTTTGAGAGGAGGTAGGAAAGTTAGTTCTGATTCCTAAAAATTTGAGAAATTTTGAAGTATTTACATTTTCTAATTTTAGATATGACTTTGAATTGGTACTTTATGAGTACCTTATATTTGACTTTAAATTCTTTGTTGATCAGGTTCACATTCATTTATAAATTTGAGTACACTTCTAATTGAATGATGCATAGTTCAGATAGAAATCACAAGCATATGAGTAAAGCTTCATTCTTGATCTAATTATTGGTAAACTTGAATTTAAAGTTTGGATCTTGGGTGATTATGAAACCTATGCAGCTTCTGAGGACCATTCTTACACCAACTCCTTACTCGCTAGATGCACCATCTACATACAACAACTAGAAAGGTTGAGAGCTATTTCTAAATCCACTTCTTAGATGGTGCAATTATTGAGAAATTTGACAAGTGCATAAGCTTTGATGGTCATTATTGGAGTGTAGGTGTTTGAGAATTTATTGAATGGAGTGGGCCTAAAAGTAATGCTGGAATCTTCTAGTTCAGTTGATAAGTGTGTATATAAGTTTCTATATGATGTGGGTACCTTTGCTCCTCCCCATTGGAGCATTCAACTGACAGAATAGATGGGCCATTACATCTTCCCTTCTTCTCTGATGAGTATAGAGCTAACTACATCTTTGCCAACTTTGAGGTATAGTTATATGTATTTTTCCTAGCTGAAGGTTGTGAAGAATATGAGGCAAAGTGAGAAAAATTTCTTTTTTTTTTTGTTTTCTAGAATTTGAAAGGAAAGGATGAATCTCTCTCTAAGTCATGGATGAAATGGTTGATTCTATCAATTTGCCCGATGAGCACTAGACTTCCTTGATGGTCTTAGGTGTTTTCATCTTTAGTATATCTTACACTTTATCATGGTTAACTTTTATTTTATTATGCATGAGAAGAAACCATAGGAATTTATTTGTGCATGCTCTAAATGTGCACTTTAAAGTATTCAGTCTCATAATATATTTTTTCATAGTAAGGAATGTTTTTCCTAGGTCTTTGACGTGCTGGTCGGGTTATCATTTTTTGACCAAGATGTCAACAACATAGACTTCATGTTACTGCCCTTTTGATATTTGAAGATTATGTTCATCTTCATCTAGTAAGTTACTGTGGCATTCTTTAGGCCAAAATTCATGACTTTATAGTAGTATAGGCCTTCTTCTTTGATGAATGCAATTTTTTCTCATTTTTCAAGGTGCATCTTGATCTGGTTGTAGCTAGAAAAGGCATCTAGGAAGCTCATCACTAGATAACCTACCATAGAGTTGACTAAGGAGTCAATCCTTAGTAGAAAGTAGCCATCTTTATGCCATGCTGCATTTAGATTGGTGAAGTCCACATATATTCTCCACTTTTCTATTATTCTTTGTATTTCGACTTCCCTAATGAAGCGAATAACGATTAATTTGTTGACTTCTTCTCAGATAGGTTGGGCAAGCAGAGTTGTAGTCTTTATGATCTTTTATTTGAAGGGATGAGAGTATTTTTTGGTACCTAGTCGATGGAAGGTGATTTCTTTATTGATGCTCGACATGTCTACTACAATTTATACAAATATTTTGAGATTATTATGGAGAGTATGGATCAACTAGTCTCAATGTTCTTTACTGAAATAAGTGTTGACTCTAAGAACTCTATCTGATTCATCTTCCATTAAGGTTCTTCTTTGATGGCTTCAACTCTCTCTAAGCTTGGACCTTCTTCCATGTCTAGGTGGAGGATCTCTTTAAAGGTTTTATCTTGACTTGCTTCTCATAAGTAGCAGGTGCGGGATTGGGTTGTCGCCTTTCACTAGAGGTGTCAATATTTGACCCGACCCGAAAACCTGACCCGAACCCGACCCAAAAATTTTGGGTTCGGGTCAACCCGAACCCGAACCGGGTCGGGTTCGGGTTGAGGATTTTGACCCGTTTGTAAAATCGGGTCGGGTTCGGGTTGACCCGGAAACCCGAAATCGACCATGTTTGACCCATTTTTAATTAATTTAGGAGGATTTTAAAGGATTTTTATGAAATAAATAAATGATATTTCAAAAATTGATAAACATTGTTGCTCAAATTAATTTAATCTTGATTTATTTTAAATTAATTGAAGTAAATCTTATATTAATTTTATTTAGATTTAAATAAATTGAATTAAATAAAAATATTTTAATAAAATATACCCGAAACGGGTCGGGTTCGGGTTGACCCGGACCCGAAGCGGGTCGGGTTCGGAAATCCGACCCGTTTGTAAAAACGGGTCGGGTTCGGGTCGGGTTGAACAGTGTTGGGTCAATTTTGGGTTGGACCTGAACCCGACCCGTGACCCATTTTTGACAGCCCTACCTTTCACCATGACTTCTTTACCTTTAGTTTGAAATTTGATGGCTATGTGGTATGTAGATACCATAGTTTTAAAGGTATTTAGTAGTGGCATAACAAATATGGTGTTATAGTTTACAAAAGAATTGATGATGATGAAATTTTCTATGTTGATGTACTAACAATCCCCTTGCCCCAAGTGACAGGTAGAGAAATCACTCCTGCATTTTTCCTATGCTCACCAAAGAATCCATAGAGATGTCACATAGTTGGAAGAAGATGGGAAGTAAGTAGGCTCAAATTGTCAAAGACAGATTTGAAGATTTTGTTCATTACACTCCATGTGTCTTTGAATGGTACTGATATAATAATTAGTGATCAGGGATGTGATTACTATTGCTTCATTATATAGATTTCCCTCGACTAGTTCATCTTTATCGCTGAAGGTAGTGGGTGCATTGATCCTTGATGCACGTGGTATTTTTATTCTTAAAGGTCTTAGCTGAAAGAATGTTATGTATAGATGGGGCACTGATGGTTGCATTGGAAACTTGATCTTTGATCTCTTATTTTTTAATGATGGACTCTTTCTGTACTTCTTGTTATAGTTTCATGACATGGAATAGTGTGTTTAGCTGCTCAGTTGTACTCTTTGGTGTTGACATGATTATTGGCAAGTTCTATTAGTTCTTCCAATGTTTTCAGCTATTGTAGATCAAGGGCATACCTAAAAGGCATTTGTCAGCTATGTCTATTAGGTGAGGTACCTTGAGTTTGTTGGCCCTCTTACTTTGGTGATCAAACTAGATAAGGCATTAGTTAGCTATGTCTTTCTTCCTGTAACTTACCTAGATGGTGGAATGGAGTTCTTGTTTCCCATTTGGGATTGACTATAGTTGGAAACCAAATCAGATGCATGTACTTATTTTGGAGGCTCATGATGAGCATCAAGGTCAATTAGTCCTTTAGGCATGTTGGTAAGTCACACTTGGTTTCCTATGGTTGTGAGAGTGTCCTGGAGAGACTTTAAAAGTCAGTAATCCATTTCTTATAGTTCATGGAAAGTCATGTATTTTTTATTCATCTTATTCACCATGGTCCCAGTCCATTTGGGTGGCAATTTTCTAACCCTTGGAATCAAATCCATGCTCACTACACTCAGGGTAATGTTGAACCTAGATTTATCTGGTGGATGATGCAATTGTACTATATATTACCTATGAGCTTGAGAGCCTTCATGGGATAATGATAAAAGCATAGAAAAAGAGGAAGAAGAAGAGCAATAAAATAAAAGGTATATTTGTGTGTGTGTTGCATACATGATATGTATATATTCTCTATTGCGTTGTGATTTCATGTGGTCTTTCTTTGTGGGTCCACCCCTTATTTATAGGGTTTGGAGAGTTACAGTGGAAAATGTATGGAGTGTAGGAGTAATACTATTAGCTTGTGACAGAGCTTGATCGGCTAAGCCGAGTAGCATAATGATCTTGTGAAAGAGTTAACATTTGGTAGGGGGATGATTTTGACGTCAACTTGCTAAGGTGAGAGGGGGAGAGTAATGTCTTTATGTGTGTATTCTTAGTTCAAGATGGCATTGAATGGGATGTCAGTTTTGTGTCCCTATAACAAAGCTAGATGGTCCGAGTAGAGAGTTGTTATGGATTTCTAAACTCAGTGGAAATCCAAAGGACTTCTTATGGAAGAGATATGTGCATTTAGCTTAACATTTGACATGTTTTGTATGGAAAACTTGACTTTGTCCAAGATGAATAAAGACTTGTCTGATAGAGAGAGAGTAGCTTTCATGGTTGCCCTCACCAAGGAGGGTGGATGCCTGGAGGATGTGGTCGAAGGTGGTCCACTGTGCTGTGGCAATAACCTCCTTCCCATCTCCTGTGTGAGTCCCTCAAAGAGGATATCCTAGAGGGAAATATAAATTCCTTTCACACGACCCTAACATGACCTATAAGATACATGTGGAAGGTACCTACATAAGAACACATGAGTGTACATTATATCATAATGTATCTCACACAAGTTTCCATCATACGGGCATGATTTTCATATTATATTTATTATTTTATTTTAAAATAAGAAAATATTTGATGAAAGGAATGCTCTTTCATATTCTAACATATATATTAGATTAGTTTTAGTAAGTAAATGATAAGCTACTTCCCAACAAAAAAACATATAGAATAGAACACCTAGCTAATGGAGGGTCGATGATTACCCATTCTCTTAATTTAAAATCTATTTAATTAATAATGCTATATAAATAATTTTTCCCTTCCAAGATGAAATAAGATTTTTTTTGCTAGAATAAAAGAAAAAAAGTATTGGCCCAATCTCACAGTTTGACAAAATTTTAGCTTCTCCCAATTCCCTCTCTCCCATAAGGTTGTAATCAAGTTTACTCTCTAGTTGCACCTTTCACCAACAATGCTGATTGCAACCCTAGGTATACATCCTTCTATCTATCTCTACCTCTCTAACTCTCCGATTATACTCTCATGTAGCACACCTTGCAGACAACTTCTCATTCATAACCCTAGGTTTTCTATGTAACTATCAAAATATTTAAAATGAATTTATTTGAAAAAATAATATATGAAAATTTTGAGTTGAGTGATACGACACTGTGTTTGAGAGCATAATGGCGGTAAGAGTGTTGCAGTGCCAAAAAAATTTCACTATGACATTGAATGCTCTATTATATCATAACTCTATTGGGGAAATGTAGTGCTACAACACTATGGTAGATGGGCACTAGAAACTAAAAAAAATTTAATATAGATTTTAAGGTAAATATCCCAGCCATTACATTCCCTACCTCACTTACGTTTACTTGGCCGGGAAGGAAAGGAAAGAAGGAGAGAAGGGAAAAGGACAAGAGAGAATGTTCTCCGTGGATTTTTTTTTTATGCTCCAATTACAAATTTTGTTCTACTTGAAGTAAACAAATATTCCCTTACTCCTATTTTTGAAGGTTTTGATTTCTATAGAGTTTTTCTCTTCCAAATCAACAAAAATGAATTATTTTCTAATTTTGTAAGCTTTTATTGTGTAGCTTTTGATATGTTATATTTTGATCATTTTTAATAATTTGATATATAATTTTATTGAATTTTTATTAGTTAAATTTATGTATAATAATTTATATGTGAAATGAGTAGGGAAAATGTATATTGAAAATGAGGTGAAAGTGATGTATAGTGAATTAATATGATAGTACTAAAATATATTTTGTGCTGAAATGTTTGATATGTGTTGGAATATAATATTGATTCTAATATAAACTTAATAACATAGAATGTAATATTTGGTATATATGCATATTATTAGGAGGTTATAAGGTTGATATGAAACATTGTAAGGTGAGGTGAAATGATGTACTGTTTAATATCAGATATATAACATGATAACCCCAGATGATTCCTTCAAGATACACTTGATTTACTAATAGGAGACATACGGGTTTGAAGAATAATATAAGAGTTATAAGGAGCTAGAGATTGATCCACATGATTTACTGAGTGGTAGTCATAAGGAGATTAATACTAATATGATAGTCATAAGTCCATGAGAAAGATTAAGACACCTTCAACTTAATATCTAATAAAGGATAAGAGTATTGATAGTTTTGATATATGATAGATAATATTGATACATGATAAGAATCCTAAAACAATTGTTTTACTAATATAACTGATCGACTGATAAGATAAAAAGATTGATGCAATTAATTGGATTAATGAGACTAATTAAATGATAAAGATAGTTTGGTTGAGTGATTAACTAATAAAGATTAATATATTATCAAAATTGATAATGGATATAATTGGAATAATTGAGAGATTAAGATGTGATATGCAATAGACTAATGAATTGATACGAATGATGATTTTAGTTGTATGCTATTGGTTACAAGTTAAGCTATGTGCTCATTATATAATTTTTATATACTTTCAACTATAAGTAAGGAGCATGTAGTTTGAGGCTAGAGAATGACACTTGTTTAGTTCTACATTTAGCTCTTTAGTTTTATGTGTTCTTTTGTCGTATATGGTGGCTATTATATATATGAATTTGGACTTTGCATTTTATAGCAAAATGCAAATATTGATTGTGGTAATGTAATAATATTTTTTTATTATTTATATTTTTCAGGATTGTAATTAGTTAGCACTATTTATCAATAATACGGTACTGGTAGAGAAGAAAAATATAATGAAATGATTTGGTTGTTAAAGAATTAAAAAGAAGAAATAGATAATAGAGAGAATTAAAAATCAAATTATTGATCTCAGGGTACAAATGAGTGAAAACCTGACCCAACCCAAAAAAGTCCAAGTTCAGGTCAACCCATTCATTAAATGGGTCAGGTCCAGGTTTAAGAACTTGACCCATTTTAAAAATCAAGTTGGGTTCTAGTTGACCTAAGAACTTGACCCATTCACTAGTTCAGTCTTTCATTCATTTAGATTTCTCTAATTTTCTCTTGACTCTCATTCTCGAGCTGTCGAGCTCGAGCATCCATTTAGGGTTTTGGCTAGCTGTGGCGGTGTGGCCCTTAACCATTGCTAATTTCCTAATTTCCTCCTGAGTCTAAAATATCATCATTATTGGTTAATGCCTATAGAGTACATGATACATCTCATAGTCTCCATTCTCATCATCATAATAATAGTAGGAAACAATTGGCTTACTATCTCATTGTCTATTTCGCCTGACATTTTTATTTTATTGGATGTTTTGATGATTTTCTAAATTTAGTGCTTTTTTTTTTAATTTTATGGTTTTTTCTATTTAGTAATTTATGAGTTTTTTTTTATTATTATTTTTTTATTTTAGGGATTATGGTTTATCTTTAGACTTTGGTTCTTTATTATAATAATATTTTAGGATGAGCAGTCGAGTATCCGTAAGCTTTTATAACCGATTGAACCGCGATATTTGAACATTTGGCTCTTATTTTTCTTAACAGAGAACTATTGTTTATTGGTTATTTAAGGTTAAAAACTTAATATATTATCATTATTATGTTTCATCGCTTCCATTGTGCAATATTCCATGAACTATTGCCTGTTGGATCTTATGGTTTGTTGTTTGCAATGTACTGTAATTACGGTTGTAGATTTCTTTTTTCTTTTTATTTTTTTTTAGTTTTGTAATGCTTTTCTACCAATTTAATTCTAAAGAAGTAAAGAGATAATTAGAGTATAAAAAACATGATTTCATTATTGTCATTTGTACCAACCAATTAGTGAATGTATAGTTATAAACTATTACTATACTTTGTAACTATGTTTATTTCCATTTGTTAAATCATATATGGAGGACTCGAATACTATCATTGAAAGCACACCTTTTATTAAAATTTTAAATGTTATAGATGGTCAAAATGAAATAAAAATAGAAGTTGATGAAGTTGAAGTTATTGATATTATTGACATTGTTGAGAAAGAAAAGGATGTAGATAAAGTTGCTAAGAAGAAAACAAGGATGATTTAAATTGTATGGGGTCATTATGAGTTGTTACCCTTGGCTGGTGATGGAAAAGAAAATGTAAATTCAAAAATGTGGCACTATATACCAATGTGATAGGAAAAATGAAACTAGAAATTTTAAGAGAAACACTCGTGAGATATGCCAATTAATTTTGTCGTCAACTTCTAGCTCACCTACTTCTTTAACAGTTAACAATTTTGAGCACCAAGAGTTTAATGATCTACTCATAGCTGGTATTATTATGCATGATTTATCTTTTCTGTGTTTAGAATGGGTCGGTGTATGTGTAGTATTACATTATCTTCTCCCTGACCTACACGTAGTTTCTAAAAATACAGCTAGAAGTTACTATAAGAAGTTATTCACTAGGGAGAAATGCAATATTCGATCATTGTTGTCTATGTTTACTAGTAGAGTTAGTTTGAATTATGGCTTATGGATTTCCATCAATAAAGATTATTTTATCTGTTTGATAGCTCATTTTATTGATAATATTTTTCCAATCCATACAAGATAATTAATTTGTTTTTATGCCTCCTCCACATAATGGGATTGCATTGTTTGAAATGATTCAATCTTTCTTAAATGCAAGGAAGGTTAGGAACAAACGTTTTGTATCACTTGGGACAGTACTTCTTCTAATACTATGTTATTTGACTTCTTAATAAATCATTTGACCTTGAGAGGGGGGGAGGGGGGGGGGGGGGGGGTGGGGAGAGGTTTTCCATGCAATGCTGAGTTTCACAATGTATGATGTTATGCACACATCAATTAACCTTGTTATGTAGGAAGATATAAATGAGATTGATATTTTATTCTAGAGATTAGGAAGAGCATTAAATATGTAAAGGGATCACAAGCAAGAAAATAATAATATCATGAATATGCAAAACAAAGTTGTTTAGATACCAAGAGAGGAATGAGGCAAGATGTTCCCACACAATTGAACTTAACATTTATCATGCTTGATGCTACTATTTATAGATGTGCTTTCCTTCATTTACAGTGTGTTAATAGTAATTACAAAGCTTGTCCTAGTAGTATTGAATGGGATAAATTAGAAGATATTTGTAAGTTCTTATCCCCTTTCTACAAGATAACTTGTGTTTTCTCAGGCACAAAATATCCCACTACAAATATGAACTTCCCTTAGGCCTCACTAAAATTTAAAAAGTCTAGTGGGCTCGAATACATTAAAAGAATGATTAGCATAGTTGAGAGAAAAAGATAGAGAGAGAAATCTAGAGAGAGAATGTTTGAGAAAATTTTAAGGTTTCTACTTCATTTTCAAATTCTTGAGCTCGTAGTTTTTTTGTTGCTTCCGATGGTGGTTGAGGGTTGCCGACCTTCGGTGGCCGATGGTCCAGTAGATGTTCATCGATCTGCCTCAGGGAATTCTTTTGCTATGACCTATTCATTTTCATCTTCTCCACTTATATTTGGAGACATAAAATATGGTTTTGTTCAAGGTGCTAAGCTATGGCAAAGGTCAGAAAGTCTATAATTATCAATGATAGAGATTTGCTGCTGGCTAAGAAAAATGATACTGAATTTATCAAAAAAGGTAAGAATGTGGTAATGAAAAATAATTCAAAAATTCATCTCAAGTTGGGGAAATTTTTAGAATCAGGAGTTAAGCCATTTAATGAGGGAGCCTCTCCTTCTTCAAAGTTCTTTTAAAAATTTATAGAGCTGAATATGGACTGTGAATTACCTGGGGTGAACTCTCCGAGGGATTAAAATCTATTGCTGAGTTGGGAAGATTTATTTCAAATGATAAATAGGAAGTTGAGGGAAATTTGATTCCAGCAAGTGTTGAAGCGGCTGGAAGTAAAAAAAATATGGTGGAAGTATCAAATTTGGATATAGTGAAAATCCAAAATTATAATTCAGGGAAATTGGGAGGCTATATTGAAGGCCTTATTGCTGTCCCTCCAAGATCGAGCAATAATGTTCAGCCGAATGCTTGGAGTAGAAAAGAAAATATAAAAGTCATTAATCTTGATTTTGATGATTGCTTGATGGATGATGGAAAAAAAATCAAGCTATGCTTACAAAATGAATTAGAGAATGCCAAAAAACTTCTGAAATCCTTAGTGATAAAGGTATTTTGAGGAAATGTACCTTTTCCAGTTATTAGTTATGAGCTTAGAAGGCAGTGGGTACCTTATGGTAAATTCCATCTCACAATGTTAGGGATGGATTGGGTTATGCGTTCATTCTATGATCAAGAGCCTTTAGAATAAGTCTTCTCAAATGGACCATGGTTTGTTAATGGACAAATCATTGGGATTGATAGATGGACACCAAATTTCTCTCCTACTTCCTTAAAGGGGTTGATAGCTCCTGTGTGGATTAGGATGCCAATTCTAACATTATAGTGTTGCGATGAAATAAATATTTGTATAATTGCTTCTATGGTCAAAAAACCATTTTTAATTGATGGAAATATGTTTCCGTGGGGTAGGAGGGAGTTTGGAAGGGTCTGTGTGTGCATCAAGTTAGATGAATAACTTCCTCTTGGAGTTTGGGTGGAAGGAAGCTCCGGGAAGTTCTATCAGAAGATTGAATATGAGAGAATTCCCAATTTCTATTTCAAATGTGGTAGGATTGGCCACCTCTAGAAGGATTGCTTGGTCAACAATAAAGAGGTTACTAATGCTTCAAAACAAGTGGAAAGCTCATCATAGCCAATAGAGGTAGATTATACTAAAAAACTATTAATTTAGTAGTTGATGGCTCTAATGATGACAAAGAAGGTTATGGTCCATGGGTTCATGTTATTTATGGAAGAAGAAGAAATAAAAATCAAGTTCTTAAGAGAGTTATTCAACGTGTTGCTTATGTTTTAGTGAGAAAGAACACAAAATTAGTGGAAGCTAATTCTGTAGGAGAAAATGCTAGACCTGATAATAGTGTCTTGAGGGAACCAGGTCACATAAATCCTATTGATTCTACATCAAAATCTATTGGACAACCTGATCAATCCATGGGAGATGAATAAGGTGATGTTTTGCACCATATTTAAATCAGGAGGTTCTGGGCAACTCTCGTGATTCAAGCAGCAAATTTGGTATGGAAATTAAAACCTTTGTTTCTTCTGTTAATGAGAATAAATCCAAAATTTTTGATGGATTTGTTGAGGAAAGAGAGATTACTACCCCTGAAGAAGTTATAGCCACTTCTCTAGATGACTTTAAGGGTACTAATGGAGTGGAAGATAGTAACCTGAAGATAAATATGGAGGAATCAAATACAAATTTTGGTGGCATGGAAGATGGATCATCTAATGTGAAGAAAAAAGGTTCTAAGCAACTTAAAGGTTTGGGACCTATAAACTTGGCTCCTAGGAGTAGGAGAGTGGATGGGGAGAAAATGGAGATTGCATCCCCTTATATCCAATAATGTCTTCCATAGCTTTTTGGAATTATAGAGGAGCTAGAAAAAAGAAGGCTTCTATATACTTAAAGGAGGTTGTCAAGATTCATGATGTTTTTTTTTTTTTTTTTTTGGTTTGTTAGAAACCAAAGTATATAATATGGAAAGGAGGGATGTGGATTTATTAATTGGCTCAAATTGGGAATTTTTTCAAGTTCCTTCAGAAGGTTTGTCTGGGGGAATTTTATTAATATGGAAGTTGAGTGTCTCTAAGTTTCATGTTTTGGAATCATCACACCAACTTGTTATTGGTGATCTTGAAGTTCCAAACAAAGGGAAATGGAGAATTGTTTCAATTTATGGAAATAAGGATGTCTATAGAAGAAATAAACTTTGGGAAAGATTGGAAATCTACTCTCCCAACGATTTACCTATGGTAATAGGAGGAGATTTTAATTTCATGCTTTCCAAGGAAGACAAAAAGGGAGGGAACATATTTACTTTTTGTCTAGGACCCAATGAAATGAAGACTTTCTTGTCTTGCAATGATTTTCATGAGGTTGGGTATGTTGGTCTAAGATTGTGTAACAACAAATCAGGAGCTGATCGGATTCTTGAAAGATTAGATAGATGTTTTCTAAATTATGCTGCACTTAATTCTTCACATAGAATGATGGTTAAGTGTTGCAACTCGAGCTTATAAGTTTATGTTTTTGATGAAAACAAATATTATGGATCACATTTTGTTGACTATTTATATTTGTAATATATTTCTGTTTGTGTATACTAACTTTTTAGGATTACACAAGATTTGGTAGAATATGTTTTATTATAATATTCATTGATGTACTTTTTGATTTCTTGAGTCATGACCTGTAAGGGTGTATGCTTGCTTAGTAACATTGCACATACACACTTATGGGAAAAATTCTATCTATTTTTAGTGCTCAATGCGTTTTATCATATCATTTGGGATGATCCCAAAATCATCCTGGACGATCAGTTAAAAATAAAAACTCTAATCAGGGCAACCTGGTTTAGGCAACCTCAATTAAGCAAATCGTCCTAGATGATATTATCATCGTACGAGATGATAGGCTCAAATCAGAAAGAATCAGTCATCATATTTCTTTAGGCATGTTTTATTTTTGGACATCATCCTAGACGATATAGTGCAATTATGCCTAAATTAATCTGGTAACTAAGGAAATCAATTAAAGTTTGATTGCTTGATCATATTGTTCTAGACGATCGTAGGATCATCCAGGATGATCAGTTAATAAACCTTAGTTTGTTTTGGATGATATTTTATGTTTTTGAAATAATCATCTAGAATGATCATGAAATTGTCCAAGATGATCAATTTAGTTTTCCATTGTCCAGACATGCAATCAGGGTGATAATCTGGATGATACTCTACAACTTATACTTATCATACAGAATGACCCTTATATCATCCTGGATGATAATGTTGGTTTATTTCAATTTAAGAGCAAATTTTGAAGTCCATTATTTAAGCTTTGTCAAGGTACTTGATATGTATTTTTGGCAGCCATTGAAGCTTCATTCTTCTGGAGAAAACTTGAAGAGAGAACTTAAAAGGGAAATAGGACAGGGTGGAGTTTGAGAGTAAGAGAAGAACCTTGGAGGGGGTTACAAGGGAGTGTGGAGGGGATTTCACATGGTTGCTCCGACAAGCTTGCACCTTAGTACCATCAGATTCAAGGTTATCTTGAGGGAGGTTTTGGGAAGAAGAAGATCTCTTTGGTGTATAGGACCCAGCTACTCCGCCGTATCAGGGAAGGTGGAACAGATTTTGTTAGGGCTTCTCTGCCTAGCTGTGGGGGCTAAAGGAGAGTCACTAAAGGTTTAGTGCAATACTTGGAGGGTGCCTCTAGGGAGTGGACGTAGGTCAACGTTTGATTGAACCAGTATAAATCTGGTGTGTTCTTTTTGATTATTTTCTGCACTTTATTTTTACTATGATTAACTACTTGGGTGAAATATCTTATTAAACTTTTATTATTGATTTAATTCATTTTTGCTATAAGATTTAAAAAGATTTTTTTAGTTAAATAAGTTTTAAATATTCAATTCACCCCCTCTTGGTTAGTCTCGGGACTAGTTCGTAAGGGCTTAACATCCCCAACGAACTTTTAAGTGGTATCAGAGCGGGATTCATAAAAACGAGTTTTTAAAAACTTTTGAATTTTGATCAATGGCTAATTTTTATAATCGTAATATTGCGGAAGGTTATTCTATCACCCAACCACCTTTATTTTAAAATATTACTTTTGATTTTTGGAAAATTTGCATGTATACTTTCTTGCAATCAATTGAATAACAAATATGAAAAATAATTTTAACTAGTTATTCAGAACCGTCATGAATTATATATGGAATTAAAATTGATATTCTTTTTAATTAATAGAGTAGGGAAGAAATAATCAATGCTCAATTGAATGCTAAATCATTAAACTATTTTTTTTCTGTGCTTTAAATTCTGAAGGTTATATGTTAGTATCCATGTGCACTATTGAAAAGGAAATTTGGGATAAATAACACACTATATATGAAGGCAATAGTGAGATTAAGCAATCTAGGTTGAACTTTTTAATGCATAATTATGAATTATTTTTCATGAAACCTTATGAGACAATCTTAGACATGTATACTAGGTTTATTCAAATTATGACATCATTACATGCTTTAGGTAAAGAATTTTAAAACTTTGAAAATGTCAAAAAAATTCTATGTTGTTTACTTGACAAGTTTGATGTCAAAGTTATTGCTATTTATGAATCAAAAAATTTAAATGAATATTATATTAATAATTTGATTGGCTCACTCATTACCTACGAGCAAAGTTTGGGTCAAAGACTTTTGGATGCAAGTGAAACAATAGTGCTAAATGCTAAAGGCATAGAGAAAAGTGGCTTAGTAGGTGATGAAAGTGATGACTTAACAAGCAAATTGAAAAGCCCACTAAAGTATAAGAAAAAGCATCAACAAAAGTGGAACAGAAGTAAAGATGATAAGAATATTAAGATTCCTACTGATGTTATTTGCTTTGTATGTAGGAAACCTGAATATATGAGAAATCATTGCCCTAATTTGAAAATTCTTCCTGCAAAGGAAAAGGGTAAAGCTAAGCAAAGAGTAAAAAGGGAAAATGATAAAAAGTAAAAAAACTCCTAGGTAGATCAAGTTTCTGAATCATCAGACCAAGAGAAAGATGGTGTTTAAAAGCCTAGTTTATGTGTTTAGTTGTTTGTGTTGCATTTTGTTTTTTGTTTTTTATTTTTATTTTATGTGTTTTCTTTTGGTTTTGTTTTTCTTCATTTTTGTTAGTGCATTAAAATTTTAAATTAGCTTTTATACTTAGTTTTGTGAAGTTTTCTCTGATCAACACATACCTATCACCTTGTTTTTGTTTCATATACACTTTAGAAGATCAAATCATTTTTCTAAAAATGAAAAACCTACCTCCTTTTTTTTTCTTGAATTCTTATATAAGTTGTGGTTGACTTCTCTAAAGACATTCAAAGGAAGTAAACTCATGATTTTAACTCTCTATCTTTTTTCTTAAAAAGGTTATTTTACTTTTGATTCAAAATCTTCATCATATTACAATTTGATTTCTAAAATTGAACTTTTTCATCTCCCTACATTTTGACTATCATATAGGGATCTTTTGCAAGTTGTTGAATCTGCCTCATAATTTTTTTAATCAAGTAGTTCATTTTTGTCAATAGAATGGGTTTGCTTTAGTATTTTTAATTATAGAAAGGTATCATATTTGATTAAAAAAAAGGCCAATGATGCCAAATCAAAAGATGCGCAATGATGCCAAATTGAGAAAGATACACAAAGTGTATAAAAAATTAAATGATGCATAAAGTGTGCCAAACAATTGATAAGAAACATAAAATTAGCGCACAAAAGTTAGCTTGCCTTTCTTGTACTTCTTATATCTTAAGAAAACCCTTTTATCTATTGATATTTTTTATACTTGAGCTTGAAAATCATGATTCTTGATTTATCAATTTTTGCATTAATCTTCTATTGGATATGTTTCATGAAAGGAGTTTTGAAAAAATTAGTGTTTCTTGTTCTAATTTGTTCCTTGATTTAGATATTGGATTAAAGAGTTTTTGAGCCTTTAAAAGAACTTGAGCTTGGATTAGCAATTTTTGAATTTCTAAACTTTCTGATTTATATTTTATCAATACATTCCTTACAAGTTTTAGAATAAAATCAAGAGGTAACTTTCTCATTACAAGAATATTTTATTTTTTTACTAGATCAGGGATTATTTTATTTTTTAATAGTTTTTTTATTATTATTCTGATTATTTGCGCCATTCCTCTTTTTGATAATATCTAAGGAGAAGAACATACTGTTGTATTTATATATGTATTTTTTTAATATATATATATATATATATATATATATATATATATATATATATATATATATATATATATATATATATATATATATATATATATATATATATATATGTGTGTGTGTGTGTGTGTGTGTGTGTGTGTGTGTGTGTGTGTGTGTGTGTATTAAAAATAACAAAAAGTTTGCTTTCCCCAAATTTTAAAATTTTATTCTAGTGAGGGTGAGATTAGGAGAAAGTGTTTTCAATTTTGCAAATTCAACCAATAATATTTGCCATCATAAAAAAGGGGGAGATTTTTGCAACATGAGCTTATGAGTTTATTTTTTTGATGATAATAAATATTGTGAATCACATTCTATTGTCTACCTATATTTGTATTATATTTTTGTTTCTGTGTATACTAACTTTTTAGGATTACGATGCACCATTCAAGGCTCAAGATTTGGTAGAATAGGTTTTATTTGTAATATTCATTAACATACTTTTTAATTTCTTAAGTCATGGCCTGTAAGGGAGTATGCATACTTAGTTAAACTTGCACACACACGCTTGGGAAAGTTTTTTTTGTCTATTTTTAGTGCTCTCTATTTTTTATCACATCATCCAGGATGATCCTAAAATCATCTTAGACGGTCACATAAAAATAGAAACCCTAATTAGTGCATCCTAGTTAAACTAGTTGTAATTAATCAAATCGTCCTGTATGATGATATCATTGTACGGGATGATAGGCTCAAATTAGAAATAATCAGTCGCCAGATCTCTTTAGGCATGTTTAATTTTTGGGCATCATATAAGACATCGTCTTGGACGATACAGTGTAATTATGGCTAAATTAATCTGGTAATTAAGAAAATAAATTAAGGTTTGATTGCTATATTATATCATCCTAGACGATTGCAAGATCGTCCGGGATAATCAGTTAACAAACCTTAGTTCATTCTGAATAATATTTGATGTTTTTGAACTAATTATCCGAGACGATTGTGAAATTGTTCGGGATGATCAGTTTAGTTTTCCATCATCCAGACATGTAATCAGGGCATTATTCTTGATGATACTCCATGATTTATACTGATCGTACAAGATGATCCTTATATCATGTCAGTTTGTTGCATTTAAGAGCAAATTTCGAAGCCCTTTATTTAAGCTTTATTAAGGCACTTGATATGTGTCTTTTGCAACTATTGAAGCTTTGTTCTTATGGAGAAAACTTTAAGAGAGAACTTGAAATGGAGAGAGAAAAGGATGGAGTTTGAGAGAGGGAGAAGATCCTTGGAGGGAGTTTCAAGGGAGTGTGGAGGTTGTCCATTATCTCCTTATTTATTCATTCTTTGTTCCCAACTATTAACTATTGCATTTAGGAAAAATAAGATTCTATTGGAATTTGGGTCAGCTCAAATGGGCCAATGATTTCTCACTTGTTGTATGCATGTGATGTAATTATGTTTTTTGAAGCCAAATTGAAGACTATTAAGGAGATAAATGTAATTTTGGATAAATTTTGTGGATGGACTGGTCAAAAAATAAATGTTAACAAATCTTGCTTACTCTTTGGTAAAGCAGTGGTTAGAAGGAATAGGAAAGCCATCTCTAGGATCATGAGGATTAAAAATGTTAAAGAGTTGTCTTATCTTGGTGTGAAACTAACTCTTTGAAGATTAGTAGGAGATGATTTCCATTTTTTATTGAAAAAGCATTGAACATGATTAATATTTGGGGAGGAAAGTTGATTTCTTTGGTCAAAAAAATCATGCTTGTCAAAACTGTTTTGCTTTCATACACTACATTTCATTACACCAATTCATTGATTTCCAAAAGCATTCTTGATGAAGTTGATAAAATTTGTAAAAAAAAATTATTTGGAATAAAGCAAATGAAACTCATGGAATTCATTATGTGAATTGGAATATAATGTGTTTACCTTTAAATGGAGAGGTAGAGCTCTACATTCTTGTTCTAATAAGGTTGGACCTTTAAGAGCTAAGATTGCTTAGAAGTATGTTCAAGAAGAAGATTCATTGCTTCATAAGTTGTTCTATCTGAAATATGGAGAGCTATTTGGGGATGGTGTGGTGAAGAAAGGTGGTTCTAATGCTTGGAAAATAATCTATGATGGAGGTAATTCTTTAAAGCCAATCAAAAGGTGGACAATTGCAAATGGGAAGGCAATTGATGTACTAAATGACATTTAGGTATTGGACAAAAGTCTGAGCAAATGGCTAACTTTTATTACACATGATCTCAGTAAATTCACGGTAGACAAATTTATTATAGATGGTGGCTAGGATGTGGAACAAATCAACAATTATATGGGTTCAGAACTTGCTAACCTGATATGCTAAATACAAATTCAACCTAAAATGAGGAATGATAGATTGACATTGATTTGGAAAAAAATCTAAAAATTACATATCTTTCCTTATGTTTGAATTCTCTGTTCAGCAATCGGTCTCAGTTCAGTTTTGGAGTTGGATTAGAAAGATCAAGCTGAATCCATGTATGGAAGTTTTATGGTGGAGAATTTTTAACAATGCTATTCCTACCTATCAATTTTTATCATATAGGAGATTGCAAAGGGATGTTGGCTATCCTAGGAATTACAATGAAGAAGAAAATATTGAACAAGTTGCGGTTAAGTGCAAAAAATTATTGGATGTACTACAATACATTATTAAATGGGGTTTTCACATTCCAGCTTTTACATCTCTTCCTGAATGTTGCAATTGGTTATCAAAATAGAATTCTTTCATAGAAAATTTATATTTCAACACATTATTCTTCTCTTGTAAATCTAGAAACAACTTGTTTCATAAAGGATCTAAAGATAGCTCATAGGAAATTGCTGCTAATGTCACCAGTTATGCTTCAATTTATGTCCATGGTGCTAGTAGGAACTCAGGTATATGGGGTGCTAACTAGCCTTCTAGGCTGTTTGATCTGCATTGGCACCCTCCTCCACCCGATAGTATTAAGGTTAATGTTGATGTGACATTACTTCCATCTTACAAAGCTGGAGTAGGAGGAGAATTTTGTGACCAAAAAGGTATATTTCTTTTGGCCTTTGGGAGATTTTGTATTCATTGGGATGTTTCATCTTTGGAGCTTTTTGCTACTCATGCTTTTAAGGAAGTGATCAAAGATTGGATGTATAAATATAAGGGAATTATCATAGATGGTGACAATGCTAATATTATCAAGTTTTCTTCAAGAGGCTAAATCAAGTGGTAATTTGAACTTTGAAGCTGGCCATTTTATCAAAAATTTTGATCATGTAATTTTCAATTGTATATATAGAAGTGGTAATAAGTTAGCGAGACTTATGTGTTAACTGTGCTCTTCTTAGCTCATTTTATGGGATGATATTAGTGTGAATATGGTTCCTCCTACATTTATGACATTGTTAAAGGAGAAATCTAATGTTCTTAGTTTATAGTTTATTTATTCTTGTTATTACTTAATGCAATTTGCTTCATTTTCTTCAAAAATAATAAAAAAAGAATACATTAAAAGAATGGAAACTACATTTCTTACTAAATTTGAGAAGTATTGGGCTGGCTTTTCACATATATTGGCTATTACAGCCATTCTTGATCGAAGATAAAAATTCAATTTCATAGAGTGGTGATATAATAGGTTATATGGTGGTGATTATGTTGTCGAGACAATGAAGGCTAAGGAAAAAAATATTTGAAATATTTGTTAACTACACAAGTTATAAGAAACATTATGTAGAGGGAAAGTCTTTATTGCACATGCAAAAATCTCAAAATAAGGTTTCAATTAGCAATTCTAACACGTTCATTAAATCACTGTTTCTACAGGTATATTAAAATTTATTTTGTATACATTTTTAATTGGATACTTGTTATATTTTGGTAAATTGATTTGATTTTCAAAATTATAATTATGATTCTTTTGAAGAGGAAATAATAATGCCTAAGAAATCAGAACTCGAAGTTTATCTTGATGAATAAAAAATTGACAAAAACGTAATGTAGTTATATATCTTGCAATTTTTGAAGGGTAATCAATATAGATTTCCTAGAGTGGCAACAATGGTATGTAATGTTATATGTATTCATGTTTCCATAGTAGCTTCTGAAATAGCATTTAGTAATAATGGTAGAGTACTATATCAGCACTTTGAGTGCCTTAAAAAATGATATTATTGAGGCACACGTTTGTGCTAAAGATTGGTTATATAGAGAGCAAGGCTAGTAATCACTAAACTTGAGACTTTTCTTCTATTGTTTTTTTTTAGGTAATTTAGTATCTTTGATTGGTTTATTTAAAAACACCTTGTCTTATGTAGTTTTAAATCTTTCAAAACTTGATAATGTTATGAAGAATATCATGGTCCTAAATGATGAACCAAATCCTATTGAAGAAGGTGATGTTTCAATAAATAGGAGTGCTTCGGTTGACAATTGATTTATGGATGAGATTTTTTATGGTTATTTGTATTATGTTTGATCTTGTACTTACTATAAATAAAAAATAGGTCTATTATTTAAAGGGTTCAATTTCTTGAGTGTAATTTAGTACTTTTTTAATATATTTCATTAGTGCTCCCCTAGGCTAAAGTTTAAGGGAGGATATGAAAGTGTAATGTACAATCTTTAGAAAGACTAGTCTGTATTTGTATGAGCAACTCTATTAGTGGAGGAAGGAGTGTAAAGAAAATACTTAGATCCATCCTGTTAATAAACTTCTTACTTCTCATGTACTTTGTTCTTCTATGAATAAAAAGAATATGAGTTTGAGTTTGCTTATTATTTATTCTTTGTTTGGCTAGATAATTTGTTTTGAGCTTATGATATAAAGAGTATATGAAATACTAATGTAGACTCTTATTATTTAATAGAAATAATGTTGTTTTTAATGGCCCCATTCTTAATTTAATACATACAATGGCCTTGAGTATAGTTAAAACCTATTGTGAAGTATAACCTCAACAGAGGAATGTAAGGTCAATTAGGAATATTGAAATGGAATACTATCATGGCTAGACATGGTTGTTTGAATATTCTAGGTTTTATGAAGATAGTAAATCTATAGGGAGACTAACAATCTTTTATTCCACCCTTGCCAGATCAATAATGATCTACAGATGTACATGCTCTTATTTATATTTATAATTAAAAGTCTCATTAAAAAATATATATTATTTATATACCCAATTCTAAAATATTTTTTTAAAATTTTGTCAACTATATTACTTATTTTTATTTAGTGATAGAAACTCAAAATTGTTATTTTCATTTTAGTAGGATAAGTTCATACATTTGGAGTAAGTAGTAGTAATTTTATTATAGTATATGCTATCCTCATTTATGTATGAGGTCACTAAGACCCACTTGGGTTTCTTTTTGGTGATCTAATGATTAGAAGATCTCTACAATAGGTCTCAGTTAAGACCCAATTCAATCCCAATCAAACTTAACTCTACTTTCCAATTTAATCCCTGATCTAACTTTTTATAAACTTTATATCAACATTCAAATCATATGCAATCAATATCAATCATTTTTTTTATTGTCATTGATGTGGATAATTCAAACACATCCAATGACCTTCCAACTCCAATCCAAATTGAATATCTAAACCAAAATTATAGGGCTAAGGACCCAGGTCCTAAAGAAGAGTCAAGCAAACATCCCTCTTGAATTTTCCTCCCCATTTTGTAAGCCTTCGAGTTAGGTGAAAATCTAATTTGTTGTGTTTCAAAATTTGGAGAAAATTCTTTAAAATAAAAATATTTTCATAAATTTTTCATTCTCAATCTAAAATTTACACCATCATGTACTAGCCTACAACATTTCCTTATAGTCTAGTATATATTATGAAAATTTTATTCTATCTCAAAGTCATAACTAACCTTTGCATTCTATCATCACATGTCGAATTGTAAATCCTACAACTCGATATATGTGATAGAATACAGGGTCTGTTATGATTTTTAAAATCTAATTTAAAATTTATAATTCCAATTCTTTTCTTAATTTTAGAAATTCAAACGTAATTCAATGGTTAACAAGCTAATTTTCACTTTTGAGAAAGGTTTGACCTGTGAGCAAATTGATTTGGGGAACAACATTCAATTTGTTATGGATTTTAGTACTATAGAGCTATCACTAAATGGTAATAAATTACTCGATCTGAATGCTACTAAAGTGGACAACCTTATTTCAGAGTTGGTGTTGGGATCAGGGCCCAACCCCCTTAATCACAATTACGAAAGGAGAGTCAGAAGCCACTATTGAGACCCCTGAAGAAAAATCTATTTTTGATAAAGGGTTGGATTCTGGGATCCCATTTACTAGAAAGAATAAGAAGAATAATTATTTGAGGACTATTTAGAGGAAAGTTACCATGTCAATAAAACGTTGTTGAGATAAAAACTTTGAGCCAGGTAGAGCCAGAGAATGTTAAGGATCTACCTATTCCAGCCTCCTCTCCACTCATTCAGGGGAGTTATTTTTACTCCTTAGTTGATGTTGTAGGGGAGTAGAGGGTTGTTAAGATAGCTAATATCCCACCATGCTCAATTGATTACTCAACCAAAAATACTCCTAAGGAAAAATAACTTTAGAGGTTAAGGATGTTAAGAAACATTATGCATACATGTGTTGTCCAAGCGGGGGAGACAAAGGAGCAGTATGCTAAACATTTAAAAGGGGTTATTTCCACTTCTTAGAGAAGGAGATCTTGAAAGAGGAAAAATTCAATGCTAAGAATTTAACTCCCCATCCTATCATGAGAAATAGAAAAGTTTGTGCGATAACTAGAAGCTTATGTGTCAGTAAATGATTACCATTGGGTGTTACACCCTCCACCCTCTAAAATAGAGAGCATTGTACTTACCATATTTGGGAGAGGATTCCATTTAACTAGTAGGCTACTAGTTCCTTTACTAAAACCTTTAAAGCTGTCCTTAGTGGTAGTGGAAATAAAAAAGGATTATAAAGTCAAAGGGATAATTGTAGTCAAGGGAAAGAGGCCCAAGTCACTATAAAAGAAGTATGTCCTTAAGAAGATCACTAGAGTTAAGTTTCTTTCACTCACAATTGAGTCACCTTAGTCTTCAGTTGAGATGTTACATATTCCAGCTAGTGTTATTAAAATGCCAGTTAGTCTAGTTGTTAGTTCAGTTAATGTCACTGTTGTTGATTTAGTCAACATTTTGTTTGATGTCCCAGACATCTTTTCCCGGATTCCACCTATTTTCCCTGAGCTCCCTACCCATGGATTTGAGGACTTTACCTTGCATGATGTGGGAGCTACCATCCTCCAAGCTCCTACATCACCTTTTAAAGTAAATGTCAACCCAACCTTTTTTACTACTGTCTTATCTCTGGGGAAGTGAAAGGGAAAGAGATTGTCCAAGATGAAGACCAGCAAATTATTAAGCAATTGATTATAGACCCTCCGACAGCTTATGACCTTAAGCTGCAAGCCATCATTTCTAAGTTATAAGAAGAGGAGTTCTATAATATGATGGATTATAAGGTTATTTACCTATCAACCCTAAAGAAATAGGGGATCGACTGGTCTATGTGGTAGTACATGAAATCAAGGAGATTTTTAAGAAGAAAAAGGGTGAAGAAACCTTCTATCTAGAGTTGGATGACATGCTTGTAGATGTGGATGTACTTATTAGTGATGTCTACATAGTGGAGACCAGGGGATCTATAAAGGAAAATGAGTTGAGTAAATGCCAGACTATCAAGGAATAAGGTTTTGTCGCTGTTGTCTCAGATTATGATAGTTCAGTGAGAGCCAAAGATAATGATTAGCACATTAAAACCTAAAGACATAAGTGGTAGACAAGTTGCTATAGGTCAAAGAGATACAGGCACAATTAGATAAGTCGCAGTAGGCTTCCCTGAAGTTATAAAAATATGCCGCTCAAGTAATCAATAACCAAATTAGAAAAGAAGAACTTAGTTCTAAAGTCTTTGAGTCAGTGTTGAAAGTCCCTCCAATCCAGCAAACAGTTCCTTCAGTCCCTTCAATACCGACCTAGAAAGATCTTAAGCAGTTGATTGAGGACCAAGTAAGAGAGGCCTTGTCCCATTCTCAAGGGGCCACATATATTCCAAAGGGTAGACCCTCCCTAAAGGAATATAATTCAATCCCTTACCTGAAGGGTTTTGTGCCACCATCATTAAAAATTTTTACTGGAATAGAAAACTGAAGACATATCTGGCCCACTTTTGAGTAAGCTATTGTAATACCAGAGGGATAGATGCTCTACTTTTTTTCCAATTCAATAGTAATCTTTTTGGAATAGCATTTGAATGGTATGCTGATCTGCCCAATGATTCAGTAAAAACATTTAGTAAACTTGAAAATCTATTCTTAAGGAGATTTTTAGGATTACACAATGCTCAATCATGGACAATCTTGTTGTCAAGAAGAAAAGCTAGGGGAGTCTCTAGTTGAGTACATCTTGTTGTGGTAAAACATCTCAATAAAGTATAAACCCTGGCTGCAAGAGTAACTAGTTGTGGAGATTCTACTGAAGAATAACTATGAGCCTATTGCTTTTCAAATAAAGGGTTTCACTATAAAAAAACTTGTTGCGACCCATGACCCCGAGGTTGATATTTTGATGATGCCAAATAATGTTGCCTAAACTACGTTTCATTGAATATCATTTAATATTTGCTATTGTCCGTGAGTACTAACATTTTAGGAAGATCACAAGCCACTCAAAACAATGAGAAGACTCAAGACTTGTTGGATTAGCAGTATGAGTCAGACAATGTATTTTGTTATTTTTTTTTATTTTTTATTTTCTTGAGTCTGGCCACAAACTGCAGGTAAGTCTGAGCAATCATGCACACACATAGGGGGAGAGGGTTTTTAAAAGTAAGAAATATAGTTTTTCAGTCTATGGTAATCGTACTGTACGATATACTATTATAACATGTGTTTTGTGAACACATCATACTGTACGAATACTATCGTACGACACGATCTATTTCAAATCCAAAACCCTAGCCATCATGATAAGTCAAGTATGATATTTTGCGCCATTCGTACTATACAATGACGTTCGTACGGTACGATATATTTTAAATACATACTTAATTTAACCCGTGATTAGTGCAAACAAATCAAGGTTTAATTACAAATTGAAAATTGTACTGTATGAAACCATTCATATAATACAATGAATTGAGACGAATTTTGATCATCCCGGAGATCATCCTGGACGATCCTGTATTTTTTGTCTCATCGTACTGTACAATTACTATCGTACCATACGATGGACAGAGATGATATTTGATCGTCCCGAAATTCATCCTGGATGATGCCTTGATTTTAACTATTCTTACAGTATGATGTAGATCATACCATATGATGAACAGAGATGATATTTGATCGTCCCGGCTATCATTCTATACGAACAGTAGTGTTGTGGATCGTACCATATAATTTTATATCATACTGTATGATTATTTTTTGAATTGTTCGTACATGTTCGTACTAGGATGAAGCATGTTTGTACATATTGTACTGTACAATGAAGAATCGTATTGTACAATTATAACGGCTACTTTTGAAATCTCAGGGATTTTGGATCCCGGTTTTATGTGAAAAAATTATCATATTTTGAGAGAGAGACAGAAGAGGAAAACGTGAGTAGAGAGAAAATCCTAGAGAGAGCTCTTGAGAAGTTTGAGGGGTTGAAAGAGGAAGGAGAAGGTGAGCTTGGTGAGGGAGAAGAGGTGTGAGGGAGATCACACGATTGCTCTGATCTTGCTGTAACTTGCTCCTCCTGTGGCCTGGGAATAACTTGTGGGAGGCTTTCTAAGGGGGAGACTAGTCTACGTCCGTTGACCTCGAAGGTACTCTACCTTCTTCAGAAGGGAGAAAAATGAGAAGGTTCTCTGCCATCATCAGGAGGGTGAAAATAGCTCTTGGCACTCCGCCACGCTGGGTTGGTGAAAGGGAATATTGTAAGGTCTTCTCCGCCTTGCCGAGGGGGGAAAAATGTGAGCTATTGTTGGTAGTGAAATTCCCAGAGCGGAGGACTACGGGGAGTGGACGTAGGTCATGTTTTAACCGAACCACTATAAAAATCTCGGTGTGCTTTTTCCTTATTGTTTTTATTCTTGCATGCATTTCTATTTCAAAATATTTGCTTGGAAAAATCATGAAAGAAAAAGATTTTATAGTTGCCTGTTGCCTTAGAAGTTGTTTTAAATTTTCAATGTTAAAACCTTTAAAAACATCAAAAAATTAGAACTCATGCTTAGGTTTTATTTATTGCAATAAAATTTTCACAATTCACCCCCCCCCCCCTCTTGTCCATCTAGTAACTTCAATTGGTATCAGAGCCTGTTTTCAAAAATAGTGTTTTAGAAAACCTTGAAAAAAAATGATCATGTCGCACTTTAGTAATCATAACACTGCGGAGGGTTATTCAATAACCCGTCCACCTTTTTTTGATAACATTCCATTTGATTTCTGGAAAATTAGGATGTCTACTTTTTCACAATCTATAGATTACCACATGTGGATGTTAGTCAATGATGGATATGTTGCACCTTTAAAACTGTTAATGGAGTGAAAACTCCAGTGCCTTTTATTGAATGGAGCAATGAGGATAGGGAATTATCCCAATTGAATACTAAATGTTTTTGTGCATTAAAGTCTGAGGACTATATGAGAGTTTCTACCTGTGCTTCTGGTAAGGAGATTTGGGACAGACTGTGCATTACATATGAAGGAACAAGTGAAGTAAAACAGTCTAGGCTTAACATTCTATTACAGGATTATGAATTATTCTATATGAAACCATGTACACTAGGTTCACCTAAATCGTAACATCCTTGCATGCATTAGGTAGAGAGATTTCAAATTCTGAGAAAGTTAATAAAATTCTTAGATGCTTACCTAGTTCCTATGATGCAAAGATAACTGCTATCACTGAATCTAAAGACCTTAACATTTATTCTATTGATAATCTCCTTGGGTCACTCATTACATACGAGCAAGGAGTGAGTCAGAGATAAAATGATGTAGGTGAAAAGAAAAAGGAGTGAACGGTAGCGTTAAAAACAAACAACTCAGAAAGTGAAAGCTCTGTAGGGGAGGAAGAGGATGAGATAGCACTGATGACCCGACAGTTCAAGAACTTCCTGAAGAGAAAATAGAAGCGTCATCAGAATAACTGGAATAAAGGTAAGATCTCGAGGTTCAATAAGGCTTCATCTGATATAATCTGTTTTGAGTGCAGGAAGCCAGGTTACCTTCGAGCCGATTTCCCCAATCTAAAGGGCCAACCAGCTAAGGAGAAAGGTGATGACAAAGCCAAATACAAGAAATGAAAGATGAAGACACAAAAAGCTTTTTGGGCCGACTCTGCCTCAGAATCGTCAGAAGAAGAAGTAGAGGAGGAGGTAACAAACTTGTGTCTTATGGTTAATGATAACCTTGATCACCTTGATCAAGATGACGTATGTCAACTTTCATATAAAGAATTGTTACTTATTTCTAAGAATATCCATGACTTGTATAGGAAGTTGAAAAAGATACATGCCAAGCTTAATATTGAATTTAGTTTCTTACAAATCGAGCATGCTAAGTTGCTTAAGGAAAATTCTGATCTAGATAGAGATCATATGCTACTTCTTGATGAGTATGATGTATTAAATAAGAAGAATATTGAACTAACTAAAGTGCATGAAAGCTTGAAAACCACTCATGTTGAACTAGAAGAAGCTTTTGATAGACTAGACAAACTTGCATTAGAAGTAAATTATTAAGATAGTTGCTATTTGCATGTTTTATATTTTTTGTAACTTGTATAGTTTTGTTGATTCCAAATATTATTGTTCAAATGTGTAGTTATCTCCTAACAATTTTATAAGATTTGTATTTGCTCTTGTGTGTACTAACATTTCAAGAAAATCTAACTCCAGACTACGAAGACTTCAAATCAAAATTCAGCATTAGATACTTTGTGAAATTAAAGCTTGTATTTTCTTTGAAATAAACTTGAAAGGGAGTGATTGTAATTGAGTGAATAAAAACATGCACACACACATAAGGAGATCATATAAAATTTATCCTGATCGTACGGGACGATATCAGTTCATATGGGACGATCAAACAGTTATCTCCTATTAAGATCACATGGAATGAATAGGAATTGGGCAGAAAAATTTTCTAAGTCCTATTCGTCCAGGACGAAATTAAATATCGTCCAGGACGATCTGCTCTCTGTAAGATTTTTGTCCAGACGAAATTAAATATCATCCAGGACGATCTGCTCTCAGTAAGATTTTCGTCCAGACGAAATTAAATATCGTCCAGGACGATCTGCTCTCTGTAAAAATTTTGTCCGGATGAATCAATTTTCATCCAGACGATACAACTGACTTAGAACGGTTTTTCTACAGTTTTTGGAAACGACCTTGTAATAACTGTTCGTACCGGACGAACTTGGTTCGTACGGGACGATCAGCTTGTATAAAAACATTTCGTACACATATACAAACAGGTTCATTTCAAGGCTTTTATGCAATATCGTCCAGGACGATCCACGATCGTACGAGACGATCAACTGCGTACAGAATTGAAAACTTATAGTTTTTTAGCGGTTTTTCTTGTCTTTTGTATATATAGTCCAAATTAGACTTCCACCCAATCTTTTTGTCATTTGATCTTCGTGCCTCTTGAGAGAATAGCCAAGCAGAGAGTATAAGAGTGCATTCAAAGGAGGATTCCTACCACTGGAGCGTGAAGGCTTCACTTGGAGTTTAAAGGTAAGAATCTCTACTTGTGAATTGGGATTACTTCACTCTTTTCTTTATTCCTTCTAGATTCTTGTGAGAAGATCTATCAAGGAGATCTGGTTCTCTGCCCACACTAGGAGAGTGTGAAAGGACGAAGGGTTCTCTGTCCACACTAGGAGAGTGTGAAAGGACAAAGGGTTATCTACCCACACTAGGAGAGTGTGAAAGGACGAAGGGTTCTCTGCCCATACTAGAGGAGTGTGAAAGGATGAAGGGTTCTCTGTCCACACTAGGAGAGTGTGAAAGGACGAACGGTTCTCTGCCAACACTAGGGATTGTGTAAAACGACGACGGTTCTCTGCCGTACCGGGTAGTGGTGAACAGAGTGTTTTGTAAAGGCTTTCTCTCCTTGCTGTGGGTGCAAAAGAAGAGTCACTATTGGTATTAGTGCAATACTCAGAGGGAGCCTCTGGGGAGTAGATGTAGGTCTGGTTTAGACCGAACCATGTTGGTGGAATTTTAAAAAAACATGTTTTGAAAGATATTAGTTTTCTTTGGGGATTTTAAGATTAAGGTTGAGTTCTAATTCTAAGGTCGAATCAACTCGTTAGAAAGAGTATATCACCCCGAAGGACGAAAATAAACTTTCATAATGGTGTTCAGACTTAGAATTATGCAAACTCATCTTGAATACTATGATTGGGTCCTAAGGAGAACTTTATATGGCCCCGAGGGGGCAAAGTATAGTTCAACTAAGTACCCAATTATAATATTCAAGAAACATGATCGTCGCATTCGCATCCAAAGCCTTATCGAAGAAGGATGTATCTCCCCAAAGGGAAATGACACCATTATACAATAATTCTTCTAATGCAACTATGACGATCATTATTTAACTTTTCCCAAAGAAAACTAATAAAGTTTTAGAAATTAAAAATTTTTAAAATCAGGTGTGTGTGGTTCCAAATCTCCTACGAGCGCAAGCCCTCGTAGTTAATTACATCGTAGGGAGATGAAATCTCCTACGAAAACTCCCGATTAAAATAATGGCAGAATTTTGTTAGATTTTCTAGGAGTGATATCAAAAAGAGATGAATTTTGGAAACTCAAAAGGGAATGGATCAAAATTGAGCAGTTATTAACGGAGTTAAAGGAGGAGAAGTATGGGACACTTTAAGATTCCAGAACCATCCGGAAGTGTCCCAACTTAATCTAAGTGTTGGGCTTTATGTTTTAGGATTGAAATGAAGCTTTAATTAGAGTTAAGTATTTTATTAGAAATTTGGGACTATATTCCTGAAATTTGGGGTCTTATAATCACAGATCTGCCCCGGAACCTAAATCTATTTTGGACACTGGACCACAGTCGTCCGATCCTAACTAATGCAGTGCAAGATCTGGACTTACCCCGGCCTGAATTGGGGAGCCAGCTAACCACCTAATCGATTTAAAAGAGATGAATCCGGTCTTTTATGAAAGAGTGGTAGGGACGTTTTAATTAAAGTTTGAAGAGTTGGGGCCGACGTCTAGAGATTTTCCTAATTGGCCCCTTTGACTTATGTTGGGTGCTAAAATGCTAAGGACTATGAAATTAAAATTTTGACTCTTTTAATTTGTATCTAATGCAATGCATGCTGGTCGATAACTTCCAAATCAAGTATGCTTGAAATTTTAAAAACAGGCTTATAAAATAATTTTTTAAAAGACTGGACTTCCCCAGGTCCGGCACCTCGTCCTCATAGGTCAGACTATCCGGACTCTACCCGCAGGCAGGGAAGGGTCTAAAGCAAGGAAAGAGTAATGCAGAAATATGCATGCGACCCCGCGGTCGATCTCCGGCTAATTTCCTAGATTCGTTATCTTTCTATGTTATTTAGACTCACCAAAATTTTAGACTTTTAAGGTTATGAGTAGAAAACTTTCACACCCTCACGAGTCTCACGTATCCAGGCGAAAACAAAAAGCGGCATGCAATCGCCAAAAAACTAGTAAAAATAAGTAATCCTAAAGGCAATCAAATCATCACATCAAATATAAATTAATTAATAAATGTCCATAGACAGAATTGCCTTGCTTATTACAAACTACAATATTACAGAAAGTAAAGTGGCCGGGCACCACTGACAACAACCCGGATTCTAAACCTAGTAATGACGCAAGTTATTTTGAGTGGGATACTCTCAATCTTCAAATCTTCAAATCTTCAATCTCATTCTTCTTTGGACTCCTTTTCTTCAATCTTCTTGGAATCTTCGTAGTGGATTACCCAAATGGATAAGAGGGCACTTCCTTTAAGAGGAAGGCCACTCTTTCCTCTTTGGGTAAGGAAGAGGTATGATCCAAATTTGGATTTCCAAATGAAAAAGGAGTGTTCCCTAAAGGGGTATCCTTTCCTCTTTAGAATCCAAGCTTTGGGTCTATGTATCCCAACTCAAAATCAACTTTCACAACACTTGACACTTACACAAATTACATTAATATCAAAATAAAAATCTAGACTCACCTGCAGGGTTATCCTAAGCAATTAATATATAAAAAGCAGTTATTCCCAAGCAGTTGTATATGAACAGAAAAGAAAGTAAACACGTTGGCCACACTCTTTTTATGATTTGGGGGGGCTTTAGCAGCTGAAGCACCTGTGCAAAGAGTTTATAATATTTATGCATTTTTGATTTGCCCCCTTTTTTTATATTCCCTGCATGAGCGTGGCCACCTACAAAAAACTGTGTCAACATCCAGATCGTACCTAACCTAAGGGTAATCTAGTCGCCAAACACATCAATCCATCCACAGAGTACAGAAAACGTAAGCAGACACAGCAAAGCAATTTCATCCACAACATGTAGTGAAAACTACAAAAAATCCGGCACACAGCAGTAAAGTAAACACCGGCCTAACCTAGATCTAGAGTTAGTTGTCCTAGCACATCATCTAAAGTGCGTGAGAAAGGTCATGTGGCTGGGGTAGATCCTAAAGTAGGTTATTAATTGAAGTTGTCTAAAAGTCTGGGTTTGTTAAGGTTTAAAAGGGGATTTAGATTAAAATTTAGGTATTAATGAATTAAGAATTTTAATTAAACATATTTTAAAAGTTAATTGATTGCTACCTTTATTTCACACCGAGGCCGTGAAGTTTATTTCACCTTCCTTGGGGCTAAGCTAATAGCCTCGTAGGCCTGGGTTACCTAGTAGCAATCGGGTTTGATTAAGTTATTTAAATTGGTTGGAATTAAAAGAGTGGATTAATATAAAGAAATGAGTTAGTTACTGATTTTTAAAGTTTGATTAATTTAAGTTTGCCATTAATTGATTCGTGGCGTTGTGCCACCAGGCTCGAGGAACCAGCCTCCTTAGGACACTTAGCCCCGCAGCCCGGAGTAGTGCAGCCGATAAACCAAATTATTGTAATTGAATTAAAGATCTTTTTTAAAAAAATTAAATAATTAAAGATTAATCTATTTTAAGATTTAACACCCCTTAGAATCCATTCGTGGCGTTATGCCACCAGGCTCGAGGAACCAGCCTCCTTAGGACACTTAGCCCCGCAGCCCGGAGTAGTCCAGCAAATAAACTTCATCTTTAGGGTGGTTGCTGTGTTTTAAAGGATTTGTTAAGTGTTTTAAGCATTAAACTAATTTTTTCTGGGGTTTTAGAGTGATTTGGAATTTTTTAAGAATTTTGAATATTTTAATCATTTAATTAAAGGGTTAAAAAATGAATTTTTGATTAAGCTCAAATTCTGGAAAGTTTATATTTTATTAAAATACTAGACCTAATTATGAGTTGTTAGACATGTGGCACATTCAATTTGGAGTTTTCTATCAAAAGTTATGATTTTTGGAAGTTTGTGTATTTATTGAAATTATTAAATTGCTTCAATTAAGGGCCCTTTTAGTGATTTGAACCCAAATGAGTCTCAAACTTCTTGAAATCAACTCCAAAGATCAGAAATGATCTAAGGAGAGATCAGCAATTGTTTAAAGATTTTTTGGGATTTTTAATAATTTTTAATTAATTAAAATCGATTAAATATTGATTTTGATTAAAATTAAATTAAAGTGGATTTTAATGTCAAATTAGAGTGATTTCAATTTTCACTGATTAAGAGATGAATTTAAGTTAATTGGGGGTATTGTAGGGAATTTTAAGGAATAAATTAGAATTATTAGAATTTTATTAAGGCTAAAGGGTTATTTCTAAGGGGGATTATTATGGTTCCTACTTGGGAAACCAAATGGACTCCAAATTTGATGAAATTTGGACCAAAGGATCACCTGACCCTGAGGACTAAACTCACCAAATTTGAGCTCAAATGGAGTACTCTAAGGTGGTTAACTAAACCACCTAAGGTGAACTCTAAGTCACCTTCAAACCACTATAGGGGTGTATCCTAAGCTTGGATTAGGGCAAAATCAGTGGCTCTACACTCCTTATCCTACACATCATCAGCACACAAAAAATCACACCCTAAATCCCATTGGATAGGTCTATACCCCATTTTGAATTTAAGGGTCAAACCATGACCCTTAAATTTGAAATTTGGGGAAAATGCCCTTGAACATCTTAAAAGGGGGAGATAAAATTTGGACATGTAAAAAACATGTTCAAATTTAATCTCCCAAAATTCCATGCCTGGTGGACTTGTATTTAAAGAATAATTAAAGAAATTAACAAAATTCTCAAACTCAAATTAAACCTAGCACTGACCTAACTAGGGCATGGAACCATAGGGCTTTTGTAGGTCTCCCTGAGACCTTTCCAATGAGCCTAAGAACACCTAATTTGGACAAGTGTGCAGGGAGATATGAATTTCCAAAGTTCCCTTGAATTTCTGGAATTATTAATTCGGCCATTACACAGTCAGCGCTCGCTTTACACGCGCCGCGCGCTGATTGGCTGGGCAATCATTGGCGCCAACTGTTAAAGGTCAGATTAACCACAGCCGTCGGATGGCGGATCGGACGGCTGGGATCAGACGCGCTCCGAAACAGCGGGATCTAATCCGAGCCGTTGATCGGAATCAACGGCTGAGATTTCGTCTTCAACCTCCGCTCTTATCCGAGGCCGTGAACCTTCTCCGGCGTGATCCGATTGATCCTGCCGGTGAACTTCAACGAAATTTCACAGGGAGGATCAGGGGGGTGGAAACCTTCAATCCAACGGTGGAAATCCATTGGGGTGAAGGTTTCCTTCACACTTGACCGGACAACCTAGCTAGGGAGCTCGGGATGAAGGAATTACCACAGAGAAAGTCTCAACGGATGAGCTTCTCTATCTGGAAGCTTCAGGGGACGAAGGCGAGCAGGTTTCCTTCAGAGACCGAGACTGGAGGATGGCCGGAGGTAGGACTTTGAGCGGGACGCCGAAACCTTTCACCGGAGCTCGCTCGAAGTAATGAAGGGAGAGGTTTGGGAGCTCGAGGGGAGATGCTGGGAGATTGAGGGAACTCTTGAAAATCGTTTCTAAATGCTGGGATCAAACCTTGAGCTCTGGGGAGCACCAGCCTATTCAGCCTCCTCCCGCGAGCTCGGACGACCAGGATTAAATCGGAGGAGCTCTCGGATTGATGCCAAGTGGAAAGGGGCACCGTTCCAGAGAGCTCGTGAGCCTCAAGCCGGCGAGCCACAGCCTTTGGAAGGCTTTCGGTCAGGATCGGCCTGGGGGGACCACCGGAACTTGCTCTCCATTGGTTACGACCGCCGCCGGCCACGGTCTGGGTCGGGTTGACCAGGGAAGACCGATGGGGACACACTGGAGCTGGGAGTGGAGTCAAATTGGTCTAGGGAGGCCGGGATCGATCTGGTGGCTCGGTTTGGCTCAAACCTGCTTGGTTTGAGTCGAATTGAGCTCGATCCAGGTCAGGCCAGACTTTGGACTAGATATGGGAGGTAGGTCTGGGTCTGGTGCGCCCAATGCAAGTGGCAATTGGGTCCAATTTGGCTTGTGTCAAAGGTTGGCTCAGGTTGATCCAAATCTGCTAGGTTCGGGTCGATTTGGGCTCAACCCAGGTCAGGCCAGACCCTGGGCTTGAGGTGGGAAGTGGGTCTGGGTCTGGTGCACCCAATGCAAGTGGCAATTGGGTCCAATTTGATCTGAGCTGGAAAATGGCTCGAGTCCAAGTGTTTTTGGCTACTTTGGGTTAGCCTAACTATTGACCCAAGCTAGCCCAAGGCATGAGCTGGCTGGAGGGAGTGTATTGGACCTAGGGCCACCTATGGGAGGTGTTGATCAGGTTCAATTGGGCTTAGGTTGAGAGTTGGCTCAATCCCAAGTTCTTTTGGGCACTTTGGGTTAGCCTAACTCTTGACCCAAGTTAGCCCAAGAATTGGGCTGGTCAAGGAAGGTGTATTGGGTCAATGGGAACCCAATGGCACCTTGATTTGGATTCAATTTGATTAAGATTAAAAGATGGCTCAAGGGAGACCTCTCTTTGGTCACTTGGGTCAAGCCTTATGGCTAACCCAAGTGAGCCCAAGGCTTGGGTCACCAAGAGGGGTCTCTTGGGTACCCAAGGGTTCATCCCATACATTCAAAGGACTTGGAATGGACTAGATTCAAAAAAATTTGAAAGAGGAGGGTGTATGGGTCCATGGGTCAAACTTGGTTGACTTGGTTAACCAGGTTAACCCAAGGTTTGGATTTGAGTTCAACAAGTTGGGTTTGATATTTGAAATTCATTGAAAGTGATTTCAAAGAGTTTGGAATTGATTTGAATTGAAATAGCCATTTGAAATCCCATAAGGTTATTTTGGTCAATTTTGGCCCATTGGTCAACTATGGCCAAAAATGGTTCTGAAAAATGCAGTTTACTGCTCAGTGGGTTAAAATCAAGAGTCTGAAGGTGATTGGAGGCTTGGATAAGGGTTCTATGGTTAGGATCTCAAAGGGGTTAGGTTCAGTGGCATAGGCTGTAAATATTTGAAGGTTTTACAGCCTTTGGATTTTAATTCAGATTCTGGGGTTAGAGACCTCAGAATGAGTTCAAAGTTGGAGGGTAACCTCTAGAGACATGTCTTATCACTTTGCAAGTGATAGACCCTGAATCAGAGACCATTTGACTGAGTTTTGAAATGTTTGAAAATTCTTTGAAAAGGGTCTTTAGGACAAGGCCTTAAGACTTTGAATTTGAGTTTAGACTTCTGGATTTTGAATGGATTTTAAGTTTGAATGATTAGTATTGAAGTATCCAAATCATTTACAATCATGTGGTGATTGTTAATGAATAGATGAGGTCAAAGCTAGATTGAAGTTTGGATCAAAGTCTAAGTTGAAGGTTGGATTGTCAAATTGATTGGATCAAGGTTTGGATATGTTTGAAACTTGAATTAATTTGAATTTGAGTTGAATGAAGTTTGAGATTTAAATTGATCAAAGGTAGGAATCAAATTGAAGTTGGAGTTGATCAAATGTAGGAATTGATTTGAGGTTGAGGTTGATCAAGGGTGGAGATTGATTTAAGTTGGAGTGGTCCTAAGATCTATAGGAGTTCTAAGATCTAGGATTTAAGGGAACCCTAGGCTCTAGAGTAGGCTCTAAGGTCTGGCTCTAGGAAAGAATCCTAAGGTCTAGAGTGGATCCTAGGATTTAAATTTAATCTGGAGTTTGGAAGGGCCTTAGTGACCTCATACAAAAATGAGGTCAACAAATGGACCCCCAATGTGTGTGGTAGAAGGAACTTCTGCTGCACACATTGGCGTTGACCGAATAGGAGTAGAATCTTAAAGAGTTGAAGGAAGGGAATCACCCAATCTTAAGTCCATTGGAAACTAGTGAAAAGCTTACACCTATTATGAAGAGAGGACTGGAGAAATCAAGGTAGGGAATACCTAGCCTTGGGTCTAAGGAAGGGCGTCACCCAACCTTAGGCCTATAGGATGCTGATAGAAGACTTACTCCAAATAGGCAGATCAACTGGCAAACTAGGATGGTGCCACGAAGGGCGTACTCCACCACTAGTGAATGGTCATGTGGGGAGGAAACTTGCTCCACACAGAGGATCTCAACTGGCAAACTAGGATGGTGCCACGAAGGGCGTACTCCATCACTAGCGAATGGTCATGTGGGGAGGAAACTTGCTCCACACAGAGGACCTCAACTGGCAAACTAGGATGGTGCCACGAAGGGCGTACTCCACCACTAGCGAATGGTCATGTGGGGAGGAAACTTGCTCCACACAGAGGACCTCAACTGGCAAACTAGGATGGTGCCACGAAGGGCGTACTCCACCACTAGCGAATGGTCATGTGGGGAGGAAACTTGCTCCACACAGAGGACCTCAACTGGCAAACTAGGATGGTGCCACGAAGGGCGTACTCCACCACTAGCGAATGGTCATGTGGGGAGGAAACTTGCTCCACACAGAGGACCTCAACTGGCAAACTAGGATGGTGCCACGAAGGGCGTACTCCACCACTAGCGAATGATCATGTGGGGAGGAAACTTGCTCCACACAGAGGACCTCAACTGGCAAACTAGGATGGTGCCACGAAGGGCGTACTCCACCACTAGCGAATGGTCATGTGGGGAGGAAACTTGCTCCACACAGAGGACCTCAACTGGCAAACTAGGATGGTGCCACGAAGGGCGTACTCCACCACTAGCGAATGGTCATGTGGGGAGGAAACTTGCTCCACACAGAGGACCTCAACTGGCAAACTAGGATGGTGCCACGAAGGGCGTACTCCACCACTAGCGAATGGTCATGTGGGGAGGAAACTTGCTCCACACTGAGGACCTCAACTGGCAAACTAGGATGGTGCCACGAAGGGCGTACTCCATCACTAGCGAATGGTCATTTGGGGAGGAAACTTGCTCCACACAGAGGACCTCAACTGGCAAACTAGGATGGTGCCACAAAGGGCGTACTCCACCACTAGCGAATGGTCATGTGGGGAGGAAACTTGCTCCACACAGAGGACCTCAACTGGCAAACTAGGATGGTGCCACGAAGGGCGTACTCCACCACTAGCGAATGGTCATGTGGGGAGGAAACTTGCTCCACACAGAGGACCTCAACTGGCAAACTAGGATGGTGCCACGAAGGGCGTAGTCCACCACTAGTGAATGTGATCCTAAGGGAGGGAACGATTCGACCCTAAAGGAGAAGGTGAAAAAAGCATTAAAAGTAAGAGAATTAAAGAAAAGGAAAGAACTGGATTGCAAAATAAGAAGGAAATTTTATTAATTGATAAAACAAGCTACATCAAGCATAGTATTTCTTAAGGAAATGCCCGTTAACAGGTAGCATTGGGTGGTTCCCTTTACAATCTACTAACTGATACGAGCCTCCTTCGTAGACAGTCTCTATAATGAAGGGTCCTTCCCACGTAGGTTCAAAATTGCCTCCCAACTTCCGATGGGCTAAGATAGGCCTCCGAAGGACCAACACCAAGTCTCCTGCTTGGAAGGTCCTAGGTCGCACTAGCTTATCATGGGCTTGAACCATACGGGACTTGTACAACTCTAAACTTTGTTGAGCTTGGAGACGTCGCTCTTCAAGGCCTTCGAGTTCTTCCAATCGTAGTTTTGCATTTTGTTCATTTGTAATTTGATTCTGAACTGCAATTCTGAGCGAAGGGATTTGTATTTCCAAGGGTAGAACAGCCTCAGATCCATACACTAGTGCAAACGGGGTGGATTGGGTCGGGGTTCTATAAGTGGTACGATAAGCCCACAAAGCTTCCACCAACCGCTCATCCCACTGTCGTTTGTTATCATCAAGGGTCTTTTTAACAATTTTCATCAAGGTTTTGTTGAAGGCCTCGGCCAATCCATTTGCCCGAGGGTAATAGATCGTCGAGTATCTCCAATCAATATTATGGCGTCTCACAAAACTATTGATTTTTGTAGACTTGAATGCGGACCCATTATCGGATATGATTCTGCGAGGTGCGCCGAATCGATATACGATATGATCACGAAAGAAATTTAAGACATGGTGTGATGTTACGTTGCGTAGGGGAATTGCTTCAGCCCACTTTGAAAAGTAATCAGTCGCTGCTAATATGAAACGATGACCTCTCGCGGAAAGAGGGTCAATCAGCCCAATGATATCCGTGCCCCAACTTTCAAAGGGACACGAGGCTATCGTAGGGTGTAACACATTAGGCGGTTGATGTAAAACCACACCATGGACCTGACATTGATGACAGTGCTTTGCAGTATTCATGCAATCGTCAATCATTGTAGGCCAGAAGTATCCAAGTCTTTTAATCTTTAATTTCATTTTTGGACCCGATTGATGTGCACCGCACAGTCCTGAATGAACTTCATTAACAATCTTCAGGGCTTCTCGCTTGTCCAAACAGCGCAGCCACATGTGATCGAAGGACCGACGGTACAACAGATCGTTAACTAGTGCATATGATAGGGCACGTTTCTTAATCTGGTTGGAAAGTGATTTATCCTGGGGAAGCTTCCCTTCTTTAAGGTAATCAATTAAGGGTCGTCTCCAATCGCCTTCTTCGTCGGTTGTCGAAGAGGCAGAAAGGATCTGAAGGGGAGTCTTGCTTATGTGTTCCAAATCTATAAGAGAGAGGGCTTTACGACCCTGAATCTCTATAGGAATGGAATCCTCCTCAGGACAGGCAAATTCCTTTGCGAGTTTTGCTAAGGCATTTGCCGCGGAATTGCTACCACGGGGAACCCTATACAAAGTAGCAGTAGGAATTTGTTCCAACAAGTGGAGTGTGTACTGGTGATATCTTAGGAGATTCAGATTCAAGACTTTATAAGTTCCGGCGACTTGGTTAATAACCAGTTGGGAATCTCCAAAGATCTTAATCTCTTTAATTTCCATTAGAATTGCAAGTTCCAGACCGGTTATCAGAGCTTCGTATTCAGCTTCGTTGTTTATGCAAGGCTCCGATAAGTGGTAGAAAAAATGCATCATTCCTTTTTCTCGCGTTATGAAAATTAAACCGACTCCAGCCTTTCCAGGAATTATAGATTGTTGGGTCGCAATCCTACGAGAGGATGCTGCCCCATCAAAATATAATTCCCAGACAGCCTCATCAGATTCCCTCAAACCCATGATTTGTTCGTCGGGTAGATCATCGTTCAGGGGGAGAATCTGCAGGCAGCGGGTGTGCTGCCAAAAAGTCAGCGACAGCCTGTCCTTTCACAGCACGAAGAGGAGTGAAAGTAATCTCAAATTGCAGTAGTATCATAGACTAACGAGCTAAACGTCCTGACAACGTAGGCCGGGTCATAAGATAATGCAAAGGATTAACTCTCGAAATCAAACTGATTGAGTGTGAGAGCATGTAATACCTCAGTTTCTGAGCTGCAAAAACCAAAGCAAGACAGTGCTTCTCAATTGACGGGTATCGAATTTCAGTAGGAAGGAGTCTTCGACTGAGGTAATAGAGAGCATTCTCTTTCCCTTCGTCGTTAACTTGAGCCAACAGGGCGCCTAAAGACTCATCTAAGGCTGCAGTGTAGAGGATTAACGGCTTTCCCGGAATCGGAGCTGCCAAGACTGGCGGATTAGAAAGGTATTGTTTGATGTCGTCGAAAGCATTTTGGCACTTCTCGTCCCATACGAACTTAGCGTCTTTTTTTGCAAGGACAGAAAAGGGTTGACATCTCCCGGAAAGATTAGAAATAAATCACCTTATATATGCCAATCTACCTTGTAGAGATCTTAACTGGGTAAGGCTCCTAGGGGATGGCATATCTAAGATGGCTTCAATTTTAGCAGGATCGATCTCGATTCCGCGGTGCCTCACTAAGAATCCTAAGAATTTTCCCGAGGCGACGCCGAAGGCGCACTTGAAGGGGTTCATTTTCAAATCGTAGCGACGCAACCGTTCAAAAATAACTCTTAAGTCATACAGGTGAGCCTCTTTAACCCTGCTCTTGACAATTAAATCATCAATAAAAACATTCAACTTGATTATGAATTAAGTCGTCAAAGATACGGGTCATGGCCCGTTGGTAGGTTGCTCCGGCATTCTTTAAGCCGAATGTCATTACCTTATAACAAAAAATTCCAATAGGGGTTCTGAACGCTGTATTTCTCTCATCTTCTAGGGCCATCTTGATTTGGTTATAACCCGACGAGCCATCCATGAATGAGAAAATAGCAGGTGAGGAGGCAATGTCCACCATGAGTTCTGGTATTGGTAGAGGGAACTCATCTTTAGGAGATGCCTTATTCAGATCCCTATAATCGACACAAATCTGAATTTGACCATTTTTCTTTCGAACTGGCACGACGCTGGCCACCCAGGAGGGATATTGCTCCTCTCGAATGAATTCGGCTTCTGCCAATTTCTTAACTTCAGAAACGACTTGTTGCTCAATCTCTAAGCACATGCGTCGAGGAGCTTGTTTAACAGGAATGGCATCGTGGCGAACCCCAAGTTTGTGAACTGCTACCTCAGTAGGCAAACCAGGCATTTCGTCGTATGTCCAGGCAAAGCAATCCCTGAACTCGAATAACAATTGGATTAAGTCTTGGGTTTCACCCTCGCTCAACAAAGTACTTATGAAAATCGGACGGGGGTCATCATCATTTCCCAGGTTAATTTCTCTCAACTCATCGACTGTCGACTTAATTTCCTCTTCAAATTCAGGGGGTGCATCCCAAACTTGAAGATCATCGGGATCGTCTAAAGTCTCCAAACAGAGTCCATCTAGAGGACAAGGAGGATCTGTAGGGACATTTGGAGAATCGAGGTGGTAAGTTATCATTAGGCAATACTCATCATCATCGAATGAACTAACTGTTCCAAAGCCAATACCACTTGTTGGATTTTTATTTATTTTTGTTCGCCAGATATTCTCGTGGTATCTAGCTTGACCCTTAGTCCATCGGTATGGTATAGAACCTTTAGAAAAAGTGTTTTTTACACAAACAGGGAAGTAGCCGAAAGGTAATTCCATTAATTCATTAAAATCTGCCTCCTCAAGGGTTACATCACCTTCGTCCCTTGCGGAGGAGGAGCCAGGAAAGAATTTCTGGACTTTCTTAACTTCACCATCCAAGTTGGGGGCCACTTTGACTTCCAACCCTACAATCCTGCCTGCCGACAGTGGGGTCAGAGAAAGGGCCTCAATCCTTCTAGTGAGCTTTTCATACATTGTTAATTCAGGCTCGTCACTTTTAACTTTTGAAATATCTACCTCAGGGTCACTGTCCTGGTCTAAGGTGAGATCAAATTTTGGAGGAGCATTTATGTTTTGATAATCGAGAGAGAGGGCAGTACCTTGACTTTCTAGTTCACCATCAGAATCTGATTCCAAATCAATATACACAGGTGCTGCTCTCCTATCTAATGAAGCACGGCCTCGACCTCGTGCCCTTAAAGCCATCCTCCCACCTCTTTGAGGTAATGTGCTTGGAGGCCTAAGGACAACGATATCAGAGTCGTCTTCACTACTCGATTGTGTCATTTCTTGATTGATATTTTTATCCTTTTCCTTCTTTTGGTCGAGTTTTTGTCCAACCATTTTCTCCTCAATTTTGATCTCCAATTTAGAACGGGACGAGGACCCTTTTGGTATGAAATACGCAGCATCTTCGTAGATCCCAATTTCTTGAATTGAGAATGGTTGCAAATCACCCTTAATCACATGTTCAATGCCGTCTCGTTGATACTTAACGCATTGGTGCAGGGTAGATGGAACCATTCTATATTCGTGAATCCAAGGTCTACCTAGAAGTGCGTTAAAGGACGTAGTCGAATCAATTATATGAAATTTAGCTTCAGTTTTTAACCCTCCTATTTCTAGGAGTAAAGTGATTGAACCTAAAGCTCTCTCGCCCTTCTCGTTGAACCCACGAAGCACCAACCTGTCGGTTGAAAGCTTGCTAGTATCAACTCTGAGATAAGCAAGAGTCTTTATGTTCATCACGTTGACCGATGCACCCGGATCAACAAGGACTCTTGATAACTTGAAGTTTCCCACATCTACGGTAATGTAGAGGGAGCGATTGTGGTCAGCAGTTCCCAAGAGTAAATCTTCGTCTGAAAAGGTAACCCCGGGGACCTCTTTGAAGTAGAGAGCCTCACCTTCTGAAGTTGCAGCCAACTGTGTTAAGCAAATCTCGGGGTCGAGAAGTGCTTTAATTAAAGACTCCCTCATTTCTTTGGAGAGAAGGAGGGCGTCGTAAATACTTAATTTTGCTGGCAACTTCCTAAGGTGGGCTAGGACGTTGTAATCAACCTTAGGAACGACAGACTCGAAACCCGGAGGAATTAAAGGAAATTCTGGTTGCTGAGGGGAATCTGGATTTAGATTTTCGAATGAGGATTGCTTGCCTTTGTCCTGAGGGGGCAACCTAGGAGGTAAGACTTTACCGCCACGGAGTTGCACCTGCTCGATGTCTTCAGGCGGGCAAACTAGAGCGGTGTCTACACTCACTGTAGGCATTGGATCGTCGTTTCCCGAAAGAGAGTCAGAATCTGAAAACTCTATCTCAATAGGACTTCCCTGAAAATTAAATTGGGGGAAATCACTTTCTGATAAGGTTTCACATTCGACGTCTTCTTGAATAGTCGATTCGGGGAGGTCGGTTTGATTAACCTCAATATCTATTTCATTAGGAGTTTGATTCAAAACAGGAGAGTCATCAATTTGCATTTGAGATTCATGGCCAATCATCAAGACAGAAGTAGAAGGATGTTTTTTATTCATCTTTTGACCCTTCGCCTTTGATGGGGCAAAGTAAAAGTCAGATAACAAAAGAGGGGAAAGGGTTTTAACACCACCATCCGCCATTCTAATACATCTCTCATCTACACACTTCCTCTCTACAAAATCAAATTTCTTTTCTTTTACATTTTTCTCAGTAGTTCCTAAGACTACTGGAGAGGGAAGTGGCTCAACATCCTTCTGCGAAGCGTCCAGGTCAACCTTGCACACCGGGGCCTGGGCTATCGTAGTCAGCTGTTGAGAAAGACGAAAAGACTTGTTAATCGACTTTTTAAGTGCCCGGGACAAAGCAATGTCCCAACCATCTTCAACAAGACAAAAAGAGTTAGGAGGATTATCTGAAATGGTTTTAATTGAAGCCTTTTCTGGATCGACCAAGTATTCCTTAGGTATTATGATGTTACCTTGGGTGTAGTTCCTCTCAAGCCAATCTTTGAACACAACACAGTCCTCAAGAGGGTGACTAAGCATCCTGTGGTACGAGCAATACTTGGGATCCTCTTTCTTGCTCTCATCCTCAGGCCTCCTGGCCTCTGGCAACTGAAAATCCGGTTTATTTAACAAGCTCTTGAAGATCTTCTTAACTGACTCCCTTTTAAATGGATAAGGCTTTGCCAATCTCTCTCTAAAAGGGATGGAGGCAGGATCTTTAGTATACTAAGGAACTATCTGAAAGGGCTGCTTCTGAGGCGGCTGTGGTGGAAGTGGAGTGCTAGGCTGACTAATCACTGGCCTCTTTCCTTTATCTACTGCTGAGACCACAGCTTTCTTTTCAAATGTTTTCACCAATTTTGGACCCTTCCTTTCTTCAGACTGCTCTCGTAAGAATGGAATCCTAGGAGCCTCTTCCTGCAAATTGCTAGCCTTATTAAGAAGTTTTTCAAAAGTTTTAATAGTGAAACCCTTCAGGAGAAAAGCAACAGGACCATGGATATTTTTCAAAAGAATCTCCACAGCGTGTTGCTCTTGCAACTGGGGTTCACACTTCATCGAGAGGTTTCGCCACCTCAAGATGTACTCAACGAGAGACTCTCCCGGCTTTTGCTTTTCAACCACAAGATCGCCCACAGTGGTACGCTGTTGCGCTCCAGAAAATCTCTTAAGAAAGAGGTTTTCAAGCTCGCTAAAAGTTTTTACTGAACCGTTGGGCAGATCGGCGTACCATTCAAAAGCAATGCCGGATAGACTACTTACAAATTAGCGAAATAGTAGAGCATCTAACCCTCCTGCATTGCAACAGCTTGCTCGGAAGTGGGCCAGATGCTGTCTCGGATTTTCGATTCCAGTCAAAACTTTAAAAGTTGGTGGCACAAAGCCCTTTGGGTAAGGAACTAAGTCATATTCCTCGGGGTAGGGTCTACCCTTTGAAATAGACACTGTTCCTTGAGAAAGGGCTAAGGCCTCCCTTACCTGGTCCTCAATTAACTGCTTAATATCTTTCTGAGGTAGGATCAAAGGAATTGTGGAAACTACAGGGTGAACTGGAGGTGCCTCTACTGGACAAGGAAGGGTCACAGGTGGTGACCCGAGAGGTCCGGAACTAAATTCTGCCCTTTTGACCTTTTCTGTGAGCTCTCGAGCTGACTGGTGGATTTTAAGAGACTCTTGCTGTGATTTATCCAACTTCTCTTGCATTTCCCTAACTTGTGACATCATGCTAGCGAGCTGAGTCTCCAAGTTTTTTATGTGTTCTTCATCTCTGTCTTTCACAGACTCATCTGAATCTGATTCAACAGTATGTGGATCATCATCTTTAGCAAATCGGCGTTTGCTGGGCTCAGCTTCTTTATTAGACCCTCTAGTTTCGACCACATGAATGCCACCAACATAATCATCTTCATCTCCAAGGAGATCATCCATGTCAGGGTCAAAAGAGCCCATTCCTTCTTTGTTCAACAAAATATTTCTTATTTCTTGAACTACCTCCTCGACCGGTCTATCCCCAATTGACTTAGGATCAAGGGGTAAGGATCCTTTGTACTCTGTCATATCGAACAATTCTTCAGAATCCATGAGGGCAATGATTTCTGTGAGTTTTGGATTAGGATCTGGTTGAGACTTTGTATCCGGTTCATCTTCCATTTCTAGATCCTGGTCAATTCTCTCCTCTTCGACTATCCCAGAGCTGGTAGTCAAAAGAGTGGCATCCTCTACAGGGAGAGGGACATATACCTCAGGGGGAGAAGCAGGAGCTTGTAAAGTGATAGTTCCCACATCTGGTAAGGTAAGGTCCTCAGACACCTGACTAAGGGGCCTAGGAATGACACTCGGACCTTGGAGATCATCAACTGGGGTAGCAGGGATGGTGACTATTGGATCTTGAGTTAGACTGGCTGTGGTAGGACCGTCAACTGTAACAATTGGGGTACTGGTCTGGACATCCATCAAGTCAACTGAACCCGGAGTAGGGTTGGCTGAGACTCGTTGGAGCTGCAGAATGAACTTAGAAGTTCTAGGAGGTAGTGGCAGACTCTCCAACTTAGTTCTCTTTGGAACATATTTCTTTTCAGGAGATTTGGATCTTTTTCCCTTAAGATCTATAGATTTTTGAATCTCAACCTCCTTTGGCTTAACAATCACTGAGGCCAACCTTACAGGTTTATGTGGGGGTACCGGGGGTCTACCAGTAGGATGGTGGCCTCTCTCGGACCCAGTCAACACAATACCCTCTGTCTGAGAGGACGGAGGGCGTGGCACCCAGTTATATCCATCAACCAGTACTGAAGTAGCGGGCTGTCTAACATACTTCTTATTTTTTCTGACAAATTATGGGGTTAAATTCTTTGCTTCAGACACTTCTTCCTTCAACATTTCTTTTTGGAAGCGATGTGAGATCACTCCCTTCAATTGTTTTACATATCCCTCCTTAGTCTGTCCAGACTGTGCAGCGCAGGTATGAACTATATTTCTCAAAGTCCTTGTCTTCTGGAGATGTTTTTCTTTCTGAGTCATCTTAGTCGAGTAGTCGACCGGGCATGGTGGAGAACGGGCTATCCTAGCTGCCTTCTCCTCTCCTTGAGCTGAAGCCAAGGGGTAAAAGCGACTCCCCTTTAGGAGGGGAGAGGAAGCAGGAATAGGTAGCTCCTCAGCAGTCTCAGGTTCTACTTGAGCTATGGTCTTAATAGGTACGACTCTCTTAGCCTTAGAGATTTTCTTTCTAAGTCTCCTCAAATAGTTCTTTTTCTGATTCTTAGTGGCAAAGCTAAGTCCAGAACTAGACCCCTCCTCAAAAACAGATTTGACTTCAGTGGGAGGCTCAACAACTGGTTCAGACTGTTTCTGATCATCACTGACCACTGGCAAGGTGGGTGCAGATCCCACAATCAACTCAACTATTGGGGGAATTTCCTTACTGGCATCCAAACTAACAATCTGGTGACCATCCATAGAGAGCTCAAGAGTACTGAATCCCATTCCAAAAATGATAGTGCTCCCTTGGTCATTAACAGTCGAGGACAACTCTCGGTCAAAAGAGAAAATCAATTGGCCAGCCATTTGGGATTTTCTGAAAGTTAAAGAAAGGATTGAAATTAGATTTACTTTAAAAGGGTGGTGAAAAAAAATATATTATTTTTTGAAAATTGAGGCTTGTAAGGATATCTCAACCCCCCCCCCCCCCCCCCAAAACATATGTCGAGCAGTGAAGGATATTGCTTAACACATGTTAAAAGGGTGAAGAGACTAAGCACATGCCCAAAAAGTTTTCTAAAAAAACTTGACATATGTTAGCCCACAAGGAGAACGTTTGGGGTAACATAAGACAATTTAGGATTTAAGAGAATTTTGAAGAAATTTTGAGGGTTTGAAAGGGGTTTTCTTACAGGCTCCAAAACACAACGGGCAGAGTTTCCCCTTGCCCGAAGGCTTATGGAATCGTGAGAAAACCCAAGTAAAAGGAATAGTCTAACCCTCCCCACCCTTGAAGGTCAAAGGGGAAGTGGGGGGGTTAAAACTAAAGTAATTTGGGATGTACGAAATCAAAAATCTTGAATTCTTTTCAATTTTAAGGATTTATATGTTGAATGAGAAATTTATTGACCATAAATCCACAAGATTGAAAAGGATAATCAAAGATCTGATTTGACGCTGTCGCCTCACAGGCTATGCCGGGGCAGAAGGTCAAAATCAGAACGAAAATCTAGATAAAGCCTATTTTGGAGGTGCAACCTCTCTTTTAATATTTATTTATTTTTTAGATGTTGGCCACACTCACCCAAGGAAGAAATGGGTAAAGGGACCAACGGAAGAAATGATAGTTGAAACTACCAAAGAAACGAAATTCTGCCACTATTAAAGATGGGAAGAGAAATTTGGTCCCACCGGGCGTGCCATTTTTTTGTTGGTGGAATTTTGAAAAAACATGTTTTGAAAGATATTAGTTTTCTTTGGGGATTTTAAGATTAAGGTTGATTTCTAATTCTAAGGTCGAATCAACTCGTTAGGAAGAGTATATCACCCCGAAGGACGAAAATAAACTTTCATAATGGTGTTCAGACTTAGAATTATGCAAACTCATCTTGAATAATATGATTGGGTCCTAAGGAGAACTTTATATGGCCCCGAGAGGGAAAAGTATAGTTCAACTAAGTACCCAATTACAATATTCAAGAAACATGATCGTCGCATTCGCATCCAAAGCCTTATCGAAGAAGGATGTATCTCCCCAAAGGGAAATGACACCATTCTACAATAATTCTTCTAATGCAACTATGACGATCATTATTTAACTTTTCCCAAAGAAAACTAATAATATTTTAGAAATTAAAAATTTTTAAAATCAGGTGTGTGTGGTTCCAAATCTCCTACGAGCGCAAGCCCTCGTAGTTAATTACATCGTAGGGAGATGAAATCTCCTACGAAAACTCCCGATTAAAATAATGGCAAAATTTTGTTAGATTTTCTAGGAGTGATATTAAAAAGAGATGAATTTTGGAAACTCAAAAGGGAATGGATCAAAATTGAGCAGTTATTAACGGAGTTAAAGGAGGAGAAGTAGGTGACACTTTAAGATTCCAGAACCATCCGGAAGTGTCCCAACTTAATCTAAGTGTTGGGCTTTATGTTTTATGTTTGAAATGAAGCTTTAATTAGAGTTAAGTATTTTATTAGAAATTTGGGACTATATTCCCGAAATTTGGGGTCTTATAATCACAGATCTACCCCGAAACCTAAATCTATTTTGGACACTGGACCACAGTCGTCCGATCCTAACTAATGCAGTGCAAGATCTGGACTTACCCCGGCCTGGATTGGGGAGCCAGCTAACCACCTAATCGATTTAAAAGAGATGAATCCGGTCTTTTATGAAAGAGTGGTAGGGACGTTTTAATTAAAGTTTTGAAGAGTTGGGGCCGACGTCTAGAGATTTTCCTAATTGGCCCCTTTGACTTATGTTGGGTGCTAAAATGCTAAGGACTATGAAATTAAAATTTTGACTCTTTTAATTTGTATCTAATGCAATGCATGCTGGTCGACAACTTCCAAATCAAGTATGCTTGAAATTTTAAAAACAGGCTTATAAAATAATTTTTTAGAAGACTGGACTTCCCCAGGTCCGGCACCTCGTCCTCATAGGTCAGACTATCCGGACTCTACCCGCAGGCGGGGAAGGGTCTAAAGCAAGGAAAGAGTAATGCAGAAATATGCATGCGACCCCGGGGTCGATCCCCGGCTAATTCCCTAGATTCGTTATCTTTCTATGTTATTTAGACTCACCAAAATTTTAGACTTTTAAGGTTATGAGTAGAAAACTTTCACACCCTCACGAGTCTCACGTATCCAGGCGAAAACAAAAAGCGGCATGTAATCGCCAAAAAACTAGTAAAAACAAGTAATCCTAAAGGCAATCAAATCATCACATCAAATATAAATTAATTAATAAATGTCCATAGGCAGAATTGTCTTGCTTATTACAAACCACAATATTACAGAAAGTAAAGTGGCTGGGCACCACTGACAACAACCCGGATTCAAAACCTAGTAATGACGCAAGTTATTTTGAGTGGGATACTCTCAATCTTCAAATCTTCAAATCTTCAATCTCATTCTTCTTTGGACTCCTTTTCTTCAATCTTCTTGGAATCTTCGTAGTGGATTACCCAAATGGATAAGAGGGCACTTCCTTTAAGAGGAAGGCCACTCTTTCCTCTTTGGGTAAGGAAGAGGTATGATCCAAATTTGGATTTCCAAATGAAAAAGGAGTGTTCCCTAAAGGGGTATCCTTTCCTCTTTGGAATCCAAGCTTTGGGTCTATGTATCCCAACTCAAAATCAACTTTCACAACACTTGACACTTACACAAATTACATTAATATCAAAATAAAAATCTAGACTCACCTGTAGGGTTATCCTAAGCAATTAATATATAAAAAGCAGTTATTCCCAAGCAGTTGTATATGAACAGAAAATAAAGTAAACATGCTGGCCACACTCTTTTTATGATTTGGGGGGGCTTTAGCAGCTGAAGCACCTGTGCAAAGAGTTTATAATATTTATGCATTTTTGATTTGCCCCCTTTTTTTATATTGTCCTGCATGAGCGTGGCCACCTGCAGAAAACTGTGTCAACATCAAGATCGTACCTAACCTAAGGGTAATCTAGTCGCCAAACACATCAATCCATCCACAGAGTACAGAAAAAGTAAGCAGACACAGCAAAGCAATTTCATCCACAACATGCAGTGAAAACTACAAAAAATCCGGCACACAGCAGTAAAGTAAACACCGGCCTAACCTAGATCTAGAGATAGTTGTCCTAGCACATCATCTAAAGTGCGTGAGAAAGGTCGTGTGGCTGGGGTAGATCCTAAAGTAGGTTATTAATTGAAGTTGTCTAAAAGTCTGGGTTTGTTAAGGTTTAAAAGGGGATTTAGATTAAAATTTAGGTATTAATGAATTAAGAATTTTAATTAATTATATTTTAAAAGTTAATTGATTGCTACCTTTGTTTCACACCGAGGCCGTGAAGTTTATTTCACCTTCCTTGGGGCTAAGCTAATAGCCTCGTAGGCCTGGGTTACCTAGTAGCAATCGGGGTTGATTAAGTTATTTAAATTGGTTGGAATTAAAAGAGTGGATTAATATAAAGAAATGAGTTAGTTACAGATTTTTAAAGTTTGATTAATTTAAGTTTGCCATTAATTGATTCGTGGCGTTGTGCCACCAGGCTCGAGGAACCAGCCTCCTTAGGACACTTAGCCCCGCAGCCCGGAGTAGTCCAGCCGATAAACCAAATTAATGTAATTGAATTAAAGATCTTTTTTAAAAAAATTAAATAATTAAAGATTAATCTATTTTAAGATTTAACACCTCTTAGAATCCATTCGTGGCGTTATGCCACCAGGCTCGAGGAACCAGCCTCCTTAGGACACTTAGCCCCGCAGCCCGGAGTAGTCCAGCCAATAAACTTCATCTTTAGGGTGGTTGTTGTATTTTAAAGGATTTGTTAAGTGTTTTAAGCATTAAACCAATATTTTCTGGGGTTTTAGAGTGATTTGGAATTTTTTAAGAATTTCGAATATTTTAATCATTTAATTAAAGGGTTAAAAAATGAATTTTTGATTAAGCTCAAATTCTGGAAAGTTTATATTTTATTAAAATACTAGACCTAATTATGAGTTGTTAGACATGTGGCACATTCAATTTGGAGTTTTCTATCAAAAGTTATGATTTTTGGAAGTTTGTGTATTTATTGAAATTATTAAATTGCTTCAATTAAGGGCCCTTTTAGTGATTTGAACCCAAATGAGTCTCAAACTTCTTGAAATCAACTCCAAAGATCAGAAATGATCTAAGGAGAGATCAGCAAGTGTTTAAAGATTTTTTGGGATTTTTAATAATTTTTAATTAATTAAAATTGATTAAACATTGATTTTGATTAAAATTAAATTAAAGTGGATTTTAATGTCAAATTAGAGTGATTTCAATTTTCACTGTATAAGAGATGAATTTAAGTTAATTGGGGGTATTGTAGGGAATTTTAAGGATTAAATTAGAATTATTAGAATTTTATTAAGGCTAAAGGGTTATTTCTAAGGGGGAATATTATGGTTCCTACTTGGGAAACCAAATGGACTCCAAATTTGATGAAATGTGGACCATAGGATCACCTGACCCTGAGGACTAAACTCACTAAATTTGAGCTCAAATGGAGTACTCTAAGGTGGTTAATTAAACTACCTAAGGTGAACTCTAAGTCACCTTCAAACCACTATAGGGGTGTATCCTAAGCTTGGATTGGGGCAAAATCAGTGGCTCTACACTCCTTGTCCTACACATCATCAGCACACAAAACATCACACCCTAAATCCCATTGGATAGGTCTATACCCCATTTTGAATTTAAGGGTCAAACAATGACCCTTAAATTTGAAATTTGGTGAAAATGCCCTTGAACATCTTAAAAGGGGGAGATAAAATTTGGACATATCAAAAACATGCTCAAATTCAATCTCCCAAAATTCCATGCCTGGTGGACTTGTATTTAAAGAATAATTAAAGAAATTAACAAAATGCTCAAACTCAAATTAAACCTAGCACTGACCTAACCAGGGCATGGAACCATGGGGCTTTTGTAGGTCTTCCTGAGACCTTTCCAATGAGCCTAAGAACACCTAATTTGGACAAGTGTGCAGGGAGATATGAATTTCCAAAGTTCCCTTGAATTTCTGGAATTATTAATTCAGCCATTACACAGTCAGCGCTCGCTTTACACGCGCCGCGCGCTGATTGGCTGGGCAATCATTGGCGCCAACTGTTAACGGTCGGATTAACCACAGCCGTCGGATGGCGGATCGGACGGCTGGGATCAGACGCGCTCCGAAACAGCGGGATCTAATCCTAGCCGTTGATCGGAATCAACGGCTGAGATTTCGTCTTCAACCTCCGCTCTTATCCGAGGCCGTGAACCTTCTCCGGCGTGATCCGATTTATCCCGCCGGCGAACTTCGATGAAATTTCACAGGGAGGATCAGGGGGGTGGAAACCTTCAATCCAACGGTGGAAATCCGTTGGGGTGAAGGTTTCCTTCACACTTGACCGGACTACCTAGCTAGGGAGCTCGGGATGAAGGAATTACCGCAGAGAAAGTCTCAACGGATGAGCTTCTCTATCTGGAAGCTTCAGGGGACAAAGGCGAGCAGGTTTCCTTCAGAGACCGCGACTGGAGGATGGTCGGAGGTAGGACTTTGAGCGGGACGCCGAAACCTTTCACCGGAGCTCGCTCGAAGTAAAGAAGGGAGAGGTCTGGGAGCTCAAGGGGAGATGCTGGGAGATTGAGGGAACTCTGGGGAATCGTTTCGTAATGCTGGGATCGAACCTTGAGCTCTGGGGAGCACCAGCCTATTCAGCCTCCTTCCGCGAGCTCGGACGACCAGGATTGAATCGGAGGAGCTCTCGTATTGATGCCAAGTGGAAAGGGGCACCGTTCCAGAGAGCTTGTGAGCCTCAAGCCGGCGAGCCACAACCTTTGGAAGGCTTTCGGTCAGGATCGGCCTGTGGGGACCACCGGAACTTGCTCTCCATTGGTTCCGACCGCCGCCGGCCACGGTCTTGGTCGGGTTGACCAGGGAAGACCGATGGGGATACACTGGAGCTGGGAGTGGAGTCAAATTGGTCTGGGGAGGCCGGGATCGATCTGGTGGCTCGGTTTGGCTCAAACCTGCTTGGTTTGAGTCGAATTGAGCTCGATCCAGGTCAGGCCAGACCCTGGACTAGATATGGGAGGTAGGTCTGGGTCTGGTGCGCCCAATGCAAGTGGCAATTGGGTCCAATTTGGCTTGTGTCAAAGGTTGGCTCGGGTTGATCCAAATCTGCTAGGTTCGAGTCGATTTGGGCACAACCCAGGTCAGGCCAGACCCTGGGCTTGAGGTGGGAAGTGGGTCTGGGTCTGGTGCACCCAATGCAAGTGGCAATTGGGTCCAATTTGATCTGAGCTGGAAAATGGCTCGAGTCCAAGTGTTTTTGGCTACTTTGGGTTAGCCTAACTATTAACCCAAGCTAGCCCAAGGCATGGGCTGGCTGGAGGGAGTGTATTGGACCTAGGGCCACCTATGGGAGGTGTTGATCAGGTTCAATTGGGCTTAGGTTGAGAGTTGGCTCAATCCCAAGTGCTTTTGGGCACTTTGGGTTAGCCTAACTCTTGACCCAAGTGAGCCCAAGGATTGGGCTGGTCAAGGAAGGTGTATTGGGTCAATAGGAACCCAATGGCACCTTGATTTGGATTCAATTTGATTAAGATTAAAAGATGGCTCAAGGGAGACCTCTCTTTGGTCACTTGGGTCAAGCCTTATGGCTAACCCAAGTGAGCCCAAGGCTTGGGTCACCAAGAGGGGTCTCTTGGGTACCCAAGGGTTCATCCCATACATTCAAAGGACTTGGAATGGACTAGATTCAAAAAAATTTGAAAGAGGAGGGTGTATGGGTCCATGGGTCAAACTTAGTTAACTTGGTCAACCAGGTTGACCCAAGGTCTGGGTTTGAGTTCAACAAGTTGGGTTTGATATTTGAAATTCATTGAAAGTGGTTTCAAAGAGTTTGGAATTGATTTGAATTGAAATAGCCATTTGAAATCCCATAAGGGTATTTTGGTCAATTTTGGCCCATTGGTCAACTATGGCTAAAAATGGTTCTGAAAAATGCAGTTTACTGCTCAGTGGGTTAAAATCAAGAGTCTGAAGGTGATTGGAGGCTTGGATAAGGGTTTTAAGGTTAGGATCTCAAAGGGGTTAGGTTCAGTGGCATAGGCTATAAATATTTGAAGGTTTTATAGCCTTTGGATTTTAATTCAGATTCTGGGGTTAGAGACCTCAGAATGAGCTCAAAGTTGGAGGGTAACCTATAGAGATATGTCTTATCACTTTGCAAGTGATAGACCCTGAATCAGAGACCATTTGACTGGGTTTTAAAATATTTGAAAATTCTTTAAAAAGGTTCTTTAGGACAAGGCCTTAAGACTTTGAATTTGAGTTTAGACTTCTGGATTTGGAATGGATTTTAAGTTTGAATGATTAGTATTGAAGTATCCAAATCATTTACAATCATGTGGTGATTGTTAATGATTAGATGAGGTCAAAGCTAGATTGAAGTTTGGGTCAAAGTCTAAGTTGAAGGTTGGATTGTCAAATTGATTGGATCAAGGTTTGGATATGTTTGAAACTTGAATTAATTTGAATTTGAGTTGAATGAAGTTTGAGATTTAAATTGATTAAAGGTAGGAATCAAATTGAAGTTGGAGTTGATCAAATGTAGGAATTGATTTGAGGTTGAGGTTAATCAAGGGTGGGGATTGATTTGAAGTTGGAGTGGTCCTAAGATCTATAGGAGTTCTAAGATCTAGGATTTAAGGGAACCCTAGGCTCTAGAGTAGGCTCTAAGGTCTGGCTCTAGGAAAGAATCCTAAGGTCTAGAGTGGATCCTAGGATTTAAATTTAATCTGGAGTTTGGAAGGGCCTTAGTGACCTCATACAAAAATGAGATCAACAAACCACTATAAATTTGGTGTCATTTACTTTACTGTTTTTACTTTTCCGCATTTTATTTTTGATTTAAAAAACTCTGTGGTTGAAAAACGTTTTCTATAAAAACTCAATAAAAATTTTCATTTCGGTTCAACACATTTTTAAAGAGGATTTAAATTTATAAAATACCAATTCCCCCCCCCCCCCTCTTGGTAGCCTTGGGACATTAACTTAGGTCTAACAACCTATTTACTAGACTCAACAAGTGGTATCAGAGCTTTGTTTCAAAATTATAAGTTTAAACTACTTTTTGATTAATGTAGATGGCTACATTCGAAAACCAAAACACACATGAAGGTTACTCTATAACTAGACCTCCATTGTTTGACAATATACCATTTGATTTTTGGAAAACACGCATGTCTACTTTCTTACAGTCACTTGATTATTGTATGTGGATCCTAGTCCAGGAAGGTTACACAAAACCAACTAGATTAGTTGATGGAGTTAGGGTAGAAACACCTTTTGCAGATTGGACTATAGAAGAACGTGACTTAACACAACTAAATGCCAAATGTTTAAATAGCTTCTTTTGTGCTTTAAAATATGAAGACTACATGCAGGTTTCCACTTGCAAAAGTGGAAAGGACATATGGGATAGACTTTGTATAACTTATGAATGGACTAATGAGGTTAAGCAATCAAGACTCAATATCTTTTTACATGACTATAAATTGTTTCGCATGAAACCAAATGAATCTATTTCTGACATGTACACAATATTCACATAAATTGTCACTTCTTTGCATGCACTTGGTAGGGAATTAACTAATGCTGAAATGGTTAATAAGATTCTTCGTTGTTTACCTACTGCTTATGATGCTAAAATTATTGCAATTACAGAGTCTAAAGATCTAAACATTTATTATATTGACAATCTTCTTGGTTCACTCATTGCTTATGAGCAAGGAGTAAGTCAAAGAAAGATTGATGCAGGTGAACCACGAAAGGAGAAGAATATTGCACTGAAAGTGGAAGAGTCAGAGAGTGAACACTCACAACCTGAGGATGAAGATGATATTGCATTGATGACTAGACAATTCATAAGCTTTTTAAAGAGGAAGAAGAAGAGACACCAGCAATGGAATAGAGGTAAGTATAACAGAAATGATAAAGTTTCTAATAAAGTGATTTGTTATGAATGCAGGAAACCAGGTTATATCAAGACTGATTGCCCAAAACTCAAAGCCACTCCTAGCAAGGAGAAGGTTGAGAAGAAACCAATTGTAAAGAAGGGAAAAAAGAAGTTTCAAAGAGCTTTTTGGGCGGACTCAGCTTCAGACTCATCTGAGACTGAAAAAGAAGAAGAAGTCATCAACCTTTGCTTGATGGCATATAATGTTGATCAATCAGATCAAGAAGAGGTATGCGACTTAACCTATGATGAATTATTTGAAGTTTCTGAACACATGCATGATGCATATAGGAAAATGAAAAAGATGCATGCTGGTGTAAGTTTTGAATTGGAAGAGCTTAAGAATGAACATGAAATCCTTAGGAAAGATCATGTATTAATAGATAACAACCACATGAAACTTCTTGACGAATATGATGACTTGAATAAGAATTTTGAGAATTTAAAATCATCCTATGCTGATCTTGAAAAAGAATTTAAAAATTTTAAGGATGAATATGAGAGCAAAACATATCGAATCAATTATACAATTCGAATCTTGGAAGATATGAATTTATTTTATAAACTGACAATAAGAGCTCTAGAGGATAATAGGAAATCCCCAAAACTTGAAGATTTTACAAATCCTAAATATTATCCTAAATACATGAAATCCCTTAGAAGACATTCAAATGGAAGAAAACTTAGGAATACTTTTCCTAATGTTAAATGCAATAATTATGGATTTTTGGGACATATATCTCACACCTGCACTTTGAAGATGAAAACTAATTTGGTGTGGAGATCTAAGATGCATAAACCTAGACATATCATACATGCATCTGATTATAAATTGTTAAAAGGTGAACCCAAACTTGTTTGGGTTCCCAGGTCTAATATTTGATAATTTTTGCAGGGTTGCTCTCACACAAGACCTCGTGGGAGCACATGGTACCTGGACAGCGGATGTTCAAAGCATATGACTGGAGATACTGCTCAATTCATAACGCTGGAAACCAGGAGTGGAGGCAAGGTTACACTTGGAGATAATACCACAAAGAAAGTTGTTGGATCAGGTATGATTGGAAATTTGAAAAACTTTTTCATAGACAATGTATTATTAGTTGAAGGCTTAAAACATAATTTGTTAAACATAAGTTAGCTATGTGATAAGGGCTATAATGTAAAATTTTTACCTACTAGCTGCATATTAAGCCTAAATGGGAAAGAAGTTTTAAATGGAAAAAGGGTAAACAATGTTTACATGCTAGATTTAAATTGTATTCAATCTCCTACTGCTTTTTGTTTGAAAACTATTTCTATTGAATTATGGCTTTGGCATAGGAGACTTTGTCATTCTAGTATGAAAAACCTTAGGAGAATTACCCAAAAGAACTTAGTGAGAGGTATACCAAAACTAGACTTTACTAAGGATCACCTTTGTGATGCATGTCAATTAGGAAAATAAGTGAAGTCCTCTTTTAAGTCTAATAAGGATCTTAGAACTAGTAAACCATTAGAAATTATTTATATGGATCTTTTTGGACCTGTAGGAACTGTAAGTCTAGGAGGAAAGGTATACGGATTTGTTATAGTGGATGATTTCTCAAGATTCACTTGGGTTAGATTTCTTTTTCATAAGAGTGAATCGTTTGAGGAATTCAGAAATTTTTTGACTTGGATTCAAAGGAAACTAGGGAGTAAAATAATTTCTATACAAAGTGATCATTGACGAGAATTTAAAAATGAAAGATTTGAAAATTTCTGTAAAGAAAAAGGGATTGATCACAATTTTTCTGCATCTAGAACCCCTCAACAAAATGGGGTAGTTGAGAGGAAAAACAGAATATTAATAGAAGCCGCCCAAGCAATGTTGGCAGAATACTCACTTCCTAGATATTTTTGGGCTGAGGCGGTTAGCACTACATGCTATGTTTTGAATAGAGTGAATGTGAGATCAAATTTAAATAAAATATCCTATGAGTTGCTAAAAGGTAGAACACCTAATTTGTCTCATTTGTATGTTTTTGGTTGCAAGGTGTTCATTCATAATAATGGAAAATCTGCCTTAGGAAAATTTGATCCAAAATCAGATGAAGGAATTTTTGTTGGATATTCAAGTGTTGGAAAATCTTATAGGGTATTCAACAAAAGAACTTTGGTCATTGAAGAAACCACACATGTTGTATTTGATGAATCTGGATATTTGGAAGAGCCAAATGTTGTTAAAGATGAGATTGAGGAAAACTCCCAAAAGATTGATATAATAAATTTGGAAGAAAATATGGAAGAGAATTTGGAAAGAGAAAACCATTTGCCTAAAGATTTGAGATTTTCTAAAAACCACCCAATGGAATTGATTATAGGTGAACTGAGTGAGGGCGTTAGAACTAGGCATGGATTAAACAAGGAAGTCAATCATTCAGCCTTTATTTCAACTGTTGAACCACTAACATTGATCAAGCACTTTCTGATGAATTTTGGATATTGTCCATGCAAGAAGAGTTGAATCAATTTATAAGAAATGAAGTTTGGGAATTAACTTCAAGGCCAAAAGATCAAAGTATTGTTGGAACCAAGTGGGTGTTCAAAAATAAAATGAATGACTCAGAAGTAGTCATTAAAATAAGGCTAGATTAGTTGCTAAGGGGTATAATCAAATTGAAGGAATTAATTTTGAGGAGACTTTTGCCCCTGTAGCTAGACTTGAAGCAATTAGGGTTTTACTTGCCTTTGCCTGTTTTAAAGGTTTTAAATAATTTCAAAAGGATGTCAAAAGTGCCTTTTTAAATGGGGTAATTGAGGAAGATGTTTTTGTAGAATAACCTCCAGGTTTTGAAAATTCTAAATACCCAAATCATGTTTTCAAGTTAAAAAATGCATTATATGGATTGAAACAGGCACCTAGGGCTTGGTATGAGAGGTTGAGCACCTTCCTACTTGAAAGATCTTTTGAAAAAGGAAGTGTTGATACAACTCTCTTTTAAAGAAATTTGGAAATGCTATTCTCATTGTTCAAATTTATGTGGATGATATCTTTTTTGGATCTTCAAATAAAAATCTTTGTGATGATTTTTCTAAAACAATGAGTAGAGAATTTGAAATGAGTTTAATGGGAGATTTAAATTACTTTCTAGGTTTTAGCATTAAGTAACTTGAGGAATGTACTTTTCTTATTCAAACTAAATATGTTAAGGACATCCTCAAAAAATATGAAATGGACAATGTTAAACCTGCTAGTACACCAATGAGTTCCTCAGTTCAGTTGGATAAGGACCTTAAGGGAAAATCTGTTGATCAAAAGAAATTTAGAGGAATAATTAGATATTTACTTTACTTGACTGCTAGCTGACCAGATATTATGTTCAGTGTTTTCTTATGTGCTAGATTTCAATCAGATCTAAAAGAATCACATTTGACAGCAGTGAAAAGGATATTAAGATACTTACTAGGAACTCAGAACTTAAGAATTTGGTATCCTAAGTTTAGCTCTTCATTTGAAATTATTGGTTATTCAGATTCTGACTTTGCAGGCTGTAGAGTGGATAGGAAAAGCACTTCTGGAATATATCAATTCATTGAAAATTCATTAGTTTCATGGTCTAGTAGAAAACAAAATTCAGTGGCCCTATCTACTGCAGAAGCAGAATACATTGCATTAGGAAGTTGTGTGGCACAAGTACTTTGGTTAAAATAACAGTTGATTGATTTAGGATTAACTATAGGCACTATTCCAATTTATTGTGATAATACTAGTGCTATTTGCATTTCTAAAAATCCTATTCAACATTCTAGAACCAAACACATTGACATAAGACATCATTTCATAAGGGATCATGTATCTAAGGGAGAAATTGAACTTACTCATGTTTCAACTGAAAATCAACTTGCAGACATTTTTACAAAACCTTTAGCCTTTGATTTGAATGCTTAAATAAAATTGTTTTTGCAACATTAATATTTATGTTTTCGTAGTTTACGTTTTTATAATTTTTGTTTTTGTTATTTTTTTTGTGTTTTGAGTGATTTTATTTTTAGAGTTGTGCTTTTGTCATAGTGTAGTGTGATTTGTGTTTTGTTTTATTTTCTTTAATAAAAATTCAAAAATAAAAAAATATAGAAATCATCTTGGACAAAATTTTTCGTACGGGACGATGTGTGTAAAATTCAGTTTACGTGATATGAAACGTATTGAGAGCAGTTTTTAATGTAGTTCGTCTGTACGATCTGAATGATCGTCCAGGATGAAATTTTTTTTTCTCAAACGTCGGGACGATTGAATGCAGCAATTGAATGGATAAGGTAGTTTTAATTGTGAACTTCGTCCGTACGAACTTTTGGTTTGTCCAGACGAACAGACATCGAATCATAGCGGGGGACGGTTTTCAACTGACATTAAAACGAATTACTTTTGATCGTCTGTACGAAATTTTTTCGTCTGTACGATCGATCAAGTCAAAAAGTCTGTACGAAAGGACGTATCGAAAATTGTGTTGATTACAAAAAGCCGTTACATTTTGGACGAATTTAATCGTCTGTACGAAAATGTTTCGTCCAGACGAACGATAATTTTCGTCCAGGATGAACTTTTTCATCCAGGACGAACGTATCGTTTTCTTTAAATTAGAAGGCTTTCTAACTCAACAATCACATCTCCAAACATCTCTTTCAATCCCTTTCGACTTCCAAATAAAAAATGGCCTCCTCTAGCAAGCGACAAAAGGTGTTAGCAAAGAAACCACATAGGAATTCTTCTGAAAACTTTCTTTCAAAAGCAAATGAGGAATCCTTTCCTCGATTTGCCTCTACAAAAATCACACCTTCTCGCATTCTGATCCAGAGTGAAATAAACTTCAAGGTAATGCAACTTTTTGCTTCCACTCAGTTTGGATTTATCTTATCTCTCGTCCACCTCTACAACAAACAGACCTTTCTTTACTTCCTAGCCAATATGTGTTTCAACTCCGATCACTCTTATGTCAGTTCTTATGTGTTTAAACAAAAAGTTGAAATCACTAAGCATGACTTAGGTGCTTTTCTTAACTTAAGAACTGAAGGTTCTAGAGCCCACACCCTTATGAACGGTAACACCTTCAAGTGGTATGAAATCAATAGGGTGATTAGAGGAAATGGCTTAAATTATCATATTGCTAGAGTTTCTGGAATGACAAAAAATGCTCGAATCATCCATCACATTCTTAGATCTTCTATAATTCCAAAAGCTGATGATAGGATCAACATTACTCCACTCCTTTCTGTTGTGACTTTTTTTATTATGAAAGGTAGTCCTATTGATGAAGCCCAACTTATCTTAGACCATCTTTATGGGCTTTCTAAAATTGGACATGCTGATCAGAAAAGAAAAAAAAATATATCATTGGGTCACTTGATTACATATATTTTGGAAAAGAAATACAATCTAGTACATCCTGATGAAGAATATGAAGAGCCGGTCTATTACAATGATGCTTCTTTTAGAGCAATCTTCAAGGAGCAAAAAGAGAAAGCACCTGCCAGTGCTTCTGAAGAAGAAGAAGAAGAAGAAGGAGAGCAAACATCTGTACCTCAATCAAATTATCAGAATTTGATTGAGAAATTTGATAGACTTGAGACTCATTTTGATCAACGATTTGATCAAATTGATGCTCAACTTCAGCAGCAGCAACAGGACATTGGTAGTATAAGAAATAAAGTTCATGAAATTAATACCAATGTTATATTGATGACTTCCTACTTCAACCTATTTGGTGGCATTCCTCCTCCAGAAGAAGAAGAATAGAGATTTGGGTGATGATTTTCTAGATGTTTATTGTATTAGTGTTTATTTTAGTTTGTTTTAGTTATGGTGGTATTGATATTATGAAGTGATTTTGTAATCTTTTTCATTAATATCAATATATATTGTATTTGCTTTAAATTTGAATTATTTTTGAAATGTGTTTAGTTTTTATGAATTTCATTAGTCTTTTTAATCTTAATTGTGCTTAAATTAGATTGTAATTTGAGATTAATTTCATTAGAAAATCTAATCTTTCTAAATTTAAAATTTGTTTATAACTTGTTATAATTAGAATTTTTAATTTCATGTCTATTCATTTAGACTACATAAAAATTAATATTATTATTGCAATTTAGATGCTTTCTTATTTTATATTTCTTTGCTCAAGTGATATTTATGCACTTAGAAAAATTTGAAATTTTAGATTATTGATCTTGGAAAGAATTGGTTTCAATTACTCTTGAAAATTGTACAAAAAGTACAAAAATCAAAAGGAATGCGCAAATGTTCGCAAATGTGAAAAAGAGGCACAAAATAAGCCCAATGTAAAAAGATGCACAAAAAATGTGCCACAAAATTTGAAAAAGATACGCAAAGCGCCACATGTGGTAATTCTCTTCTATCCAGATTCTTTCAATCTCTTAATTCAAATTGATCTTATGTTCATTTATATTTCTATTGAACTTTGAAATATAGAATTTTTATTCATCTCTCTTGTAATGTTTTTCTATATCTCAAATGTCTAAATTGAATCATGTCTTTGATAAATTCTTCTTACTTACACTGTTATATCACTTCTTAAATTCTACGAATTTCTATGATTTACCTAATGTTATTAGTTTTAGATTGCATACCTTATGTCAATCACTCTTTAGATTAAATTTTCAAATGGATTTCATATAATTACATACATTTCTTGTCTATTTCTTCTTCACTTTTTGTTATTGTCAAAAAGGGGAGAAATTATTGTGTTTGTTTGTATTTTGATTTTATGTCTTTTAGCTTGTGTTATTGTCTTGTATTTTTTATTTTTGTTTTTGTTAAAAAAAATTTTGAAAAACAAAAATATTGTTCTTTAATTCAAAATGCCTCCTTATTTTCATGTATTCATCAATTCAGGGGGAGCTTAGGAGACTTTTTTTAATTTGAGATCATACAAATAATAATTATTTTGCCATCATCAAAAAGAGGGAGATTGTTAAGATAGTTGCTATTTGCATGTTTTACATTTTTTGCAACTTGTATAGTTTTGATGATTCCAAACATTATTGTTCAAATGTGTAGTTATCTCCTAACAATTTTAGAAGATTTGTATTTGCTCTTGTGTGTACTAACATTTCAGGAAAATCTAACTCCAGACTACAAAGACTTCAAATCAAAATTCAGCATGAGATACTTTATGAATTTGAAGCTTTTATTTTTCTTTGAAATAAACTTGAAAGGGAGTGATTGTAATTGAGTGAATAAAAACATGCACACACACATAAGGAGATCATATAAAATTTATACTGATCGTACGAGATGATATCAGTTCGTACGGGACGATCAGACAGTTATCTCCTATTAAGATCACATGGAACGAATAGGAACTGGGCAGAAAAATTTTCTAAGTCCTATTCCTCCAGGACGAAATTAAATATCGTCCAGGACGATCTGCTCTCTATAAGATTTTCGTCCAGACGAAATTAAATATCGTCCAGGACGATCTGCTCTCTGTAAGATTTTCGTCCAGACAAAATTAAATATCGTCCAGGACGATCTGCTCTCTCTAACATTTTCGTCCAGACGAAATTAAATATCGTCCAGGATAATCTGGTCTCTTTAAAAATTTCGATACAACTGACTTAGAACAGTTTTTCTGCAATTTTTGGAACCGACCTTGTAATAACCGTTCATACCGGACGAACTTGGTTCGTACAGGACGATCAGCTTGTACGAAAACATTTCGTACACATATACAAATAGGTTCGTTTCAAGGCTTTTAAGTAATATCGTCCAGGACGATCCACGATCGTACGGGATGATCAACTGCGTACATAATTAAAAACTTGCGATTTTTGGGCAATTTTTCTTGTCTTTTGTATATATAGTCCAAATTAGACTTCCACCCAATCTTTTTGTCATTTGATCTTCGTGCCTCTTGAGAGAATAGCCAAGGAGAGAGTGTAAGAGTGTATTCAAAGGAGGATTCCTACCACTGGAGCGTGAAGGCTTCACTTGGAGTTTAAAGGTAAGAATCTCTACTTGTGAATTGAGATTACTTCACTCTTTTCTTTCTTCATTCTAGATTCTTGTAAGAAGATCTGTCAAGGAGATCCGGTTCACTGCCGACACTTGGAGAGTGTGAACAGCCGAAGGGTTCTCTGCCCACACTAGGAGAGTGTGAAAGGACGAAGGGTTCTCTGCCCATACTAGGAGAGTGTGAAAGGACGAAGGGTTCTCTGCCCACACTAGGAGAGTGTGAAAGGACGGACGGTTCTCTGCCAACACTAGGGATTGTGTAAAAAGACAACGATTCTCTGCAGCACCGGATAGTGGTGAAAAGAGTGTTTTGTAAAGGCTTCTCCGCCTTGCTGTGGGTGCAAAAGGAGAGTCATTATTGGTATTAGTGCAATACTCAAAGGGTGCCTCTAGAGAGTGGATGTAGTTCTGGTTTAAACCGAACCACTATAAATCTGGTGTCATTTACTTTACTGTTTTTACTTTTCCGTATTTTATTTTTGTTTTAAAAAACTCTGTGGTTGAAAAACGTTTTCTATAAAAATTTAATAAAAATTTTCATTTCGGTTCAACACATTTTTAAAGAGGGTTTAAATTTTTAAAATACCAATTCACCCCCCCCCCCTCTTGGTAGCCTTGGGACATTAACTTAGGTCAAACAACCTATTTACTAGACTCAACATAAATCACAGTAAGCACTTGCCATTAGTGGAAGTTAATGGATTGACAGCTCAAAATAAAACTTTTAATGAAAGAATCAAAGAACTAGAAAATGAAATTGCATCACTCACATTAGGCCAACCTAATCTACCCCTAATACAGCACGCATCACATAACTTTAGGAAGAGACAGCACCACCCACATAAGTTAGTGAACCCATTTCTTGGTGTTAGGTGCTTCTCTTGTGGCATGCTAGGACACATAGCCCGCACATGCACAATTCACCATAGAACACACTTATTATGGAGACCTAAACTGCATCAATCACAGCATAACATGCATACATCACATTCATGCAAGCATAAGGAGGAACCCAAACTCACTTGGGTTCCCAAATCTAATCTTTGAATGAAATTGTAGGGATACTCTCATAAAAGACCTAGTTAGAGCATGTGGTACCTGGATAGTGGATGCTCACGACACATGACTGGAGATATGAAGAAGTTCATCCTACTAGAGACCAAAACTGGAGGCAAAGTAACATTGGGAGACAACACTACCAGGAAAGTGATAGGCTCAGGTATTGTTGATAATGCTAAGAATTTTTTAATTAAAAATGTTTTATTAGTTGATGGTTTGAAGCATAACTTACTTAGCATTAGTCAACTGTGTGACAAAGGTTTTGATATTAAATTTCTATCTGATAAATGCTTGATTAGTTTAAATAATAAACTAATTTTAGAAGGAAAATGAATGAATAATGTTTACATGTTAGACCTTGATTGCATTGATAGTTCAAATTCATTGTGCTTGAAAACAATAATTGATGACTCATGGCTATGACATAGGAGACTATGCCATGCTAGTATGAAAACTCTTAGAAAGATCACTCAGAAAAACCTAGTTAGAGGCATACTTAAGTTGGATTTCATAAGGGGTCATTTATGTGATACTTGCCAACTAGGAAAATAAGTCAAATCATATTTTCATTCAATTAGAGATATGATCACCGCTAGGCCATTAGAAATCTTACACATAGACTTATTTGGACCCATTAGTACAACCAGCTTAGGTGGGAAAAAGTTATGGATTTGTGATTGTAGATGACTTCACTAGATTCACTTGGTAAGATTCTTAGCACATAAAAATGAGTCTTTTGTGAAATTTAAGGTTTTCTCCACATGGATTCAACGAAAATTAAGTTGTGAAATCTCAACAATTCATAACGATCATGGTGGAGAATTTCAAAATGATAGATTTGAATAATTCTGTCAAGAGATAGGAATAGAACACAATTTCTCAGCCTCTAGAACACCTCAGCTAAATGGAATAGTAGAAAGGAAGAATATAACTTTGGTAGAAGCTGCTAGGACAATGTTAGCAGAGTACACCCTTCCTAGATACTTTTGGGCAGAAGCAGTCAACACAGCATGTTATGTTTTAAATAGGGTGAACATTAGATCTAAGCTGAATAAAACTCCTTATGAACTCCTTAAGGGTAAGACACCAAACCTTTCACACTTACATGTCTTTGGGTGCAAGTGCTTCATCTTGAATAATGGTAAACATCCCATAGGAAAATTCGATTTCAAGTCTGATGAGTGTGTCTTCGTAGGTTATTCATCTGCAGGTAAGGCCTATAGAATCTTTAATAAGAGAACCCTAGTAGTGGAAGAGTCCACTCATGTAGTATTCAATGAATCAGATAAGCCCTCTGAAAATGGAGTTGAAGATGATGAAATATAGGCAATTCAAGGAGTAGAGACTATGACCTTAGGAGAAAGGGTAGAACCTCAAGAAGATTTGCTTAGAGAATGGAGATATTCTTCTAGTCATCCTAAAGAATTAATTTTAGGAGATCCTTGAGAAGGTGTAAGAACTAGGCATGGACTTAGGAAGGAGGTTAGTCATTCAGCATTCATCTCTATAATAGAACCTACAAGTATAGATCAAGCCTTAGGAGATGAATTCTGGATTCTAGCAATGCAAGAAGAGCTGAACTAATTCACCAGGAATGATGTTTGAGAGTTAGTCAAGAGACCTAAAAAATAAAGTATTGTTGGAACAAAATGAGTCTTCAAGAATAAGGTGAATGATTCAGGAACAGTAAAAGGAATAAAGCCAGATTAGTAGCTAAGGGGTACAACCAAATTGAGGGAATAGACTTTGAAGAAACCTTTGCCCCTAATGCTAGACTTGAAACCATAAGAGTGCTCTTAGCTTTTGCTTGCTTCAAGAACTTTAAATTATATTAAATGGATGTAAAGAGTGCGTTTTTGAACGGGGTAATTAAGGAAGATGTCTATGTTGAGCAACCCCCCAGATTTGAAAGTTCGCAATTTCCAAATCATGTATTCAAAAAAAAAAAAGGCACTTTATGTATTAAAGCAAGCACCTAGAGCCTGGTATGAGAGACTTAGCTCATTTTTACTGGATAGAGGATTTATAAATGGTAGTGTAGACACTACACTCTTTCTACAAAAAATTAAAGAAGAAATTCTCATTGTTCAAATTTATGTGGACGACATCTTGTTTGGATCTTCGGATAAAAACTTGTGTGATGAATTTTCAAATACAATGAGCAATGAGTTTGAAATGAGCATAATGGGAGAACTAAATTACTTTCTTGGCTTTAGTGTAAAAAAAATAGAGAATGGAACTTTTCTTAGCCAATCAAAGTACATTAAGGATATTTTGAAAAAATATGAAATGGATAGTGCTAAACCCATGAACACCCCAATGAGCTCAATAATTAAATTAGACAAAGATCCTAGTGGAAAATCAATAGATCAGAAGAAATATAGAGGAATGATTGAATCCCTTCTTTACCTAACTGCCAGTAGACCAAACATAATATTTAGTGTGTGCCTCTGTGACCATTTTTAAGCTGATCCTAAAGAGTCCCACTTAACTGTTGTCATGAGAATTCTTAGATATCTACTAGGCACCCCAAACTTAGAAATTTGGTATCCTAGGCACAGCACTTCCTTTGAAATCTTAGGGTACTCAGATTCTGATTTTGCAGGATGTAGGATAGTTAGAAAAAGCACTTCTTGTACCTGCCAATTCATTGGACAATCATTAGTTTCTTGGTCTAGTAGGAAGCAAAACTCAGTAGCACTTTCCACAGCCAAGGCAGAATATATTGTAGTAGGAAGTTGTGTTGCATAAGTATTATAATTAAAACAATAAATTCTTGATCTTGGCCTATCTGTAGGAACCATTTCAATTTTGTGTGACAACACAAGCGCAATTTGCATCTCTAAGAACCCAATTCAGCACTCTCAAACAGAACACATAGACATTATACATCATTTTATTAGAGATCACATTGCTAAGGGAGATATAGAATTGCATCACATCGCTATAGGAGATTAATTAGCTGACATATTTATAAAACCACTAGCATTCGAATCCTTTAGCTCCTTGAGAACTAGATTAGGTGTCATAGACATAACTGCATTAAAAAAGACAAAACGAAAAAAAAAATCTTCTAAGGTTGCTCCTGATCATCACACACTCACTACAAAAAAATCACTAAATTTGACCTTGTATTATTGTACTGTACGATACTCCTATCGTACTGTACAATATGCTTAATCTGCACAGAACACAATAATTGCTAAATTTCGTCTCTGTTGGTTGTATCGTACGACCTATATCATAATGTACGATACATTATTGCTCATCGTACGGTACAATACATCCTCTTCGTACTGTACGATCCACGTCATCAACGGATTGGGATGAATTTACTCTTACCGGTACGTTATTATTTCTCATCATACGGTACGATACCTCCACTTCGTACTGTATGATCCACCTCACCAAATGGATGAGATCGATATAAAAGAGTTTGGTACGATATTAATGTATGTCATACTGTACGATACACCTGTTCATATAGTACGATACTTTTGGTCAAAAGTCGTACTAACGACCCTCGAGATGATCGATATTCCTCTGAGCGTATTGTACGATACTGATCATACTGTACGCTTTGACCACCTTTTCCTGAAACGACCTGTAAGAACAATTAATACCATATCGTATTGTACAAAATCCTATCGTACTGTACGATGTTGGACAAACTCTATAAATTGGCTGGCAAAACAGAACTCACTTCACTCACCTTCACTTGTTCCTTCTCACCTTTCACTCAGCCTCTACATGATGTCTAGTTCAAGCAAGAGAGGTCGTATGGTAGTGGGAAGCTCGTCTTCCTCTCATCGCCACAGCGCTCGGTTCTTGAATGATGACAATGAGGATGCATACCATAAGTTCAAAGCATGCAAAAATACGCCATCCAGACTGCTCAATCAGGAGGCTCTGAATTTTGAGGTACTAAACCTCTTTGCTACCACCACCCTCCAGTTCCTTCTCACCCTGGCCGTCCCATACAACTCTGAACTCCTTTTAGAATTCCTTGCAAACCTAACCTACACCGTCAACATCCTCACTATCCACTCCTTTGTTCGTCGTCAAAATGTCAAAATTACAAAAGCCGACATCACCCAATACATTGGGCTATCTACTGAAGGGCCTATGGTTCATTCATTTCTCACGAATGACTTTGACTGGAGTGAGGTTAATCAAGTCCTTAGGAATGCCACATTTTATCAACACCAACCTCTCGTACAATCACTCACTCAAAACTCCAGAATCATTCAACATGTACTTAGAACCTCCAGTATACCCAAAGCTGGCGACCGTGTTAACATGACCCCGACTCTATCTGTCGCTACATATCTTATTATGACCAACACCAAATTTGATGAAGTTGATTTAATTATTGACTATATTTTCCATATGACATTCGTTCGTCTCCTTACTACTCGCCAAAAATAAAATATAGCTTCTTTGTCACCTTATAGGATACATCCTTCAAAATAAATATCAACTGACCTATGCTGGTGAACCCGATAATCTTCCAATCTATTATACGAACGCCTCTTTCATATTCTTTTCCATCGGGGATATGAGCCTGAAGAACTCGTCTTTGATGAAGAAGAAGGAGAAGATGCCCCAGCAGTAGCTCCAGCTCGACCACACCGACATGCAACACCCCGAGCTCCTATACCAGCTTACCCTCACGACGATTTGGTCGAACGCTTTGACCAACTTCAGACCCATCTCGATACGCACATTCAAGAGCAACATCAAAAACACATGCGATTGATCAAAGTTTTGACACGATCCTTCACTACTTTCAGCCATATCCACCTCCACCACCAAGTGATTAGGATCCTTCCCTTTGAAGTGTTTGTGTTGTACTTTTCTTTCTTTAGTGTTTGCTCCTCTTTTTGGTGCTATCAAAAGGGGGAGAAGTTTGTTGTAGTTTTCTTTATGTTGTAGTTTATTTGTGTTAAATATAAAGCATTTCCTTTCGTATTGCATTTTCTCTTTAGTGTTTTTCTTATTCTTATGTCAAAACAAAAGAAATGAAAAAATAAAATGCCCTTCGAACTTGCTAACAACAAAAATTATTTGACATCATAAAAAATGGGGAGATTGTTGCGACTCATGACCCTGAGGTTGAGATTTTGATGATGCCAAATAATGTTGCCTAAACTACTTTTCATTGAATATCATTTAATGTTTGCTATTGTCCGTGAGTACTAACATTTCAGGAAGATCACAAGCCACTCAGGACAACGGTAGACTAAAGACTTGTTGGATTAGAAGTATGAGTCGGACACTATATTTTGTTATTTATTTTATTTTTTATTTTCTTGAGTCTGGCCACAAACTGCAGGTAAGTCTGAGCAATCATGCACACACATAGGGGGAGAGGGTTTTTAAAAGTAAGAAATATAGTTTTTCAGTCTATACTAATCATACTGTACGAATTTATTTCGTAGTGTACGATATACTATTATAACAAGTGTTCTGTGAACACATCGTATTGTACGAATACTATCGTACGATATGATCTATTTTAAATCCAAAACCCTGGCCGTCATGATAAGTCAAGTATGATATTTTGCATCATTCCTACTGTACGATGACGTTCATACAATACGATCTATTTTAAATACATACTTAATTTAACCCATGATTAGTACAAGAAATTGAGGCTTAATTACAAATTGAAAATCGTACTGTATGAAACCATTTGTATAATACGATGAATAGAGACGAATTCTGATCATCCTGGACGATCCTGTGTTTTTTGTCTCATCGTACCGTACGATTATTATCATACCATACGAAGAACAGAGATGATATTTGATCGTCCCAGAATTCGTCCTGGATGATGCCTTGATTTTCACTATTCATACAGTATGATGTAGATCGTACCATACAATGAACAGAGACTGCATTTGATCATCCCGGCTATCGTCCTGTATGAGCAGTAGTGTTGTGGATCATACCAAAGGATTTTATATCGTACTGTATGATTATTTTTTGAACTGTTCATACATGTTCGTACTAGGACGAAGCATGTTTATACATATCGTACTGTACGATTGTAACGACAACTTTTGAAATCTCAGGGATTTTGGAGCCCGGTTTTATGTGAAAAACTTGTCATATTTTGAGAGAGAGACAGAAAAGGAAAACGTGAGTAGAGAGAAAATCCTAGAGAGAGCTCTTGAGAAGTTTGATGGGTTGAGAGAGGAAGGAGAAGGTGAGCTTGGTGAGGGAGAAGAGGTGTGAGGGAGATCACACGATTGCTCCGATCTTGCTGCAACTTGCTCCTCCTGTGACCCGGGAAGAACTTATGGGAGGCTTTCTAAGGGGGAGACTCGTCTTTGTTCGTTGACCTCGAAGGTACTCTTCCTTCCCCAGAAGGGGGAAAAATGAGAAGGTTTTTTGCCGTCACCAGGAGGGTGAAAATAGCGCTTGGCACTCCGCCACGCCGGGTTGGTGAAAGGGAGTATTGTAAGCGCTTCTCTGTCTTGCCGAGGGGGGAAAAATGAGAGCTATTATTGGTAGTGAAATTCCTGGAGCGGAGGACTCCGGGGAGTGGACGTAGGTTTTGTTTTGATCGAACCACTATAACATGGTTGACTAGTAATATAAAATGACTGATCAAATTGACTGAATGAATGAGACTAATTAAATGATACATTTTTGTGAGTCAGCCATGTTAAAAAATTTGCGCATCTCATTTTAATGAACCATTATCCTATTTTTTATTTTAATAATTTAGTATTTTTTAGAGTTTTTTTTATCAACTTTGTATTTCTGTTACTTGAGAAATGAAATTTATTTATTAGTAAAACTTTCACTGCGTAACTTTTTTATGTGTTATAGAAATTGAGATTATAAATATTTTGAGTATTTATTTCAAATTTTTAGCTAGGAGGTTTTGAAAAATAGCATTTTTTTAATTCAAATACTATTTTGACATATAAAAATAGTTCTTTAGTTCAATTAAAGATTCATAATATTGTTATATTTGATCTCTAGTAATTTGATAAATTTCTAAAAAATATGAATTTTTTCCTAGTAGTGTTTTCTGTTTGCTACCATTAGGACATTTTGGCACTTTATGAATAAAGAAAAATCATGCTTTATTTACTGCAATGTGTGTATCTAATTGAGTAATAGTTGATTGCTATTAATATTAGAGTATTGTGATAATAATATGTATGCATAAAAGATAAATAAAGATTGGTTGACCTGTTGGTTAGAGAATGATTGACCTGTATAAGTTGGTGGGCTGACGGAATTTTCTTTAAATACTATGATTTAGTATTATCCTTTATTGATGCAATGATATAATAATTGGGAATTATAAGGAGTTATAATTGTGCTGATAGATAAATAATAACGACTTTGTTTACTAAGCCAATGATTATCAACTACCAATTAGTGATTATTGAAAAATACTATGATATGTAGAACTTCTTACTTGTTTAGTATGATTACTAAAATGTATGTTATTGATTCATTATTAATAATTGACACTATTTCTAATATTGTTACTGATATTATTATTGGTATATTGTTACTACATCACGACTATTATTGATTCACTACATAGTTTACTAATTGACTCTTGCAGAATATGTGATTATAATATTACACTAATACTAATATAGAATAGCTAAATAGTATCTATATACTCCTATATGATTATGAAACTACTAATTTTTATGGATACCTTGGATTTACGGCCTTACATGATTTTTTAATTGATTGATAGTGTTGATACAATGACTACAATATTGATTCGACACCCATACTAATTTATTGGTTTCCTTATAGTACTGCTTTAATGGATTATATATGTACCATACTAGTTTACTACTTTACTTATTTTATTGATACTACATATGAGTTTTAATATTTCTACAGTGATTCTTAATCATATGATTGTTACTATTATGAATTAACTGATGATATGCATACTACTTCTTTTCAGTACTTTGAATTTAGTTATATGATTTTAGTGATAATTTTTTCCATATTAGATTTTGGGGTGTGCCATGATAATCCCCACATGATGCCCTTAACATTCTTTAGATTTGTTGATATGATTCATAAGGCGTTGGAGACTAATCTTGGAGTCGTAAGCAACTGGAGGCTGATCCACATGATTCACTAAGTAGGAGTCTTAAGTTGGAAACTGATATGTGATTTATAAGTGCAGTAGCAAGATTAAGATACCCTTATATGAATATATGCTAAGCGATAAATATTTTGATAGTATTGATATATGATATATATTGATACATGATAAGAATACTGATACAACTACTTTACAAGTATAATTGGTTGACTAGTAAGATAAAATGAATGATATGATTGATTGGATGAATGAGGCAGATTAAATGATAAAGACAGTTTGACTTAGTGATCAACTAATAAAGATTGATGTATGGTTAAGGCTGATAATGGATATAACAAGTATAATTGATGAACTTAAATGTGATATGTAACAAACTGATGAATTAATACAGATGATGATATTTATTAATTTATTGTTTTTCTCAAATTATTTATAATATACTATTTCTCTTTTTGTGTATTTTATTTCAGTTGTAAGATTTTGGTTACTTGTTGGGTTATGTGCTAATTATATAATATTTACATGCTTTTATATAAGATTAAAGAGCTTGTAGTGTGAGGCTTGATAGTGATGCTAGTTTAGTTATACTTTCAACTCTTTAGCTTTATGTGTTCTTTTGTAGCATATAATGCCTAGTATATATGCTTTTGGACTTTGAATTTTGTAGCAGAGTGTAAATATTGATTGTAGTAATATAATGATGATTTTTCGTTGTTTATATTTCTCTGAATCCAATTAGTTAGATCTGGTTATCAGTAATTTGATTTTGAAAGACAAGAAAAAGATAATAGAATGATCTGGATGTTAAAGAATTTAAAAGTAGAAAAAGATAATAGAGAGAATACAAAATAAAACTCTAAACTTAGATCCTGGGGTGCGACTTGCTACCTTCCAACAATCTCCCTCTTTGTCGCTTGCTTGTAATTCAGGTATGTTTGAGTGTGGATTCATTATGCTAATGTGCATGCAGGTTAGTTTTTTGCATCTTGTTGTTTGATTTATTTTTTCATGTATGAAAGCTTATATTTATTATAAGGTGAGGGGTTTTTTAGCATTTCATTTAAAATTTAGGAAATCTTACTAGTGAATTTGTAGTGAGATTGATGTTTGTATCCAGAAATAACTTGCATTACTAAACATTTTGCTCAAAACTTAACGCTTCTCTAACTTAGTGCATGTACATGATACCCGGAGACATAAATTTTGCATAGTTCTCTATGCAACATGTTAGAATCTTTATTTTAAATGGAGAATTTGATTGATGAGTTATTTTTCATTGGATTGCTCTTCTCCGGCGAAAATTTATTATAATTTGAAAAAAAGTCATATAATATATGATGATGAATAATACTTTTTTAAAAAATCAATTGTGTGCCTTTATTTTCTTCTTATTGTTCCCACTATTTTCATTATCCTTTTCTAACATTCGATAATTAGGTTTTGAGGCATTTATTTGTTTGGCATAGTTAAATTATAACTATTTAATTTTGGATTCACAATTATTTACGTTGAATTTAGGATTTATGGATTAGTAAATGGATTGATATTTGATGATGAATGAATAGATAGTGATTGATATTGATAATCTTTTGGCCGACCCTATAGTTCAACCTTTGATTTAGAGTTATGATGTCAATGAGAGATAATTGAGCTCGTAGGATCTTGACCGTCGGTTATTCACTTACATTATTGATATTCCCACTAGCCATGAGTTCTTATTATTAAGCAAAATTATTGTTATTGCACAACAAATAATTAAAATAAAAAAGAATGATTCAATTTTTGTAAGAATTGCTAAATTCATTAATATTAGTTTAATACAATATTTTATATTGAATCATATATAATTTGATTCAATTTTTGAAAATTATTTTATTTAATCTAAAAATTTGTCCAACTAGTTTTACCCCGTGCACTAATTCAGTAATTCCAAAGTAAAACCCGATCAATAACATAACTCTCTTTGGCCTATTTGTTGAGAGCTTAGGCTTCCAACTAAGAGGTCCAGGGTTCGAGTCTATGTATATGCGTTGTGTGTATGAATTTACCTTAAATGACCTAAATGTCCCAAAAAAAAAAAAAACCCCGATCAATACAGTCCACACACTTCCAAAGTCCACGTCCAATCCATAGGGAACTCAGAAATCAGATCGACCTCTTCATCCTCACCAGCATTCCTTACTCCTTAGGAAGATGAAAACCCAACAACTGAGCTGGATCAACTTGGAAACTGCCGCGGCGATTGCGCTAACCATGTCACTGCTGCTACAACCAGTCTCATTCGCCTCAGCCAAAGCAACTGCCCTCCACCCGGTAATCCTCATCCCAGGAGCCGGCGGCAATCAGCTCGAGGCGCGGCTGACCACTGAATATCGTTCCGGAAACATCATCTGCCAACTCTCCGCACTGAGCAAGCGCGGTTCTTGGTTCCGCCTTTGGTTCGACCCCACCGTCCTCTTGGCGCCGCTCACCCGCTGCTTCGCCGAGCGAATGAAGCTCACTTATCTCGCCGCCGTCGACGACTTCCGCAACGCCCCCGGCGTCGACACCCGCGTCCCCTACTTTGGCTCCACTCAAAGCCTCCTCTATCTCGATCCCCATCTCAAGTGATTCGAATGCCTTCTCCTCCGAGACAATTCTTCTATTTCGATTTATATCCAACCGACCTATATTTGTTATAACAAAAATCTTGACCTTGGTCTTGCAGGCATATCACCGAATACATGGCGTCGCTCGTATCGGCCTTAGAAGCGGTAGGCTACATCGATGGCCTCAACCTTTTCGGTGCGCCATACGACTTCCGCTACGGCCTGGCACCCTCCGGCCACCCAGCGATGGTCGGTAACCAGTACCTCAGTGAACTTCGCGCACTGATCGAGTCCTCTGCCGCTGCCAACGATGGCCGGCCTGTCATCCTCGTCGCCCATAGCCTCGGAGGGCTTTTCGCCCTTCACCTTCTCGATCGCTCCCCGCTTTCCTGGCGTCGGCAGTTCGTCAAACATCTTGTGACCCTCTCCACCCCATGGGCCGGAACAGTCCAGGAAATGCTCACCTTCGCCTCCGGCTATACGCTAGGCGTTCCCTTCGTCGACCCGCTAATAGTTCGCTTAGAGCAGCGCAGCGCCGAGAGCAACCTCTGGCTTCTTCCTGCTCGCCGGTTGTTCGGCGAAATGCCTCTAGTGTTTGCGAACAACAAGAGCTATTCGGCTAAAGACATGGCGGAGTTTTTGAAGGATATTGGATTCGAAGAAGGGATTAACCCATACGAGACAAGAATACGGCCGATGGTGGAGAGAACGGTGGAGCCTGAAGGGGTTCCGGTGACCTGCATCGTTGGGTTGGGCATTGATACGCCGGAAGCCTTGTTTTATGGGAGCAAAGGGTTCGATGAAAAGCCGGAGGTGATGTACGGTGATGGTGATGGGACGGTTAATATGGAAAGCTTGCTGGCGCTAGAGAAGGAGTGGTCTGAAGCTGGAAGAAAGCATCTTAAGATCATAAAGCTTCAAGGGATCTCCCACAGCGCCATACTTAAGATTACGGCTGCAGTTAACAAGATTATTGAGGAGCTTGGGTTGATCAATTCAAGCTAAATTTTTTCTGTATCTTTTTTTTTTATTTTAATTTCTGATTTACAAACCCTAAATATTTATGTCATTGCACATAAGCTGAATAAATTAAGAACTATTATAAATAATGGTAAATTTTTTAACCGCAAATTTCATATGCATCGTCAAAGTTTTTAGAAGTTGACATATTTTGCCCATTCTCTTGATCAAATGGTCATGTTCTCTTAGTTTGTTTTAGATTGATGAATGTTGAAATATTTATAACAATAAAAATAGAGAATTTAGCGTCTTAGTTTTGTATGAAGATTTAGACAAAAGCGATATATAAGGAAATTCATTGTAGAAGTTATAAGTGCTCTATGATATAGGAGTTGTTTTTAAAAGATATTTGCTTGTTTGTTCAGTTGTACTCTTGTACTCTTTTGTTGAGGGGAGAGATAAGACTTAAAATGCTAGCATATTTGCTAGTCATGACATTAGGATTAGTGTTGGTGTCGTGGTGCATTGATCTTATGGGCAATGTTGTGCGTTGATATTATTGATAATAACAAGTGATAAATTTGGCGACATCAATATAGCCACGTGCCAGTGGTAGGGTATTGTATTCTAGTGATGGTGGTCAGAGGATTGTAAAATGGGTGATCATGGTTAGAAGACTATAGTTGGGTGATGGTGGATGGAAAATTTTAATCAAATGATAGAGGTCAGATAACTATACTTGAGCATTGGTGGTTGGATGACAGAGGTCAATGGTGGCTGGATGACAGAGGTCATAGTATCATAGTCGGGCGGTGGATTGGAAGATAATAGAAGGATAATGGTGGTCTGGAGACCATATTTGAATGATAATGGTTGGGAAGTTGTAGTCTAATGGTGGTGGTTAGAGGAACTTAATCTGGTGAAGATTTTTGAGGGACTGTAATCGGGCAATGGTGGTTGAGTAACCATAGTCAGACTACAATTAGAGGATTATAGATATTCCATGGTGGTTAGACGACTGAAACCAAGTGATAGAGTTTGAAGGATTGTGGTCTAGCGATGGTAGTTTGGGGACTATGGTTAGATAATGATGGTTATAGAATCGTAGTTGGATCATAGTGATTGTATTATAATGGGAGCGATGATGGCCAGAGGATTATAGTTGTGTGATAATGTTTAGAAGATTATATATGGGAAATAAGAGTCGGGGGATAGTGTTCATGTTGAATCTTGATTAGATTGTTAAGCCTAAGCTATTATCCCAAGGCTAACCTAAGGGGGGGGGGGGGGGGGGGGGGGGGGGGGAGATTGGTAATTTTAAAACTTTATCTTGGATTTAAAATTTGAAAATTATTGATTCAGTTAGCAAGTTAATTAAGATTTTAAAAACAAAATTTTCAACGACAGAAAATAACTTGTAGTAAATAAAATGCAAAAATTTAAAAGACACAAAGATTTATAGTGGTTCGGTCAAACACGACCTACATCCACTCCCTGAAGACTCCCTCTTCAGGTATTGCACTATTACCAAAGTGTCTCTCCTTTTGCCTCCACAGCAAGATGGAGAAGCCTTTGTAAATCCTTTCTTCCACCAATCCCCACTGCGGTAGAGAACCGTTGTCCTTTCATACTCTCCAAGTGTTGGCAGAGAACCGTCGTCTGTTCACACCCTCCAAGTGTTGGCAAAGAACCATCGCCTGTTCACACTCTCCAAGTGTTGACAGAGAACTGTCGTCCTTTGACACTCTCCAAGTGTCAGCAGAGAACCGTCGTCCTTTCACACTCTCCAAGTGTTAGCAGAGAACCGTCTTCCTTTCACACTCTCTAAGTATCGGTAGAGAATCGTCGTCTGTTCACACCCTCTAAGTGTAGGCAGAAAATCTTCATCTGTTCATACCCTCCATGTGTAGGAAGAGAACTGACATCCTTTCACACTCTCTAAATGTCGGCAGAGAACCATCATCCTTTGCACCCTCCAAGTGTCGGTAGAGAACCGGATCTTCTTCAAAGATCTTCTCACTAGCAATTATAAAGACACCTAGGCATAGATCAGAGAGATCTAAATTCCTTGAAGAATCGACAAGCACCTCTGATTATTAAATATGTATCTGGTTGCCCTCCAAAGGTGATCAATCATGTTGAAGGCAAAGGGAAAGATTTGGTTGTTCCTGTAGAGGTGGTTTCTCCTATTATTTTGAATTCTGATGTTATTTCCTCTGATAATACAGCTTCGTCTTCTAGATTGAAAAATTTTTTCAATCGATTCGGGAACCCAAATGCAATTTCTGGACTATGTCGCAGCGCGATAAATGCGGATTCTTCGAATTCGGTGGTAAAAAATTTTCAATCAAAACCAGTAAGAGGAAGTGGCTCGGTTGAATTGTCTAAGGAAATCAAAGGAAATCCCAAAGGAATTTGATGGTTTGAACAACGTGAATCCATGGAGTAATAAGCCATATATTAAATTGAATTTTAAAGAAGATGACGTTTGTTTATCTGAAAATGGGAAGGCTGTTAAGTTGAATGAAGAAATGGAGGTAATAAATTCACAAAAATTGGTGAATTCTTTGGTTATTAAAGTATTTGGTAAAGAATTACCTTCCAGCACGGTGGCTTGGGAAATTAGGAAGCAATGGAGTCATTATGGGCAATTCCACTTTACCACCTTGGGTAGAGGTTGGTTCTTGTGTTCCTTCTCCTCGGGAGAAACGGTAGAAGCTGTTCATTCAAGAGGCCCTTGGTTTGTGAACGGGAATGTTGTAGGCATGGAGAGATGGACTCTAGATTTTTCCACGGCATTGTTGAAGGGTCATTCTTCTCCAATATGGATAAGATTGCCCCACTTACCATTGTAGTGCTGGGATGAGAAAAATGTTGCTTGCATCGCTTCTAGAATTGGGAAACCATTGATGTTGGACGGCAATATGTTTCAATGGGGAAGGAGGGAATTTGCAAGAGTTTGTGTAAGAGTAAGTCTTGATCAACCTCTCTCGTTAGGTGTTTGGGTGGACAGCATGGCTGGGAGGTTTTTCCAATATGTGGAATATGAGAAGATTGCAAACTTTTGTTTCAATTGTGGGAAAATAGGACATGTGGAGAATGAATGTGCACTTAAGGGAAAATCTCATGAAGGCAAGGTAAAGGCGACTGAGGCTGGCAGTAATTATGATACGATGGAAAAGCAGGAGAATCTCATGGAGCAATCTTACGATCCTTGGTTAATCGTCAATAATAGAAGGAGCAGAAGACCATATCAAGTTCATAAGGTGGTTAAGGCCACAGCTGTTAAGCCTAACACAATCAAGTTGGTTAAGAAGCAAGGTGCTCCTTCGTCTACCACCCAGGAAATTGGTGAATTGCTGGGTAAAGACAGCTGGAATTCTATCAAATTCCCGAAGACTCTAGGAACAATTGATGTGGAAGCTGATCATCTTGAGGAAGGAGAATTGTTACCCGAAAGAGTGTTGAATGAAGAGCTGGAACCGAACCTCATTCATATGGATCAAGGTGTGCATTCAGGCGACACTGATAATTGCTCTGGTGGAGAGTTAGTCATGGTCAATCTTGATTCTAAATGCTTCTCTAATCCATCCAATAAATTTGATGTTTAAGTATGGTTGATGAGGATATACGAGAGGTTGGTATTTTTAATATCAATAATAATTCTGTGGCTTGTAACATCCAATCGGTCGTATATGAGAAAGGTATGGATATTGGTAGTGATTTGAATCAAAACAAGGATTCATTTGGAGGAGATAAAGCTACAGATGGTAAATCCGGGGGGGGGGGAGTCTAACAAGACTAAGCTAGCTAAAGAACTGAAGTTCCTTGGTCATATAAAGAATGCTCCTAGGGGGAAAAACTTGGATGGATTGGGTAGCAAAAAGAAGGGCAGGGCCTCATCCCCCAGAGTTAAATTATGAATTACATAGCCTTTTGGAATTGTAGAGGAGCCAAGAAGGAGGCTTCTCTTTATCTCAAGGAGTTTTTTAAGGATCATAGAATTCTTTTTGTGGGGCTAGTGGAAACAAAAATTGGCAATTTCAACAAAATTGATCTAGAAAGAATCTTGGGCAAAGACTGGGACCTTTATATGGTTCCTGCAGTCGGACTATCTGGAGGTATGCTGATGTTATGGAGATCATATTTAGCTTCTTTCAATGTCATCAAGGAGTCGGATCAATGTGTGATTGTGAACCTTGAAGTGCCTAACAAAGGGAAGTGGATGGTTGCTACAGTTTACAGAAGCAAAGAGGTGGTTAAAAGGAGAAATCTATGGGGCTGCATTCGGGAGGTGGCAAATTTGAAGGTACCTTTGGTGGTGGGGGGAGATTTCAACTACATATCTCTCAAGTGGAGAAGAGGGGAGGAAGGAAATTCTTATTCTCTCAAGGCCCAATTGAGATGGTGGAATTCATGAATGAGAATGATTTAAATGATGTAAAGGTGGTGGGACCAAGGTTCACTTGGTGCAATAACAAAAGCGGTAGTGGTCGGTTCTTGGAGAGATTGGATAGGTGTTTGCTTAACACCTTGTCTATCAACCTTATTCAAGATGCGAAGGTGAGGCATCTAGCCAGAATTGCTTCTGACCATTGCCCCATAGTTTTGAAAATCTTTGATTCAAATTTTAGAAGCAAGGGGCTTCTCAAATTTGAGGATGTGTGGTTATCCTATAGAGGTTCAGCTTTTATTGTTGTATGATAATTGGCCAGCTCCATCTAACAACCTAGATGATGAGGATAGGAAAAGCCTGAATGCTGAAGTCTCGGATGCAGAGATCGCCGAAACCCTAAAGACGCTGGGGAACAATAGAGCTCCTGGGGTCGACATCATCCCGTATTTATTCTTCAAGGCGTTTTGGAACACTGTTGGCTCTGATGTGTGCAATGTAGTAAAGTTTTTCTTTGCTACAGGGAGGATGTGTAAGGATTGGAAAGACACTCTAGTAGTGTTAATTCCAAAGATGAATAACCCAATCTCGCTGGCTGGATTTCGTCCGATTAGCCTATGTAACTCTATTTATAAGATTGTTGTTAAAATTCTTTTGAACAGGTTGTTGATGGTCATTCCAAAGATTATTTAGAGGAGCAAGTTGCTTTTGTCAAGGGAAGGAGCATCTCGAATCACTTGTTACTAGCTCAAGAAGTTGCAAATAAAATCAGGATGTCAAAAGTAGCTGATGGCATGGTGGCAATCCAATTAGACATGGAACAAGCTTATGATAGCATGAGTTGGAAGACGCTGCACAGAATGATGGTGATCTTGGGTTTTCCAATACAATTCATGGAGCTAGTGATGGAATGCATTAGGGAGCCTAGATATGCTATCTCTATAAATGGTGGACTGTCTGACTGAATTGAAGGGAAGAGGGGATTTCGTCAAGGTTGCCCCCTCTCTCCCTTTCTTTTTATTATTTGTTCCCAACTTCTCTCTAATGGCTTTTCCAGTGGAGGCAAAGATCTTGGGATCAAAATTGCTCCGAATTCTCAAAGGATTTCTCATTTGCTTTATGCCGATGACGTCCTCATTTTCTCTGATGCAAAGATCAAAAATATAAAGAAGATAAAAAGCATCTTGTTCAATTATTGTGCTTGGACTGGTTTGAGTTTAAATACTCAAAAATCTGCTATGATTTGCAACCAATCTGTCAACAAAGGTAGGAGGAAAATGTTATCAATGCTATTGGAGATAAAGCATGTTGAATAAATGGATTATTTGGGTACCAAATTGGCTCTCAGAAGGCTTAAAAAGGCTGATTTCAAAGGTCTTTTAGATAAATCATTGAAGACTATTAACATGTGGGGAAACAGATACATTTCCATGGCGGGGAGGCTGACTTTGATTAGTCATGTTTTGGTTAATTTTCCCTTGTTTCTTATGGCTCATTCTCTTATCTCCTTAAGCATTTTAAGGGAATTTGAGAAGATTTCAAGGAATTTTATATGGAATAAGTTTGATGGAAGACATGGAATGCACTATGTGTCTTGGGAGGAAATGTGCAAACCGAAATCTTTGGGTGGCTGGGGTCTAGTCTACTCTCGGCTACTTCTTGCCTGGAACAAATGAGAGCAAAATTTGCTTGGAACATGGTTCTTTATCCTTATTCCTTGTTAAATAAAAGCCTTATAGTGAGATATGGGAAAGAGGGGTGGAGAGGTGATTCATCAAGATGTGTTTCTTCTTCTTGGAAAATCATATCTAGCAGTTGCAAGGCCTTGAAGGGTTTTGTTAGATGGAAGGTTGTAAATGGCAAGAGCATTAAAGTAATGAAGAATATTGGGATCTTGGACAAATGTTTAAATAAATGGCCTACTTTTGTGGCTGTTTTTGAAGAGGAGAACTCTACCCTTGACTACTTTATTCAAGAAGGTAAATGGAACATTGAGAAACTTTCTCTATTTTTTAGAGGAGAATTGCTGAAACTAATCTGTAATATTCCGATTGTCAAAAATTGCGAATTTGATTACATGGAGCTGAATAGGAAGTTGTCCGGGAAATCTATTTCTTCTATGCTTAGAGAAGAAATTGTGAGGGAATCAGCAGTGGAAGACCAAAACGCATGGATTCACAAGATGAAAATGAATGCCAAAATTAAATTATTCACTGGAGATTGAACAAAGATGCTATTCCTAAAACACACTTCTTGATGAGAAGAAATCTGAGTCGATGCAACCTATGTCCTAGAGGCTGCGGGGAAGTGGAAGATGTGGATCATGTATCGTCTAGCTGCTCAAAGCTTATGGAAGTAATCTTGGAGCTGAGAAAATGGGGGTTTCCTGTACCATCCTTCATCTCATTTCAGCAATGCTTATATGTGCTAAAATCTGTGTATGAAGACAATAAAATGCATGTGAAATTATACTTTGCTTTACTTTGGTTTTCATGGAACAACCGAAATATTAAGGTACACGGTAAGAAGGAGGATAGATCTTCTGTGCTTGCAGCAAAAGTTATTAACTTTGTTAATATGGACAAAGTTAATAAAGTAATCTCGGATTACTGGAATGCCCATCGGTCTTTAGGACCATGAAGAGATGCAACTCTTCAATTTCTGTTTATTTCTCCGCTCTTTCTTTCTTCTTCATGTATTTTTTTTTTTTTTTACCTTTTTATTTTAAATAGATCAATAGAAAATTTTAGACTGATTGCTTCCATCCAATAATAATGTGTCTATAACAAAAAAAAAAAAAATTTATCTAAGATAAAGTGGAGATATGGCCTTCACCTACTTGAAATTGACTAGAAATTCTTTGACATTAGACTCATCAAGTTCTCAGGAATGTTCAACTTTACAACCCATTTCTTTTTTTTTTTTTTTATATATTGAATCATTTTATGTTCCTGTATACATCTCTTATGATGCTTCATAGATTATAAATTTTGCTATGCATAAATCTGCACTTCACTCGACTATTTTAACAGAATGTGATGCTATAGCCGTATTTAATATTTCATTCTATTTTCCATCTTTGTATATATGAGCTAGTTGTCGTATACATATCTCCACTCCAGCTTTTTCTAGATCACAAATTGATACATGTTAAAATTTAAGCATCAGATGACTGTTTGAAAGAAAGATTGTTGTTATAGTTGAATCCAAACATTGCTTCTGGTATGTTGTACTTGTAGGTAGTAGCAAATTCATTCTTCCACTTTCATTTTCATTATTTTGTTCGCCATTTTTATTAGTCAACAGTCCCCTAAACTTCTGCACGAAACGATGTGCGCTAAGTCGAGCAGGGAAAATTTTTCAACGTCCCGGACTCAATTTCGACACTTTAAAAGCCGTTCAGAGCTCCTGTACACAAGATTAATTCTGACTCGCTTGAAAAAATTCTCTAAAAAATTGTAACGAATATTTTCGGACTCCTGAAGCTACGACGTCCGAAAATATGGGGGCAACTGATACGACATCACAAAATTAGCTTGATCGGGCACGAATCTCGAGGCAAAAGCTAGTTGGAAACTTCAAAAATTAAAATCCGGAAGCACCCGAACTCTAATTTCAGCGAGCTTATAGTCAAACTGAGCATCTCAGAAATATGAATCCAACGACACCAAGTTCAACCCAATTCGAGCCCAAATGCGTCCGAATCAAGGACCCGAAGCGCTGTTGGAAGGTTCAAACCGCAATTTGAGTTACCAAACGGTCTCCTATTTTAACGAGCTTATACTCGAATCAAGAGGCTCGACGAGGAAAATCCTAACGAGCCTAAGATCGCCAAATTACGACATCATTAAGGCCTCCAAATGTCCAACGAACGGTATACGATCGAAGGGTTCAATATCGGATCGTCCATTCAAACCACTCCCTATTTCGCCCATGATCTCACACCTATTTACGAGCTATGCCACTCCTAGAAAAACTATAAATTGAGTCCTCATTCTTCACAAAGGGGACTCAGGTGAAGAGAGAGAAGAAGAAGAGAATAAGGAAGAGAAGGAAGAAGCTCCTCCTCGACCACCGCCAGAGCTCTTCCCGCCGCCTGAAGACGCCGGAACTCTGCCGGATTTTCGGGAAACGTCGGGAATTTGCAGTACTTTGTAATTTTGTGAGAAGTTGATTGTAAACTGATCGTCTTGATTTGTAAGACGGATCAACCTTTGTACTTCAAACAAACACTAGTGGAACTTTACAAATGGGCGAGGCCCCGTGTTTTTTTCCCTCTTTCTGATTTTTCACGTAAAAACCTTGGTGTTCATCTCTTTTCTGTTTGTGTGCTGGATATTCGTGCAACACTCGGACGCAAATTCATAAACTCTACCGCCGCGTATATTCTAGCACGCAATAAATGTAAAAAAAAAAAAAAAATCATTTAAAATTTTAAATTCGAGCTTGTAATCGAGCTCGAGGTAACGAGCTCAATACGAGCTTGGGTTTCGGACACACGAGTCAAGCTCGAGCTCAAGTTCTAAACTCGAGTCGAGCTGGAGTTCGAGTTCGAGCCGCCTGCACATTAAACGAGCTAGGCTCGAACAGCCTTCGGCTCGAGCTCGACTCGACTCATTTGCACCCCTAGTCGACACTGAGGGACTCTAGTCGGGCAACAAAGGTCAAAGGAAGCAACAATGGTGGGAGGATTGCAATCAGGAGATAGGAATTTGGGGGATCGTAGTCGAGAATAGTGGTCGGATGATAATGGTATGACAACATTGGTTGGGTGTTAGTCCATCAATATTGGTCGAGCAATGGTCCAATTGTCACAATGGGTGATGTTTCGATGATGGCGGTCAAACATTAATTTGATAGTGGTGCTCATGTGGTGCTCCTAGTTTCTTAGAGAATTTGAGCTCTCTTGAATTTAAAGCCAATGTCTTTTCCCTTCATGTGGATAGTGAGGGTTTATTGATAGAATTTTGAGAATATTACTCCATAAATATGGAAAAAAATTCCAATGCACCTCATTAGACATGTCTTTCCACATTTAGTTTTTTTAATGATATTGGAAATTATATAATCTTGGGGTTGTTGCATTCATCTCATCGAGATTCCCAATTTAATTATAAACACGAAGATTTGGACATTATTTAACCGCCTGTTAATGTCCCATACTTTCTTATTGCGCTTAAAATGCTTGATTTGAGAAAATTTGAATTTGGACCGGATCTTTTTTTCTGTGCCGATATTTTCCTCTGGTCAAGATGTTTAATTTAATATACATCGGAGTTTAGATAATCCTTATTTTAATTCTAAAAAAAATTAATTTAAATATATATCTAGATTCATGTCCGGCAAATAAATTGTTATGTTGTATCCAAGATATTTCTAATAACTTAACGTGCATCAGTATTTCGATAAGAAAAATTATTAAATAAAAATATATATATATTAGTGGCGTGCAACAGGGTTCGCTTTAATCTGTTCAAAATGGCACGCTAAATGAAACGTTTCACATGCAGTTTAGAAGTTCTTACATATTGCTTGAAAATTATCGCTGTTAGTTAAATTTAGCAATTTATGATGCTAACCATGCACCTCATGATATAGATTGATAAGCAAGCAAGCATGAAAATTTTTTCTTGTTAATTAATAATCTATCTAGCTAGTGTTTTCAATCCTTTAAACATTTATAAATATCCTCCAACTAACAAATTAAATACAGTTGATCGAAGAAGTGAATCATCACACATCATTAATGTCATATATCTAAAAATTAAAGATAGAGAGTGGGCGGACATTGTCAATTGGCAAACAATTTTTTTTTATTCTTCGTTAATGAATTTATGATGTCTTTCTACCGTCCATATCGTTGAACTGGTCATCTCTCTATATATGGGAAAAATTTAAAACTAAGCATGATTATAAATTGTATTAAGAGCTTAAGCATGTTTAAAAAAAAATTAAAAATAGGCAAAATCGCCTGTCAAATGGGCAACTTAAGCTTGACTAGAATAGTCAAGATCTGACATGGTGATGATGTGGCAAGTTTTGAGATTACGTCGCCTGTTTAACGGGGGATTTATAAGTCGCCCGTTTAGCGGGCGACTTAGAGCTAATACTTTAATTCTTAAAATCCTTCCCGACCTCATTTCCTTCACTTTCCTCTTTCACAGCCATCGCCATCGGGACGTTCGGAGTCGCCGATCTCGCCACCAAGTGTTTAGTTTTTTTTTTTTTAATCTTTACGGTTTATTATGTTTAGTATTTGAGGTTGTTTATATTTGATTAAAAATGATCCTATTTGAGTCTTTTTAGTTTATTTCTCGAATTTTTTTGTAGATCTATTAGTTTGTTTAATTTAGTTGGAGTTAGTTGTATTATTGTTTGAGAGAACTAGAGATAAGTTGATCAAGGACATATATTTTGTCAAAACTTGGTAGATCTGACGAAGTAGTCTTCGTATATTTCTACAAATTGAAAAGCTATATTTTTGTTAATATATAATAATTCTTTATTTATTTTAACATTCTTTAGAATAATTTATACACTTCAGGAAAACCAGTCATTACCGGCGGACTAAATTCGCCGGAACACACAGACAATCCGACAGAAATACAAATACCGGCACAAAATTTTCCGCCAGAAAATACGACGGTAATCGCGTGTTTTTCCGTAGTGTTATAAGAATTAAATTATAATTATGTATTTCCATGCTTGTAAAATCCAATGAATTTTAATTATATTTTAGCAGTCTTTAGAATAATTAGAATATTAAGTATTTTTAAATTTGTTCATCTTTAATAGTGACATGTACAAGTTAAATAATGAGTGGACGTGGTGCGACCTTCGTGCTTATGTATGGAGGTGAACTAAAAGTGGACACCAATTTTACGCCAAGTTATTTTTAGGGTAGGAATCGACCCCTACATGTGCCAAGAAATTGCAACTTAGAACATCATAAGTTTAGGATACTTAGTGCACTGAAGTACGATCCTTCAAAGTATTCTGTAAAGTTAGTTTGTTGGGTACATGCTGGAAATAAGTATGTTGTTTCAGAAGTTGAGGATGATGAGGTTTGTGAAGTTCTGTTATGCCAAGCTACAACAGAATTTCCTATCATGTACGTTGTTGTCAAAGAGATTGAGGTGTCAGGAGATAATACTAACCCTCTAAATTTACAAACATATGAAACTTCATGCCCAGCAGAAATGGATGATGTGGTCGCTGGTCCTTTAAGGTTAGAATCAGTAGAAGAGTTACTTGACTAGTAAGCTCCCAAGATCACATATTATTAATTATTTAGTACAATATTTTCTTATTCATTTGTTAAATAATCATATTCCTCTCAATGTAGTTATACAGAGAACCAGAAAACATAGGAACCTCCACTTCCTTATACTCAATCAATTTCTTCGGCAACTAAGTGAGCTACTACCGAGTGTGACAAATAGGTAAAATCTATGTATAATCTTAGACAGGCATACAGGCTTAGTTAGAGGTTGTAGGGTCCTAATGCAGCTCATTGACACTACTTATGGCATCTACAAGAGAATTTCAAGAAAGTAATATGTTAGATAGGGATAAGTGACGTAGAATTTCAGACAATACTGATGAGCCACGAGTTTATTACAGATGCATGGAAGATATAAAGAAAATAAAGCAAGATATCTACCAATAGCTAGAGGACCGAGATGTGATCCGATGGTCCTTAACACACGATGGTGGATTTAGATATGGTGTTATGACAAAGAATGCGGTAGAATCTTTTAATGGTGTCTTGAAGAGAGCTCGATGTTTGCCAGTTCAAGCCTTAATCACAGTCATATACTATAACGTTGTCACAATATAGGAGGTTAAATGTCATTACATCTGAGGAGAGGCAAAATAATTATTTCTTCGCGCCATGAGTACAAACAACACTTAGAAGGGTTGAAGAGGAGGAAAGAAGAATGCCAGACAATCCAA